>CM055122.1:184141574-184553480 GCA_029206835.1 Rana muscosa | reverse complement strand
CGCTTCACCGGTCTCATCCAACCCATCCATCCGCTTCACCCTACTCATCCAACCCATCCATCCGCTTCACCCGTCTCATCCAACCCATCCATCCGCTTCACCCGGCTCATCCAACCCATCCATCCGCTTCACCCGTCTCATCCAACCCATCCATCCGCTTCACCCTACTCATCCAACCCATCCATCCGCTTCACCCGTCTCATCCAACCCATCCATCCGCTTCACCCGTCTCATCCAACCCAACCATCCGCTTCACCCTACTCATCCAACCCATCCATCCGCTTCACCCGTCTCATCCAACCCATCCATCCGCTTCACCCTACTCATCCAACCCATCCATCCGCTTCACCCGTCTCATCCAACCCATCCATCCGCTTCACCCTACTCATCCAACCCATCCATCCGCTTCACCCTACTCATCCAACCCATCCATCCGCTTCACCCGTCTCATCCAACCCATTCATCCGCTTCACCCGGCTCATCCAACCCATCCATCCGCTTCACCCGTCTCATCCAACCCATCCATCCGCTTCACCCTACTCATCCAACCCATCCATCCGCTTCACCGGTCTCATCCAACCCATCCATCCGCTTCACCCTACTCATCCAACCCATCCATCCGCTTCACCCGTCTCATCCAGCCCATCCATCCGCTTCACCCGTCTCATCCAACCCATCCATCCGCTTCACCCGTCTCATCCAACCCATCCATCCGCTTCACCCGTCTCATCCAACCCATCCATCCGCTTCACCCTACTCATCCAACCCATCCATCCGCTTCACCCGTCTCATCCAACCCATCCATCCGCTTCACCCGTCTCATCCAACCCATCCATCCGCTTCACCCTACTCATCCAACCCATCCATTCGCTTCACCCTACTCATCCAACGCATCCATCCGCTTCACCCTACTCATCCAACCCATCCATCCGCTTCACCCTACTCATCCAACCCATCCATCCGCTTCACCCGTCTCATCCAACCTATCCATCCGCTTCACCCGTCTCATCCAACCCATCCATCCGCCTCACCCTACTCATCCAACCCATCCATCCGCTTCACCCTACTCATCCAACCCATCCATCCGCTTCACCCTACTCATCCAACCCATCCATCTGCTTCACCGGTCTCATCCAACCCATCCATCCGCTTCCCCCTACTCATCCAACCCATCCATCCGCTTCACCCATCTCATCCAACCCATCCATCCGCTTCACCCGGCTCATCCAACCCATCCATCCGCTTCACCCGTCTCATCCAACCCATCCATCCGCTTCACCCTACTCATCCAACCCATCCATCCGCTTCACCGGTCTCATCCAACCCATCCATCCGCTTCACCCTACTCATCCAACCCATCCATCCGCTTCACCCGTCTCATCCAACCCATCCATCCGCTTCACCCGGCTCATCCAACCCATCCATCCGCTTCACCCGTCTCATCCAACCCATCCACCCGCTTCACCCTACTCATCCAACCCATCCATCCGCTTCACCCGTCTCATCCAACCCATCCATCCGCTTCACCCGTCTCATCCAACCCATCCATCCGCTTCACCCTACTCATCCAACCCATCCATCCGCTTCACCCGTCTCATCCAACCCATCCATCCGCTTCACCTGTCTCATCCAACCCATTCATCTGCTTCACCCGTCTCATCCAACCCATCCATCCGCTTCACCCGTCTCATCCAACCCATCCATCCGCTTCACCCTACTCATCCAACCCATCCATCCGCTTCACCCTACTCATCCAACCCATCCATCCGCTTCACCCTACTCATCCAACCCATCCATCCGCTTCACCCGTCTCATCCAACCCATCCATCCGCTTCACCCGTCTCATCCAACCCATCCATCCGCTTCACCCGTCTCATCCAACCCATCCATCCGCCTCACCCTACTCATCCAACCCATCCATCCGCTTCACCCTACTCATCCAACCCATCCATCCGCTTCACCCGTCTCATCCAACCCATCCATCCGCTTCACCCTACTCATCCAACCCATCCATCCGCTTCACCCGTCTCATCCAACCCATCCATCCGCTTCACCCGTCTCATCCAACCCATCCATCCGCTTCACCCGTCTCATCCAACCCATCCATCCGCTTCACCCTACTCATCCAACCCATCCATCCGCTTCACCCTACTCATCCAACCCATCCATCCGCTTCACCCTACTCATCCAACCCATCCATCCGCTTCACCCTACTCATCCAACCCATCCATCCGCTTCACCCGTCTCATCCAACCCATCCATCCGCTTCACCCGTCTCATCCAACCCATCCATCCGCTTCACCCGTCTCATCCAACCCATCCATCCGCTTCACCGGTCTCATCCAACCCATCCATCCGCTTCACCCTACTCATCCAACCCATCCATCCGCTCCACCCGTCTCATCCAACCCATCCATCCGCTTCACCGGTCTCATCCAACCCATCCATCCGCTTCACCGGTCTCATCCAACCCATCCATCCGCTTCACCCTACTCATCCAACCCATCCATCCGCTTCACCCGTCTCATCCAACCCATCCATCCGCTTCACCCTACTCATCCAACCCATCCATCCGCTTCACCCGTCCCATCCATCCGCTTCACCCGTCTCATCCAACCCATCCATCCGCTTCACCCTACTCATCCAACCCATCCATCCGCTTCACCCGTCTCATCCAACCCATCCATCCGCTTCACCCGGCTCATCCAACCCATCCATCCGCTTCACCCGGCTCATCCAACCCATCCATCCGCTTCACCCGTCTCATCCAACCCATCCATCCGCTTCACCCTACTCATCCAACCCATCCATCCGCTTCACCCGTCTCATCCAACCCATCCATCCGCTTCACCCGTCTCATCCAACCCATCCATCCGCTTCACCCTACTCATCCAACCCATCCATCCGCTTCACCCGTCTCATCCAACCCATCCATCCGCTTCACCCGTCTCATCCAACCCATCCATCCGCTTCACCCGTCTCATCCAACCCATCCATCCGCTTCACCCGTCTCATCCAACCCATCCACCCGCTTCACCCTACTCATCCAACCCATCCATCCGCTTCACCCGTCTCATCCAACCCATCCATCCGCTTCACCCGTCTCATCCAACCCATCCATCCGCTTCACCCTACTCATTCAACCCATCCATCCGCTTCACCCTACTCATTCAACCCATCCATCCGCTTCACCTGTCTCATCCAACCCATCCATCCGCTTCACCCGTCTCATCCAACCCATCCATCCGCCTCACCCTACTCATCCAACCCATCCATCCGACTCATCCATCCGCTTCACCCTACTCATCCAACCCATCCATCCGCTTCACCCGTCTCATCCAACCCATCCATCTGCTTCACCCGTCTCATCCAACCCATCCATCCGCTTCACCCGTCTCATCCAACCCATCCATCCGCCTCACCCTACTCATCCAACCCATCCATCCGCTTCACCCGTCTCATCCAACCCATCCATCCGCTTCACCCTACTCATCCAACCCATCCATCCGCTTCACCGGTCTCATCCAACCCATCCATCCGCTTCACCCTACTCATCCAACCCATCCACCCGCTTCACCCGTCTCATCCAACCCATCCATCCGCTTCACCCGGCTCATCCAACCCATCCATCCGCCTCACCCTACTCATCCAACCCATCCATCCGCTTCACCCGTCTCATCCAACCCATCCATCCGCTTCACCCGTCTCATCCAACCCATCCATCCGCTTCACCCTACTCATCCAACCCATCCATCCGCTTCACCCGTCTCATCCAACCCATCCATCCGCTTCACCCTACTCATCCAACCCATCCATCCGCTTCACCCGTCTCATCCAACCCATCCATCCGCTTCACCCTACTCATCCAACCCATCCATCCGCTTCACCCGTCTCATCCAACCCATCCATCCGCTTCACCCATCTCATCCAACCCATCCATCCGCTTCACCCTACTCATCCAACCCATCCATCCGCTTCACCCGTCTCATCCAACCCATCCATCCGCTTCACCCGTCTCATCCAATCCATCCATCCGCTTCACCCTACTCATCCAACCCATCCATCCGCTTCACCCGTCTCATCCAACCCATCCATCCGCTTCACCCGGCTCATCCAACCCATCCATCCGCTTCACCCGTCTCATCCAACCCATCCATCCGCTTCACCCTACTCATCCAACCCATCCATCCGCTTCACCCGTCTCATCCAACCCATCCATCCGCTTCACCCGTCTCATCCAACCCATCCATCCGCTTCAACCTACTCATCCAACCCATCCATCCGCTTCACCCGTCTCATCCAACCCATCCATCCGCTTCACCCGTCTCATCCAACCCATCCATCCGCTTCACCCGTCTCATCCAACCCATCCATCCGCTTCACCCGTCTCATCCAACCCATCCACCCGCTTCACCCGTCTCATCCAACCCATCCACCCGCTTCACCCTACTCATCCAACCCATCCATCCGCTTCACCCGTCTCATCCAACCCATCCATCCGCTTCACCCGTCTCATCCAACCCATCCATCCGCTTCACCCTACTCATTCAACCCATCCATCCGCTTCACCCTACTCATTCAACCCATCCATCCGCTTCACCTGTCTCATCCAACCCATCCATCCGCTTCACCCGTCTCATCCAACCCATCCATCCGCCTCACCCTACTCATCCAACCCATCCATCCGACTCATCCATCCGCTTCACCCTACTCATCCAACCCATCCATCCGCTTCACCCGTCTCATCCAACCCATCCATCCGCTTCACCCGTCTCATCCAACCCATCCATCCGCCTCACCCTACTCATCCAACCCATCCATCCGCTTCACCCGTCTCATCCAACCCATCCATCCGCTTCACCCTACTCATCCAACCCATCCATCCGCTTCACCGGTCTCATCCAACCCATCCATCCGCTTCACCCTACTCATCCAACCCATCCATCCGCTTCACCCGTCTCATCCAACCCATCCATCCGCTTCACCCGGCTCATCCAACCCATCCATCCGCCTCACCCTACTCATCCAACCCATCCATCCGCTTCACCCGTCTCATCCAACCCATCCATCCGCTTCACCCGTCTCATCCAACCCATCCATCCGCTTCACCCTACTCATCCAACCCATCCATCCGCTTCACCCGTCTCATCCAACCCATCCATCCGCTTCACCCTACTCATCCAACCCATCCATCCGCTTCACCCGTCTCATCCAACCCATCCATCCGCTTCACCCTACTCATCCAACCCATCCATCCGCTTCACCCTACTCATCCAACCCATCCATCCGCTTCACCCGTCTCATCCAACCCATTCATCCGCTTCACCCGGCTCATCCAACCCATCCATCCGCTTCACCCGTCTCATCCAACCCATCCATCCGCTTCACCCTACTCATCCAACCCATCCATCCGCTTCACCGGTCTCATCCAACCCATCCATCCGCTTCACCCTACTCATCCAACCCATCCATCCGCTTCATCCGTCTCATCCAGCCCATCCATCCGCTTCACCCGTCTCATCCAACCCATCCATCCGCTTCACCCGTCTCATCCAACCCATCCATCCGCTTCACCAGTCTCATCCAACCCATCCATCCGCTTCACCCTACTCATCCAACCCATCCATCCGCTTCACCCGTCTCATCCAACCCATCCATCCGCTTCACCCGTCTCATCCAACCCATCCATCCGCTTCACCCTACTCATCCAACCCATCCATTCGCTTCACCCTACTCATCCAACGCATCCATCCGCTTCACCCTACTCATCCAACCCATCCATCCGCTTCACCCTACTCATCCAACCCATCCATCCGCTTCACCCGTCTCATCCAACCTATCCATCCGCTTCACCCGTCTCATCCAACCCATCCATCCGCCTCACCCTACTCATCCAACCCATCCATCCGCTTCACCCTACTCATCCAACCCATCCATCCGCTTCACCCTACTCATCCAACCCATCCATCCGCTTCACCGGTCTCATCCAACCCATCCATCCGCTTCCCCCTACTCATCCAACCCATCCATCCGCTTCACCCATCTCATCCAACCCATCCATCCGCTTCACCCGGCTCATCCAACCCATCCATCCGCTTCACCCGTCTCATCCAACCCATCCATCCGCTTCACCCTACTCATCCAACCCATCCATCCGCTTCACCGGTCTCATCCAACCCATCCATCCGCTTCACCCTACTCATCCAACCCATCCATCCGCTTCACCCGTCTCATCCAACCCATCCATCCGCTTCACCCGGCTCATCCAACCCATCCATCCGCTTCACCCGTCTCATCCAACCCATCCATCCGCTTCACCCTACTCATCCAACCCATCCATCCGCTTCACCCGTCTCATCCAACCCATCCATCCGCTTCACCCGTCTCATCCAACCCAACCATCCGCTTCACCCTACTCATCCAACCCATCCATCCGCTTCACCCGTCTCATCCAACCCATCCATCCGCTTCACCCTACTCATCCAACCCATCCATCCGCTTCACCCGTCTCATCCAACCCATCCATCCGCTTCACCCTACTCATCCAACCCATCCATCCGCTTCACCCTACTCATCCAACCCATCCATCCGCTTCACCCGTCTCATCCAACCCATTCATCCGCTTCACCCGGCTCATCCAACCCATCCATCCGCTTCACCCGTCTCATCCAACCCATCCATCCGCTTCACCCTACTCATCCAACCCATCCATCCGCTTCACCGGTCTCATCCAACCCATCCATCCGCTTCACCCTACTCATCCAACCCATCCATCCGCTTCACCCGTCTCATCCAGCCCATCCATCCGCTTCACCCGTCTCATCCAACCCATCCATCCGCTTCACCCGTCTCATCCAACCCATCCATCCGCTTCACCCGTCTCATCCAACCCATCCATCCGCTTCACCCTACTCATCCAACCCATCCATCCGCTTCACCCGTCTCATCCAACCCATCCATCCGCTTCACCCGTCTCATCCAACCCATCCATCCGCTTCACCCTACTCATCCAACCCATCCATTCGCTTCACCCTACTCATCCAACGCATCCATCCGCTTCACCCTACTCATCCAACCCATCCATCCGCTTCACCCTACTCATCCAACCCATCCATCCGCTTCACCCGTCTCATCCAACCTATCCATCCGCTTCACCCGTCTCATCCAACCCATCCATCCGCCTCACCCTACTCATCCAACCCATCCATCCGCTTCACCCTACTCATCCAACCCATCCATCCGCTTCACCCTACTCATCCAACCCATCCATCTGCTTCACCGGTCTCATCCAACCCATCCATCCGCTTCCCCCTACTCATCCAACCCATCCATCCGCTTCACCCATCTCATCCAACCCATCCATCCGCTTCACCCGGCTCATCCAACCCATCCATCCGCTTCACCCGTCTCATCCAACCCATCCATCCGCTTCACCCTACTCATCCAACCCATCCATCCGCTTCACCGGTCTCATCCAACCCATCCATCCGCTTCACCCTACTCATCCAACCCATCCATCCGCTTCACCCGTCTCATCCAACCCATCCATCCGCTTCACCCGGCTCATCCAACCCATCCATCCGCTTCACCCGTCTCATCCAACCCATCCATCCGCTTCACCCTACTCATCCAACCCATCCATCCGCTTCACCCGTCTCATCCAACCCATCCATCCGCTTCACCCGTCTCATCCAACCCATCCATCCGCTTCACCCTACTCATCCAACCCATCCATCCGCTTCACCCGTCTCATCCAACCCATCCATCCGCTTCACCTGTCTCATCCAACCCATTCATCTGCTTCACCCGTCTCATCCAACCCATCCATCCGCTTCACCCGTCTCATCCAACCCATCCATCCGCTTCACCCTACTCATCCAACCCATCCATCCGCTTCACCCTACTCATCCAACCCATCCATCCGCTTCACCCTACTCATCCAACCCATCCATCCGCTTCACCCGTCTCATCCAACCCATCCATCCGCTTCACCCTTTTCATCCAACCCATCCATCCGCTTCACCCGTCTCATCCAACCCATCCATCCGCCTCACCCTACTCATCCAACCCATCCATCCGCTTCACCCTACTCATCCAACCCATCCATCCGCTTCACCCGTCTCATCCAACCCATCCATCCGCTTCACCCTACTCATCCAACCCATCCATCCGCTTCACCCGTCTCATCCAACCCATCCATCCGCTTCACCCGTCTCATCCAACCCATCCATCCGCTTCACCCGTCTCATCCAACCCATCCATCCGCTTCACCCTACTCATCCAACCCATCCATCCGCTTCACCCTACTCATCCAACCCATCCATCCGCTTCACCCTACTCATCCAACCCATCCATCCGCTTCACCCTACTCATCCAACCCATCCATCCGCTTCACCCGTCTCATCCAACCCATCCATCCGCTTCACCCGTCTCATCCAACCCATCCATCCGCTTCACCCGTCTCATCCAACCCATCCATCCGCTTCACCGGTCTCATCCAACCCATCCATCCGCTTCACCCTACTCATCCAACCCATCCATCCGCTTCACCCGTCTCATCCAACCCATCCATCCGCTTCACCGGTCTCATCCAACCCATCCATCCGCTTCACCGGTCTCATCCAACCCATCCATCCGCTTCACCCTACTCATCCAACCCATCCATCCGCTTCACCCGTCTCATCCAACCCATCCATCCGCTTCACCCTACTCATCCAACCCATCCATCCGCTTCACCCGTCCCATCCATCCGCTTCACCCGTCTCATCCAACCCATCCATCCGCTTCACCCTACTCATCCAACCCATCCATCCGCTTCACCCGTCTCATCCAACCCATCCATCCGCTTCACCCGGCTCATCCAACCCATCCATCCGCTTCACCCGGCTCATCCAACCCATCCATCCGCTTCACCCGTCTCATCCAACCCATCCATCCGCTTCACCCTACTCATCCAACCCATCCATCCGCTTCACCCGTCTCATCCAACCCATCCATCCGCTTCACCCGTCTCATCCAACCCATCCATCCGCTTCACCCTACTCATCCAACCCATCCATCCGCTTCACCCGTCTCATCCAACCCATCCATCCGCTTCACCCGTCTCATCCAACCCATCCATCCGCTTCACCCGTCTCATCCAACCCATCCATCCGCTTCACCCGTCTCATCCAACCCATCCACCCGCTTCACCCTACTCATCCAACCCATCCATCCGCTTCACCCGTCTCATCCAACCCATCCATCCGCTTCACCCGTCTCATCCAACCCATCCATCCGCTTCACCCTACTCATTCAACCCATCCATCCGCTTCACCCTACTCATTCAACCCATCCATCCGCTTCACCTGTCTCATCCAACCCATCCATCCGCTTCACCCGTCTCATCCAACCCATCCATCCGCCTCACCCTACTCATCCAACCCATCCATCCGACTCATCCATCCGCTTCACCCTACTCATCCAACCCATCCATCCGCTTCACCCGTCTCATCCAACCCATCCATCTGCTTCACCCGTCTCATCCAACCCATCCATCCGCTTCACCCGTCTCATCCAACCCATCCATCCGCCTCACCCTACTCATCCAACCCATCCATCCGCTTCACCCGTCTCATCCAACCCATCCATCCGCTTCACCCTACTCATCCAACCCATCCATCCGCTTCACCGGTCTCATCCAACCCATCCATCCGCTTCACCCTACTCATCCAACCCATCCACCCGCTTCACCCGTCTCATCCAACCCATCCATCCGCTTCACCCGGCTCATCCAACCCATCCATCCGCCTCACCCTACTCATCCAACCCATCCATCCGCTTCACCCGTCTCATCCAACCCATCCATCCGCTTCACCCGTCTCATCCAACCCATCCATCCGCTTCACCCTACTCATCCAACCCATCCATCCGCTTCACCCGTCTCATCCAACCCATCCATCCGCTTCACCCTACTCATCCAACCCATCCATCCGCTTCACCCGTCTCATCCAACCCATCCATCCGCTTCACCCTACTCATCCAACCCATCCATCCGCTTCACCCGTCTCATCCAACCCATCCATCCGCTTCACCCATCTCATCCAACCCATCCATCCGCTTCACCCTACTCATCCAACCCATCCATCCGCTTCACCCGTCTCATCCAACCCATCCATCCGCTTCACCCGTCTCATCCAATCCATCCATCCGCTTCACCCGTCTCATCCAACCCATCCATCCGCTTCACCCGTCTTATCCAACCCATCCACCCGCTTCACCCTACTCATCCAACCCATCCATCCGCTTCACCCGTCTCATCCAACCCATCCATCCGCTTCACCCGTCTCATCCAACCCATCCATCCGCTTCACCCGTCTCATCCAACCCATCCATCCGCTTCACCCTACTCATTCAAGCCATCCATCCGCTTCACCTGTCTCATCCAACCCATCCATCCGCTTCACCCGTCTCATCCAACCCATCCATCCGCCTCACCCGTCTCATCCAACCCATCCATCCGCTTCACCCGTCTCATCCAACCCATCCATCCGCTTCACCCGTCTCATCTAACCCGTCCATCCGCCTCACCCTACTCATCCAACCCATCCATCCGACTCATCCATCCGCTTCACCCAGCTCATCCAACCCATCCATCCGCCTCACCCTACTCATCCAACCCATCCATCCGCTTCACCTGTCTCATCCAACCCATCCATCCGCTTCACCCGTCTCATCCAACCCATCCATCCGCTTCACCCGTCTCATCCAACCCATCCATCCGCTTCACCCGTCTCATCCAACCCATCCATCCACTTCACCCTACTCATCCAACCCATCCATCCGCTTCACCCGTCTCATCCAACCCATCCATCCGCTTCACCCTACTCATCCAACCCATCCATCCGCTTCACCCGTCTCATCCAACCCATCCATCCGCTTCACCCGTCTCATCCAACCCATCCATCCGCTTCACCCTACTCATCCAACCCATCCATCCGCTTCACCCGTCTCATCCAACCCATCCATCCACTTCACCCGTCTCATCCAACCCATCCATCCGCTTCACCCGTCTCATCCAACCCATCCATCCGCTTCACCCGTCTCATCCAACCCATCCATCCGCTTCACCCGTCTCATCCAACCCATCCATCCGCTTCACCCTACTCATCCAACCCATCCATCCGCTTCACCCGTCTCATCCAACCCATCCATCCGCTTCACCCTACTCATCCAACCCATCCATCCGCTTCACCCGTCTCATCCAACCCATCCATCCGCTTCACCCTACTCATCCAACCCATCCATCCGCTTCACCCGTCTCATCCAACCCATCCATCCGCTTCACCCATCTCATCCAACCCATCCATCCGCTTCACCCTACTCATCCAACCCATCCATCCGCTTCACCCGTCTCATCCAACCCATCCATCCGCTTCACCCGTCTCATCCAACCCATCCATCCGCTTCACCCGTCTTATCCAACCCATCCATCCGCTTCACCCGTCTCATCCAACCCATCCACCCGCTTCACCCTACTCATCCAACCCATCCATCCGCTTCACCCGTCTCATCCAACCCATCCATCCGCTTCACCCGTCTCATCCAACCCATCCATCCGCTTCACCCGTCTCATCCAACCCATCCATCCGCTTTACCCTACTCATTCAACCCATCCATCCGCTTCACCTGTCTCATCCAACCCATCCATCCGCTTCACCCGTCTCATCCAACCCATCCATCCGCTTCACCCGTCTCATCCAACCCATCCATCCGCTTCACCCGTCTCATCCAACCCATCCATCCGCTTCACCCGTCTCATCCAACCCATCCATCCGCTTCACCCGTCTCATCCAACCCATCCCTCCGCCTCACCCTACTCATCCAACCCATCCATCCGACTCATCCATCCGCTTCACCCGTCTCATCCAACCCATCCATCCGCTTCACCCGTCTCATCCAACCCATCCATCCGCTTCACCCGTCTCATCCAACCCATCCATCCGCCTCACCCTACTCATCCAACCCATCCATCCGACTCATCCATCCGCTTCACCCGTCTCATCCAACCAACCCTTCCATCCGACTCATCCATCCCTCTCATCCATCCGTTTCACCCTTTTCATCCATCCAACCCATCCATTCGCTTCACCCTACTCATCCAACCCATCCATCCGCTTCACCCTACTCATCCATCCAACCCATCCATCCGCTTCACTCTACTCATCCAACCCATCCATCCGCTTCACCCTACTCATCCAACCCATCCATCCGCTTCACCCTACTCATCCATCTGACCCATCCATCCGCCTCACCCTACTCATCCAACCCATCCATCCGACTCATCCATCCGCTCCACCCTACTCATCCATCCAACCCAACCCATCCGCTTCACCCTACTCATCCAACCCATCCATCCGACTCATCCATCCGCTTCACCCTACTCATCCAACCCATCCATCCGACTCATCCATCCGCTTCACCCTACTCATCCAACCCATCCATCCGCTTCACCCGTCTCATCCAACCCATCCATCCGCTTCACCCTACTCATCCAACCCATCCATCCGCCTCACCCTACTCATCCAACCCATCCATCCGACTCATCCATCCGCTTCACCCTGCTCATCCAACCCATCCATTCGCTTCACCCATCTCATCCATCCAACCCATTCATCCGACTCATCCATCCGTCTCATCCATCCATCCGCTTCACCCTACTCATCCATCCAACCCATCCATCCGCTTCACCCTACTCATCCATCCGCTTCACCCTACTCATCCATCCAACCCATCCATCCGCTTCACCCTACTCATCCATCCGCTTCACCCATCTCATCCAACCCATCCATCCGCTTCACCCGTCTCATCCAACCCATCCATCCGCTTCACCCTACTCATCCAACCCATCCATCCGCCTCACCCTACTCATCCAACCCATCCATCCGACTCATCCATCCGCTTCACCCGTCTCATCCAACCCATCCATCCGCTTCACCCTACTCATCCAACCCATCCATCCGACTCATCCATCCGCTTCACCGTACTCATCCAACCCATCCATCCGCCTCACCCTACTCATCCAACCCATCCATCCGACTCATCTATCCGCTTCACCCTTCTCATCCAACCCATCCATCCGCTTCACCCTACTCATCCAACCCATCCATCCGACTCATCCATCCGCTTCACCCGTCTCATCCAACCCATCCATCCGCTTCACCCGTCTCATCCAACCCATCCATCCGCTTCACCCTACTCATCCAACCCATCCATCCGTCTCACCCTACTCATCCAACCCATCCATCCGACTCATCCATCCGCTTCACTCGTCTCATCCAACCCATCCATCCGCTTCACCCTACTCATCCAACCCATCCATCCGACTCATCCATCCGCTTCACCCTACTCATCCAACCCATCCATGCGCCTCACCCTACTCATCCAACCCATCCATCCGACTCATCCATCCGCTTCACCCGTCTCATCCAACCCATCCATCCGCTTCACCCTACTCATCCAACCCATCCATCCGACTCATCCATCCGCTTCACCCTACTCATCCAACCCATCCATCCGACTCAGCCATCCGCTTCACCCTACTCATCCAACCCATCCATCCGCCTCACCCTACTCATCCAACCCATCCATCCGACTCATCCATCCGCTTCACCCGTCTCATCCAACCCATCCATCCGCTTCACCCTACTCATCCAACCCATCCATCCGACTCATCCATCCGCTTCACCCTACTCATCCAACCCATCCATCCGACTCATCCATCCGCTTCACCCTACTCATCCAACAAATCCATCCGACTCATCCATCCGCTTCACCCTACTCATCCAACCCATCCATCCGACTCATCCATCCGCTTCACCCGTCTCATCCAACCCATCCATCCGCTTCACCCGTCTCATTCAACCCATCCATCCGCTTCACCCTACTCATCCAACCCATCCATCCGCTTCACCCGTCTCATCCAACCCATCCACCCGCTTCACCCGACTCATCCAACCCATCCATCCGCTTCACCCGTCTCATCCAACCCATCCATCCGCTTCACCCGTCTCATCCAACCCATCCATCCGCCTCACCCTACTCATCCAACCCATCCATCCGACTCATCCATCCGCTTCACCCGTCTCATCCAACCAACCTATTCATCCGACTCATCCATCCCTCTCATCCATCCATCCGTTTCACCCTACTCATCCATCCAACCCATCCATCCGCTTCACCCTACTTATCAAACCCATCCATCCGCTTCACCCTACTCATCCAACCCATCCATCCGACTCATCCATCCGCTTCACCCTACTCATCCAACCCATCCATCCGCCTCACCCTACTCATCCAACCCATCCATCCGACTCATCCATCCGCTTCACCCGTCTCATCCAACCCATCCATCCGCTTCACCCTACTCATCCAACCCATCCATCCGACTCATCCATCCGCTTCACCCGTCTCATCCAACCCATCCATCCGCTTCACCCTACTCATCCAACCCATCCATCCGCCTCACCCTACTCATCCAACCCATCCATCCGACTCATCCATCCGCTTCACCCGTCTCATCCAACCCATCCATCCGCTTCACCCTACTCATCCAACCCATCCATCCGACTCATCCATCCGCTTCACCCTACTCATCCAACCCATCCGCCTCACCCTACTCATCCAACCCATCCATCCGACTCATCCATCCGCTTCACCCGTCTCATCCAACCCATCCATCCGCTTCACCCTACTCATCCAACCCATCTATCCGACTCATCCATCCGCTTCACCCGTCTCATCCGACCGATCCATCCGACTCATCCATCCGCTTCACCCTACTCATCCAACCCATCCATCCACCTCACCTTACTCATCCAACCCATCCATCCGACTCATCCATCCGCTTCACCCGTCTCATCCAACCCATCCATCCGCTTCACCCTACTCATCCAACCCATCCATCCGACTCATCCATCCGCTTCACCCTACTCATCCAACCCATCCATCCGACTCATCCATCCGCTTCACCCTACTCATCCAACCCATCCATCCGACTCATCCATCCGCTTCACCCGTCTCATCCAACCCATCCATCCGCTTCACCCGTCTCATCCAACCCATCCATCCGCTTCACCCTACTCATCCAACCCATCCATCCGCTTCACCCGTCTCATCCAACCCATCCATCCGCTTCACCCGTCTCATCCAACCCATCCATCCGCTTCACCCGTCTCATCCAACCCATCCATCCGCTTCACCCTTCTCATCCAACCCATCCATCCGCCTCACCCTACTCATCCAACCCATCCATCCGACTCATCCATCCGCTTCACCCGTCTCATCCAACCAACCCATTCATCCGACTCATCCATCCCTCTCATCCATCCATCTGTTTCACCCTTCTCATCCATCCAACCCATCCATCCGCTTCACCCTACTTATCCAACCCATCCATCCGCTTCACCCTACTCATCCAACCCATCCATCCGCTTCACCCTACTTATCCAACCCATCCATCCGCTTCACCCTACTCATCCAACCCATCCATCCGCTTCACCCTACTCATCCATCCAACCCATCCATCCGCTTCACTCTACTCATCCAACCTATCCATCCGCTTCACCCTACTCATCCATCCGACCCATCCATCCGCCTCACCCTACTCATCCAACCCATCCATCCGCTTCACCCTACTCATCCAACCCATCCATCCGCTTCACCCTACTCATCCATCTGACCCATCCATCCGCCTCACCCTACTCATCCAACCCATCCATCCGACTCATCCATCCGCTCCACCCTACTCATCCATCCAACCCAACCCATCCGCTTCACCCTACTCATCCAACCCATCCATCCGACTCATCCATCCGCTTCACCCTACTCATCCAACCCATCCATCCGACTCATCCATCCGCTCCACCCTACTCATCCATCCAACCCAACCCATCCGCTTCACCCTACTCATCCAACCCATCCATCCGACTCATCCATCCGCTTCACCCTACTCATCCAACCCATCCATCCGACTCATCCATCTGCTTCACCCTACTCATCCAACCCATCCATCCGACTCATCCATGCAACCCATCCATCCGCTTCACCCTACTCATCCAACCCATCCATCCGCTTCACCCGTCTCATCCAACCCATCCATCCGCTTCACCCTACTCATCCAACCCATCCATCCGCCTCACCCTACTCATCCAACCCATCCATCCGACTCATCCATCCGCTTCACCCTACTCATCCAACCCATCCATCCGACTCATCCATCCGCTTCACCCTACTCATCCAACCAACCCATCCATCCGTTTCACCCATCTCATCCATCCAACCCATTCATCCGACTCATCCATCCGTCTCATCCATCCATCCGCTTCACCCTACTCATCCATCCAACCCATCCATCCGCTTCACCCTACTCATCCATCCGCTTCACCCTACTCATCCATCCAATCCATCCGCTTCACCCTACTCATCCATCCGCTTCACCCGTCTCATCCAACCCATCCATCCGCTTCACCCATCTCATCCAACCCATCCATCCGCTTCACCCTACTCATCCAACCCATCCATCCGCCTCACCCTACTCATCCAACCCATCCATCCGACTCATCCATCCGCTTCACCCGTCTCATCCAACCCATCCATCCGCTTCACCCTACTCATCCAACCCATCCATCCGACTCATCCATCCGCTTCACCCTATACTCATCCAACCCATCCATCCGCCTCACACTACTCATCCAACCCATCCATCCGACTCATCCATCCGCTTCACCCGTCTCATCCAACCCATCCATCCGCTTCACCCTACTCATCCAACCCATCCATCCGACTAATCCATCCGCTTCACCCGTCTCATCCAACCCATCCATCCGATTCACCCGTCTCATCCAACCCATCCATCCGACTCATCCATCCGCTTCACCCGTCTCATCCAACCCATCCATCCGCCTCACCCTACTCATCCAACCCATCCATCCGACTCATCCATCCGCTTCACCCGTCTCATCCAACCCATCCATCCGCTTCACCCTACTCATCCAACCCATCCATCCGACTCATCCATCCGCTTCACCCTACTCATCCAACCCATCCATCCGACTCATCCATCCGCTTCACCCGTCATCCAACCCATCCATCCGCTTCACCCTACTCATCCAACCCATTCATCCGACTCATCATCCGCTTCACCCTACTCATCCAACCCATCCATCCGACTCATCCATCCGCTTCACCCTACTCATCAAACCCATCCATCCGACTCATCCATCCGCTTCACCCTACTCATCCAACCCATCCATCCGACTCATCCATCCGCTTCACCCGTCTCATCCAACCCATCCATCCGCTTCACCCTACTCATCCAACCCATTCATCCGACTCATCCATGCAACCCATCCATCCGCGTCACCCGTCTCATCCAACCCATCCATCCGCTTCACCCGTCTCATCCAACCCATCCATCCGCTTCACCCTACTCATCCAACCCATCCATCCGCCTCACCCTCCTCATCCAACCCATCCATCCGACTCATCCATCCGCTTCACCCGTCTCATCCAACCCATCCATCCGCTTCACCCTACTCATCCAACCCATCCATCCGACTCATCCATCCGCTTCACCCTACTCATCCAACCCATCCATCCAACCCATCCATCCGCTTCACCCGTCTCATCCAACCCATCCATCCGCTTCACCCTACTCATCCAACCCATCCATCCGACTCATCCATCCCCTTCACCCTACTCATCCAACCCATCCATCCGACTCATCCATCCGCTTCACCCTACTCATCCAACCCATCCATCTGACTCATCCATCCGCTTCACCCTACTCATCCAACCCATCCATCCGACTCATCCATCCGCTTCATCCGCCTCACTCAACCCATCCATCCGCTTCACCCTACTCATCCAACCCATCCATCCGACTCATCCATCCGCTTCACCCTACTCATCCAACCCATCCATCCGACTCATCCATCCGCTTCACCCTACTCATCCAACCCATCCATCCGACTCATCCATCCGCTTCACCCGTCTCATCCAACCCATCCATCCGACTCATCCATCCGCTTCACCCTACTCATCTAACCCATCCATCCGCTTCACCCTACTCATCCAAACCATCCATCCGACTCATCCATCTGCTTCACCCTACTCATCCAACCCATCCATCCGACTCATCCATCCGCTTCACTCGTCTCATCCAACCCATCCATCCGACTCATCCATCCGCTTCACCCTACTCATCTCACCCATCCATCCGCTTCACCCTACTCATCCAACCCATCCATCCGACTCATCCATCCGCTTCACCCTACTCATCCATCCAACTCATCCATCCGCTTCACCCTACTCATCCAACCAACCCATCCATCCGCTTCACCCGTCTCATCCATCCAACTTATTCATCCGACTCATCCATCCGTCTCATCCATCCATCCGCTTCACCCTACTCATCCATCCCATCCATCCGACTCATCCATCCGCTTCACCCTACTCATCCATCCGATTCATCCATCCGCTTCACCCTACTCATCCAACCAACCCATCCATCCGCTTCACCCGTCTCATCCATCCAACTTATTCATCCGACTCATCCATCCGTCTCATCCATCCATCCGCTTCACCCTACTCATCCATCCAACCCATCCATCCGCTTCACCCTACTCATCCATTCAACCCATCCATCCGCTTCACCCTACTCATCCAACCCATCCATCCGCTTCACCCTACTCATCCAACCCATCCATCCGCTTCACCCTACTCATCCATCCAACCCATCCATCCGCTTCACCCTACTCATCCAACCCATCCATCCGCTTCACCCTACTCATCCATCCGACCCATCCATCCGCTTCACACTACTCATCCATCCGACTCATCCGTCCGCTTCACCCGACTCATCCATCCGTCTCATTCATTCATCCAACCCATCCATCCGCTTCACCCTACTCATCCATCCGCTTCACCCGTCTCATCCAACCCATCCATCCGCTTCACCCTACTCATCCAACCCATCCATCCGACTCATCCATCCCCTTCACCCTACTCATCCAACCCATCCATCCGACTCATCCATCCGCTTCACCCTACTCATCCAACCCATCCATCCGACTCATCCATCCGCTTCACCCTACTCATCCAACCCATCCATCCGACTCATCCATCCGCTTCATCCGCCTCACTCAACCCATCCATCCGCTTCACCCTACTCATCCAACCCATCCATCCGACTCATCCATCCGCTTCACCCTACTCATCCAACCCATCCATCCGCTTCACCCTACTCATCCAACCCATCCATCCGACTCATCCATCCGCTTCACCCGTCTCATCCAACCCATCCATCCGACTCATCCATCCGCTTCACCCTACTCATCTAACCCATCCATCCGCTTCACCCTACTCATCCAAACCATCCATCCGACTCATCCATCTGCTTCACCCTACTCATCCAACCCATCCATCCGACTCATCCATCCGCTTCACTCGTCTCATCCAACCCATCCATCCGACTCATCCATCCGCTTCACCCTACTCATCTCACCCATCCATCCGCTTCACCCTACTCATCCAACCCATCCATCCGACTCATCCATCCGCTTCACCCTACTCATCCATCCAACTCATCCATCCGCTTCACCCTACTCATCCAACCAACCCATCCATCCGCTTCACCCGTCTCATCCATCCAACTTATTCATCCGACTCATCCATCCGTCTCATCCATCCATCCGCTTCACCCTACTCATCCATCCCATCCATCCGACTCATCCATCCGCTTCACCCTACTCATCCATCCGATTCATCCATCCGCTTCACCCTACTCATCCAACCAACCCATCCATCCGCTTCACCCGTCTCATCCATCCAACTTATTCATCCGACTCATCCATCCGTCTCATCCATCCATCCGCTTCACCCTACTCATCCATCCAACCCATCCATCCGCTTCACCCTACTCATCCATCCAACCCATCCATCCGCTTCACCCTACTCATCCAACCCATCCATCCGCTTCACCCTACTCATCCAACCCATCCATCCGCTTCACCCTACTCATCCATCCAACCCATCCATCCGCTTCACCCTACTTATCCAACCCATCCATCCGCTTCACCCTACTCATCCAACCCATCCATCCGCTTCACCCTACTCATCCATCCAACCCATCCATCCGCTTCACTCTACTCATCCAACCTATCCATCCGCTTCACCCTACTCATCCATCCGACCCATCCATCCGCCTCACCCTACTCATCCAACCCATCCATCCGCTTCACCCTACTCATCCAACCCATCCATCCGCTTCACCCTACTCATCCATCTGACCCATCCATCCGCCTCACCCTACTCATCCAACCCATCCATCCGACTCATCCATCCGCTCCACCCTACTCATCCATCCAACCCAACCCATCCGCTTCACCCTACTCATCCAACCCATCCATCCGACTCATCCATCCGCTTCACCCTACTCATCCAACCCATCCATCCGACTCATCCATCCGCTCCACCCTACTCATCCATCCAACCCAACCCATCCGCTTCACCCTACTCATCCAACCCATCCATCCGACTCATCCATCCGCTTCACCCTACTCATCCAACCCATCCATCCGACTCATCCATCTGCTTCACCCTACTCATCCAACCCATCCATCCGACTCATCCATGCAACCCATCCATCCGCTTCACCCTACTCATCCAACCCATCCATCCGCTTCACCCGTCTCATCCAACCCATCCATCCGCTTCACCCTACTCATCCAACCCATCCATCCGCCTCACCCTACTCATCCAACCCATCCATCCGACTCATCCATCCGCTTCACCCTACTCATCCAACCCATCCATCCGACTCATCCATCCGCTTCACCCTACTCATCCAACCAACCCATCCATCCGTTTCACCCATCTCATCCATCCAACCCATTCATCCGACTCATCCATCCGTCTCATCCATCCATCCGCTTCACCCTACTCATCCATCCAACCCATCCATCCGCTTCACCCTACTCATCCATCCGCTTCACCCTACTCATCCATCCAATCCATCCGCTTCACCCTACTCATCCATCCGCTTCACCCGTCTCATCCAACCCATCCATCCGCTTCACCCATCTCATCCAACCCATCCATCCGCTTCACCCTACTCATCCAACCCATCCATCCGCCTCACCCTACTCATCCAACCCATCCATCCGAATCATCCATCCGCTTCACCCGTCTCATCCAACCCATCCATCCGCTTCACCCTACTCATCCAACCCATCCATCCGACTCATCCATCCGCTTCACCCTATACTCATCCAACCCATCCATCCGCCTCACACTACTCATCCAACCCATCCATCCGACTCATCCATCCGCTTCACCCGTCTCATCCAACCCATCCATCCGCTTCACCCTACTCATCCAACCCATCCATCCGACTAATCCATCCGCTTCACCCGTCTCATCCAACCCATCCATCCGATTCACCCGTCTCATCCAACCCATCCATCCGACTCATCCATCCGCTTCACCCGTCTCATCCAACCCATCCATCCGCCTCACCCTACTCATCCAACCCATCCATCCGACTCATCCATCCGCTTCACCCGTCTCATCCAACCCATCCATCCGCTTCACCCTACTCATCCAACCCATCCATCCGACTCATCCATCCGCTTCACCCTACTCATCCAACCCATCCATCCGACTCATCCATCCGCTTCACCCGTCATCCAACCCATCCATCCGCTTCACCCTACTCATCCAACCCATTCATCCGACTCATCATCCGCTTCACCCTACTCATCCAACCCATCCATCCGACTCATCCATCCGCTTCACCCTACTCATCAAACCCATCCATCCGACTCATCCATCCGCTTCACCCTACTCATCCAACCCATCCATCCGACTCATCCATCCGCTTCACCCGTCTCATCCAACCCATCCATCCGCTTCACCCTACTCATCCAACCCATTCATCCGACTCATCCATGCAACCCATCCATCCGCGTCACCCGTCTCATCCAACCCATCCATCCGCTTCACCCGTCTCATCCAACCCATCCATCCGCTTCACCCTACTCATCCAACCCATCCATCCGCCTCACCCTCCTCATCCAACCCATCCATCCGACTCATCCATCCGCTTCACCCGTCTCATCCAACCCATCCATCCGCTTCACCCTACTCATCCAACCCATCCATCCGACTCATCCATCCGCTTCACCCTACTCATCCAACCCATCCATCCAACCCATCCATCCGCTTCACCCGTCTCATCCAACCCATCCATCCGCTTCACCCTACTCATCCAACCCATCCATCCGACTCATCCATCCCCTTCACCCTACTCATCCAACCCATCCATCCGACTCATCCATCCGCTTCACCCTACTCATCCAACCCATCCATCTGACTCATCCATCCGCTTCACCCTACTCATCCAACCCATCCATCCGACTCATCCATCCGCTTCATCCGCCTCACTCAACCCATCCATCCGCTTCACCCTACTCATCCAACCCATCCATCCGACTCATCCATCCGCTTCACCCTACTCATCCAACCCATCCATCCGACTCATCCATCCGCTTCACCCTACTCATCCAACCCATCCATCCGACTCATCCATCCGCTTCACCCGTCTCATCCAACCCATCCATCCGACTCATCCATCCGCTTCACCCTACTCATCTAACCCATCCATCCGCTTCACCCTACTCATCCAAACCATCCATCCGACTCATCCATCTGCTTCACCCTACTCATCCAACCCATCCATCCGACTCATCCATCCGCTTCACTCGTCTCATCCAACCCATCCATCCGACTCATCCATCCGCTTCACCCTACTCATCTCACCCATCCATCCGCTTCACCCTACTCATCCAACCCATCCATCCGACTCATCCATCCGCTTCACCCTACTCATCCATCCAACTCATCCATCCGCTTCACCCTACTCATCCAACCAACCCATCCATCCGCTTCACCCGTCTCATCCATCCAACTTATTCATCCGACTCATCCATCCGTCTCATCCATCCATCCGCTTCACCCTACTCATCCATCCCATCCATCCGACTCATCCATCCGCTTCACCCTACTCATCCATCCGATTCATCCATCCGCTTCACCCTACTCATCCAACCAACCCATCCATCCGCTTCACCCGTCTCATCCATCCAACTTATTCATCCGACTCATCCATCCGTCTCATCCATCCATCCGCTTCACCCTACTCATCCATCCAACCCATCCATCCGCTTCACCCTACTCATCCATCCAACCCATCCATCCGCTTCACCCTACTCATCCAACCCATCCATCCGCTTCACCCTACTCATCCAACCCATCCATCCGCTTCACCCTACTCATCCATCCAACCCATCCATCCGCTTCACCCTACTCATCCAACCCATCCATCCGCTTCACCCTACTCATCCATCCGACCCATCCATCCGCTTCACACTACTCATCCATCCGACTCATCCGTCCGCTTCACCCGACTCATCCATCCGTCTCATTCATTCATCCAACCCATCCATCCGCTTCACCCTACTCATCCATCCGCTTCACCCGTCTCATCCAACCCATCCATCCGCTTCACCCTACTCATCCAACCCATCCATCCGACTCATCCATCCCCTTCACCCTACTCATCCAACCCATCCATCCGACTCATCCATCCGCTTCACCCTACTCATCCAACCCATCCATCCGACTCATCCATCCGCTTCACCCTACTCATCCAACCCATCCATCCGACTCATCCATCCGCTTCATCCGCCTCACTCAACCCATCCATCCGCTTCACCCTACTCATCCAACCCATCCATCCGACTCATCCATCCGCTTCACCCTACTCATCCAACCCATCCATCCGCTTCACCCTACTCATCCAACCCATCCATCCGACTCATCCATCCGCTTCACCCGTCTCATCCAACCCATCCATCCGACTCATCCATCCGCTTCACCCTACTCATCTAACCCATCCATCCGCTTCACCCTACTCATCCAAACCATCCATCCGACTCATCCATCTGCTTCACCCTACTCATCCAACCCATCCATCCGACTCATCCATCCGCTTCACTCGTCTCATCCAACCCATCCATCCGACTCATCCATCCGCTTCACCCTACTCATCTCACCCATCCATCCGCTTCACCCTACTCATCCAACCCATCCATCCGACTCATCCATCCGCTTCACCCTACTCATCCATCCAACTCATCCATCCGCTTCACCCTACTCATCCAACCAACCCATCCATCCGCTTCACCCGTCTCATCCATCCAACTTATTCATCCGACTCATCCATCCGTCTCATCCATCCATCCGCTTCACCCTACTCATCCATCCCATCCATCCGACTCATCCATCCGCTTCACCCTACTCATCCATCCGATTCATCCATCCGCTTCACCCTACTCATCCAACCAACCCATCCATCCGCTTCACCCGTCTCATCCATCCAACTTATTCATCCGACTCATCCATCCGTCTCATCCATCCATCCGCTTCACCCTACTCATCCATCCAACCCATCCATCCGCTTCACCCTACTCATCCATCCAACCCATCCATCCGCTTCACCCTACTCATCCAACCCATCCATCCGCTTCACCCTACTCATCCAACCCATCCATCCGCTTCACCCTACTCATCCATCCAACCCATCCATCCGCTTCACCCTACTCATCCAACCCATCCATCCGCTTCACCCTACTCATCCATCCGACCCATCCATCCGCTTCACACTACTCATCCATCCGACTCATCCGTCCGCTTCACCCGACTCATCCATCCGTCTCATTCATTCATCCAACCCATCCATCCGCTTCACCCTACTCATCCATCCGCTTCACCCGTCTCATCCAACCCATCCATCCGCTTCACCCTACTCATCCAACCCATCCATCCGCCTCACCCTACTCATCCAACCCATCCATCCGACTCATCCATCCGCTTCACCCGTCTCATCCAACCCATCCATCCGCTTCACCATACTCATCCAACCCATCCATCCGACTCATCCATCCGCTTCACCCTACTCATCCAACCCATCCATCCGACTCATCCATCCGCTTCACCCTACTCATCCAACCCATCCATCCGACTCACCCATCCGCTTCACCCTACTCATCCAACCCATCCATCCGACTCATCCATCCGCTTCACCCGACTCATCCATCCACTTCACCCTACTCATCCAACCCATCCATCCGACTCATCCATCCGCTTCACCCTACTCATCCAACCAACCCATCCATCCACTTCACCCGTCTCATCCATCCAACCCATTCATCCGACTCATCCATCCGTCTCATCCATCCATCCGCTTCACCCTACTCATCCATCCAACCCATCCATCCGCTTCACCCTACTTATCCAACCCATCCATCCGCTTCACCCTACTCATCCATCCAACCCATCCATCCGCTTCACCCTACTCATCCAACCCATCCATCCGACTCATCCATCCGCTTCACCCTACTCATCCAACCCATCCATCCGACTCATCCATCCGCTTCACCCGTCTCATCCAACCCATCCATCCGCTTCACCCGTCTCATCCAACCTATCCATCCGCTTCACCCTACTCATCCAACCCATCCATCCGCTTCACCCGTCTCATCCAACCCATCCATCCGACTTCACCAGTCTCATCCAACCCATCCATCCGCTTCACCCGTCTCATCCTACCCATCCATCCGCTTCACCCGTCTCATCCAACCCATCCATCCGCTTCTCCCGTCTCATCCAACCCATCCATCCGCCTCACCCTACTCATCCAACCCATCCATCCGACTCATCCAACCGCTTCACCCGTCTCATCCAACCAACCCATTCATCCGACTCATCCATCCCTCTCATCCATCCGTTTCACCCTACTCATCCATCCAACCCATCCATCCCCTTCACCTGACTCATCCATCCGCTTCACCTGACTCATCCAGCCCATCCATCCGCTTCACCCGACTCATCCATCCGCTTCACCCGTCTCATCCAACCCATCCATCCGACTCATCCATCCGCTTCACCCATCTCATCCATCCAACCCATTAATCCGACTCATCCATCCGTCTCATCCATCCATCCGCTTCACCCTACTCATCCATCCAACCCATCCATCCGCTTCACCCTACTCATCCATCCGCTTCACCCTACTCATCCATCCAACCCATCCATCCGCTTAACCCTACTCATCCATCCGCTTCACCCGTCTCATCCAACCCATCATCCGCTTCACCCGTCTCATCCAACCCATCCATCCGCTTCACCCTACTCATCCAACCCATCCATCCGCCTCACCCTACTCATCCAACCCATCCATCCGACTCATCCATCCGCTTCTCCCGTCTCATCCAACCCATCCATCCGCTTCACCCTACTCATCCAACCCATCCATCCGACTCATCCATCCGCTTCACCCTACTCATCCAACCCATCCATCCGCCTCACCCTACTCATCCAACCCATCCATCCGACTCATCCATCCGCTTCACCCGTCTCATCCAACCCATCCATCCGCTTCACCCTACTCATCCAACCCATCCATCCGACTCATCCATCCGCTTCACCCGTCTCATCCAACCCATCCATCCGATTCACCCGTCTCATCCAACCCATCCATCCGCTTCACCCTACTCATCCAACCCATCCATCCGCCTCACCCTACTAATCCAACCCATCCATCCGACTCATCCATCCGCTTCACCCGTCTCATCCAACCCATCCATCCGCTTCACCCTACTCATCCAACCCATCCATCCGACTCATCCATCCGCTTCACCCTACTTATCCAACCCATCCATCCGCCTCACCCTACTCATCCAACCATCCATCCGACTCATCCATCCGCTTCACCCGTCTCATCCAACCCATCCATCCGCTTCACCCTACTCATCCAACCCATCCATCCGACTCATCCATTCACTTCACCCTACTCATCCAACCCATCCATCCGACTCATCCATCCGCTTCACCCTACTCATCCAACCCATCCATCCGCCTCATCCAACCCATCCATCTGACTCATCCATCCGCTTCACCCGTCTCATCCAACCCATCCATCCGCTTCACCCTACTCATCCAACCCATCCATCCGACTCATCCATCCGCTTCACCCTACTCATCCAACCCATCCATCCGACTCATCCATCCGCTTCACCCTACTCATCCAACCCATCCATCCGACTCATCCATCCGCTTCACCCTACTCATCCAACCCATCCATCCGACTCATCCATCCGCTTCACTTGTCTCATCCAACCCATCCATCCGCTTCACCCGTCTCATCCAACCCATCCATCCGCTTCACCCTACTCATCCAACCCATCCATCCGCTTCACCCGTCTCATCCAACCCATCCATCCGCATCACCCGTCTCATCCAACCCATCCATCCGCCTCACTCTACTAATCCAACCCATCCATCCGACTCATCCATCCGCTTCACCCGTCTCATCCAACCAACCCATTCATCCGACTCATCCATCCCTCTCATCCATCCATCCGTTTCACCCTACTCATCCATCCAACCCATCCATCCGCTTCACCCTACTTATCCAACCCATCCATCCGCTTCACCCTACTCATCCAACCCATCCATCCGACTCATCCATCTGCTTCACCCTACTCATCCAACCCATCCATCCGCCTCACCCTACTCATCCAACCATCCATCCGACTCATCCATCCGCTTCACCCGTCTCATCCAACCCATCCATCCGCTTCACCCTACTCATCCAACCCATCCATCCGACTCATCCATCCGCTTCACCCTACTCATCCAACCCATCCATCCGCCTCACCCTACTCATCCAACCCATCCATCCGACTCATCCATCCGCTTCACCCGTCTCATCCAACCCATCCATCCGCTTCACCCTACTCATCCAACCCATCCATCCGACTCATCCATCCGCTTCACCCGTCTCATCCAACCCATCCATCCGCTTCACCCTACTCATCCAACCCATCCATCCGCCTCACCCTACTCATCCAACCCATCCATCCGACACATCCATCCGCTTCACCCGTCTCATCCAACCCATCCATCCGCTTCACCCTACTCATCCAACCCATCCATCCGACTCATCCATCTGCTTCACCCTACTCATCCAACCCATCCATCCGCCTCACCCTACTCATCCAACCCATCCATCCGACTCATCCATCCGCTTCACCCGTCTCATCCAACCCATCCATCCGCTTCACCCTACTCATCCAACCCATCCATCCGACTCATCCGTCCGCTTCACCCTACTCATCCAACCCATCCATCCGACTCATCCATCCGCTTCACCCTACTCATCCAACCCATCCATCCGCCTCACCCTACTCATCCAACCCATCCATCCGACTCATCCATCCGCTTCACCCGTCTCATCCAACCCATCCATCCGCTTCACCCTACTCATCCAACCCATCCATCCGACTCATCCATCCGCTTCACCCTACTCATCCAACCCATCCATCCGACTCATCCATCCGCTTCACCCTACTCATCCAACCCATCCATCCGACTCATCCATCCGCTTCACCCTACTCATCCAACCCATCCATCCGACTCATCCATCCGCTTCACCCGTCTCATCCAACCCAACCATCCGCTTCACCCGTCTCATCCAACCCATCCATCCGCTTCACCCTACTCATCCAACCCATCCATCCGACTCATCCATCCGCTTCACCCGTCTCATCCAACCCATCCATCCGCTTCACCCTACTCATCCAACCCATCCATCCGCCTCACCCTACTCATCCAACCCATCCATCCGACACATCCATCCGCTTCACCCGTCTCATCCAACCCATCCATCCGCTTCACCCTACTCATCCAACCCATCCATCCGACTCATCCATCCGCTTCACCCTACTCATCCAACCCATCCATCCGCCTCACCCTACTCATCCAACCCATCCATCCGACTCATCCATCCGCTTCACCCGTCTCATCCAACCCATCCATCCGCTTCACCCTACTCATCCAACCCATCCATCCGACTCATCAATCCGCTTCACCCTACTCATCCAACCCATCCATCCGACTCATCCATCCGCTTCACCCGTCTCATCCAACCCATCCATCCGCTTCACCCTACTCATCCAACCCATCCATCCGACTCATCCATCCGCTTCACCCTACTCATCCAACCCATCCATCCGACTCATCCATCCGCTTCACCCTACTCATCCAACCCATCCATCCGACTCATCCATCCGCTTCACCCGTCTCATCCAACCCATCCATCCGCTTCACCCTACTCATCCAACCCATCCATCCAACCCATCCATCCGCCTCACCCTATTCATCCAACCCATCCATCCGACTCATCCATCCGCTTCACCCGTCTCATCCAACCCATCCATCCGCTTCACCCTACTCATCCAACCCATCCATCCGACTCATCCATCCGCTTCACCCTACTCATCCAACCCATCCATCCGACTCATCCATCCGCTTCACCCTACTCATCCAACCCATCCATCCGACTCATCCATCCGCTTCACCCTACTCATCCAACCCATCCATCCGACTCATCCATCCGCTTCACCCGTCTCATCCAACCCAACCATCCGCTTCACCCGTCTCATCCAACCCATCCATCCGCTTCACCCTACTCATCCAACCCATCCATCCGCTTCACCCGTCTCATCCAACCCATCCATCCGACTTCACCAGTCTCATCCAACCCATCCATCCGCTTCACCCGTCTCATCCAACCCATCCATCCGCTTCACCCGTCTCATCCAACCCATCCATCCGCTTCTCCCGTCTCATCCAACCCATCCATCCGCCTCACCCTACTCATCCAACCCATCCATCCGACTCATCCATCCGCTTCACCCGTCTCATCCAACCAACCCATTCATCCGACTCATCCATCCCTCTCATCCATCCATCCGTTTCACCCTACTCATCCATCCAACCCATCCATCCGCTTCACCCTACTTATCCAACCCATCCATCTACTTCACCCTACTCATCCAACCTATCCATCCGCTTCACCCTACTCATCCATCCAACCCATCCATCCGCTTCACTCTACTCATCCAACCTATCCATCCGCTTCACCCTACTCATCCATCCGACCCATCCATCCGCCTCACCCTACTCATCCAACCCATCCATCCGCTTCACCCTACTCATCCAACCCATCCATCCGCTTCACCCTACTCATCCATCTGACCCATCCATCCGCCTCACCCTACTCATCCAACCCATCCATCCGACTCATCCATCCGCTCCACCCTACTCATCCATCCAACCCAACCCATCCGCTTCACCCTACTCATCCAACCCATCCATCCGACTCATCCATCCGCTTCACCCTACTCATCCAACCCATCCATCCGACTCATCCATCCGCTCCACCCTACTCATCCATCCAACCCAACCCATCCGCTTCACCCTACTCATCCAACCCATCCATCCGACTCATCCATCCGCTTCACCCTACTCATCCAACCCATCCATCCGACTCATCCATCTGCTTCACCCTACTCATCCAACCCATCCATCCGACTCATCCATGCAACCCATCCATCCGCTTCACCCTACTCATCCAACCCATCCATCCGCTTCACCCGTCTCATCCAACCCATCCATCCGCTTCACCCTACTCATCCAACCCATCCATCTGCTTCACCCTTCTCATCCAACCCATCCATCCGACTCATCCATCCGCTTCACCCTACTCATCCAACCAACCCATCCATCCGTTTCACCCATCTCATCCATCCAACCCATTCATCCGACTCATCCATCCGTCTCATCCATCCATCCGCTTCACCCTACTCATCCATCCAACCCATCCATCCGCTTCACCCTACTCATCCATCCGCTTCACCCTACTCATCCATCCAACCCATCCATCCGCTTCACCCTACTCATCCATCCGCTTCACCCGTCTCATCCAACCCATCCATCCGCTTCACCCGTCTCATCCAACCCATCCATCCGCTTCACCCTACTCATCCAACCCATCCATCCGCCTCACCCTACTCATCCAACCCATCCATCCGCTTCACCCGTCTCATCCAACCCATCCATCCGCTTCACCCTACTCATCCAACCCATCCATCCGACTCATCCATCCGCTTCACCCTACTCATCCAACCCATCCATCCGCCTCACCCTACTCATCCAACCCATCCATCCGACTCATCCATCCGCTTCACCCGTCTCATCCAACCCATCCATCCGCTTCACCCTACTCATCCAACCCATCCATCCGACTAATCCATCCGCTTCACCCGTCTCATCCAACCCATCCATCCGATTCACCCGTCTCATCCAACCCATCCATCCGCTTCACCCTACTCATTCAACCCATCCATCCGCCTCACCCTACTCATCCAACCCATCCATCCGACTCATCCATCCGCTTCACCCGTCTCATCCAACCCATCCATCCGCTTCACCCTACTCATCCAACCCATCCATCCGACTCATCCATCCACTTCACCCTACTCATCCAACCCATCCATCCGCCTCACCCTACTCATCCAACCCATCCATCCGACTCATCCATCCGCTTCACCCGTCTCATCCAACCCATCCATCCGCTTCACCCTACTCATCCAACCCATCCATCCGACTCATCCATCCGCTTCACCCTACTCATCCAACCCATCCGTCCGACTCATCCATCCGCTTCACCCGTCTCATCCAACCCATCCATCCGCTTCACCCTACTCATCCAACCCATCCATCCGACTCATCCATCCGCTTCACCCTACTCATCCAACCCATCCATCCGACTCATCCATCCGCTTCACCCTACTCATCCAACCCATCCATCCGCTTCACCCTACTCATCCAACCCATCCATCCGACTCATCCATCCGCTTCACCCTACTCATCCAACCCATTCATCCGACTCATCCATGCAACCCATCCATCCGCGTCACCCGTCTCATCCAACCCATCCATCCGCTTCACCCGTCTCATCCAACCCATCCATCCGCTTCACCCTACTCATCCAACCCATCCATCCGCCTCACCCTACTCATCCAACCCATCCATCCGACTCACCCATCCGCTTCACCCGTCTCATCCAACCCATCCATCCGCTTCACCCTACTCATCCAACCCATCCATCCGCTTCACCCGTCTCATCCAACCTATCCATCCGTTTCACCCTACTCATCCAACCCATCCATCCGACTCATCCATCCGCTTCAGCCTACTCATCCAACCCATCCATCCGCCTCACCCTACTCATCCAACCCATCCATCCGACTCATCCATCCGCTTCACCCGTCTCATCCAACCCATCCATCCGCTTCACCCTACTCATCCAATCCATCCGACTAATCCATCCGCTTCACCCGTCTCATCCAACCCATCCATCCGCTTCACCCTACTCATCCAACCCATCCATCCGCCTTACCCTATTCATCCAACCCATCCATCCGACTCATCCATCCGCTTCACCCGTCTCATCCAACCCATCCATCCGCTTCACCCTACTCATCCAACCCATCCATCCGACTCATCCATCCGCTTCACCCTACTCATCCAACCCATCCATCCGCCTCACCCTACTCATCCAACCCATCCATCCGACTCATCCATCCGCTTCACCCGTCTCATCCAACCCATCCATCCGCTTCACCCTACTCATCCAACCCATCCATCCGACTCATCCATCCGCTTCACCCTACTCATCCAACCCATCCATCCGACTCATCCATCTGCTTCACCCGTCTCATCCAACCCATCCATCCGCTTCACCCTACTCATCCAACCCATCCATCCGACTCATCCATCCGCTTCACCCTACTCATCCAACCCATTCATCCGACTCATCCATGCAACCCATCCATCCGCGTCACCCGTCTCATCCAACCCATCCATCCGCTTCACCTGTCTCATCCAACCCATCCATCCGCTTCACCCTACTCATCCAACCCATCCATCCACCTCACCCTACTCATCCAACCCATCCATCCGACTCATCCATCCGCTTCACCCGTCTCATCCAACCCATCCATCCGCTTCACCCTACTCATCCAACCCATCCATCCGACTCATCCATCCGCTTCACCCTACTCATCCAACCCATCCATCCGACTCATCCATCCGCTTCACCCATCTCATCCAACCCATCCATCCGCTTCACTCTACTCATCCAACCCATCCATCCGACTCATCCATCCGCTTCACCCTACTCATCCAACCCATCCATCCGACTCATCCATCCGCTTCACCCTACTCATCCAACCCATCCATCCGACTCATCCATCCGCTTCACCCTACTCATCTAACCCATCCATCCGACTCATCCATCCGCTTCACCCTACTCATCCAACCCATCCCTCCGACTCATCCATCCGCTTCACCCGTCTCACTCAACCCATCCATCCGCTTCACCCTACTCATCCAACCCATCCATCCGACTCATCCATCCGCTTCACCCTACTCATCCAACCCATCCATCCGCCTCATCCATCCGCTTCACCCTACTCATCCAACCCATCCATCCGACTCATCCATCCGCTTCACCCGTCTCATCCAACCCATCCATCCGACTCATCCATCCGCTTCACCCTACTCATCTAACCCATCCATCCGCTTCACCCTACTCATCCAACCCATCCATCCGACTCATCCATCCGCTTCACCCGTCTCATCCAACCCATCCATCCGACTCATCCATCCGCTTCACCCTACTCATCTAACCCATCCATCCGCTTCACCCTACTCATCCGACTAATCCATCCGCTTCACCCTACTCATCCATCCGACTCATCCATCCGCTTCACCCTACTCATCCAACCAACCCATCCATCCGCTTCACCCGTCTCATCCATCCAACTTATTCATCCGACTCATCCATCCGTCTCATCCATCCATCCGCTTCACCCTACTCATCCATCCAACCCATCCATCCGCTTCACCCTACTCATCCATCCAACCCATCCATCCGCTTCACCCTACTCATCCAACCCATCCATCCGCTTCACCCTACTCATCCAACCCATCCATCCGCTTCACCCTACTCATCCATCCAACCCATCCATCCGCTTCACCCTACTCATCCAACCCATCCATCCGCTTCACCCTACTCATCCATCCGACCCATCCATCCGCTTCACCCTACTCATCCATCCGACTCATCCGTCCGCTTCACCCGACTCATCCATCCGTCTCATCCATTCATCCAACCCATCCATCCGCTTCACCCTACTCATCCATCCGCTTCACCCGTCTCATCCAACCCATCCATCCGCTTCACCCTACTCATCCAACCCATCCATCCGCCTCACCCTACTCATCCAACCTATCCATCCGACTCATCCATCCGCTTCACCCGTCTCATCCAACCCATCCATCCGCTTCACCATACTCATCCAACCCATCCATCCGACTCATCCATCCGCTTCACCCTACTCATCCAACCCATCCATCCGACTCATCCATCCGCTTCACCCTACTCATCCAACCCATCCATCCGACTCACCCATCCGCTTCACCCTACTCATCCAACCCATCCATCCGACTCATCCATCCGCTTCACCCGACTCATCCATCCACTTCACCCTACTCATCCAACCCATCCATCCGACTCATCCATCCGCTTCACCCTACTAATCCAACCCATCCATCCGACTCATCCATCCGCTTCACCCGTCTCATCCAACCCATCCATCCGACACATCCATCCGCTTCACCCTACTCATTCAACCCATCCATCCGCTTCACCCTACTCATCCATCCGCTTCACCCTACTCATCCAACCCATCCATCCGACTCATCCATCCGCTTCACCCTACTCATCCAACCAACCCATCCATCCGCTTCACCCGTCTCATCCATCCAACCCATTCATCCGACTCATCCATCCATCCGCTTCACCCTACTCATCCATCCAACCCATCCATCCGCTTCACCCTACTTATCCAACCCATCCATCCGCTTCACCCTACTCATCCATCCAACCCATCCATCCGCTTCACCCTACTCATCCAACCCATCCATCCGCTTCACCCTACTCATCCATCCGACCCATCCATCCGCTTCACCCGACTCATCCATCCGTCTCATCCATTCATCCAACCCATCCATCCGCTTCACCCTACTCATCCATCCGCTTCACCCGTCTCATCCATCCAACCCATCCATCCGCTTCACCCTACTCATCCAACCCATCCATCCGCTTCACCCGACTCATCCATCCAACCCATCCATCCGCTTCACCCTACTCATCCAACCCATCCATCCGCTTCACCCTACCATCCGCTTCACCCGTCTCATCTATCCAACCCATCCATCCGCTTCCATCCACCCATCCATCCGCTTCACCCTACTCATCCAACCCATCCAACCGCTTCACCCTACTCATCCATCCGACTCATCCATCCGCTTCACCCGTCTCATCCATCCAACCCATCCATCCGCTTCACCCTACTCATCCAACCCATCCATCCGCTTCACCCGTCTCATCTATCCAACCCATCCATCCGCTTCACCCTACTCATCCAACCCATCCATCCGCTTCACCCGACTCATCCATCCAACCCATCCATCCGCTTCACCCTACTCATCCAACCCATCCATCCGCTTCACCCTACTCATCCATCCAACCCATCCATCTGCTTCACTTTACTCATCCATCCGACCCTTCCATCCGCTTCACCCTACTCATCCATCCGACTCATCCATCCGCTTCACCCTAGCTATCCATCCAACCCATCCATCCGCTTCACCCTACTCATCCGACCCATCCATCCGCTTCACCCTACTCATCCATCCGACTCATCCATCCGCTTCACCCGACTCATCCATCCAACCCATCCATCTGTTTCACCCTACTCATCCAACCCATCCATCCGCTTCACCCGACTCATCCATCCGCTTCACCCGTCTCATCCAACCCATCCATCCACTTGGATGATGCCCTGGAGGAGGGGCGAAATGCATTGACAAATTTCCGGTCAACACTAAGAACCAGTGACGCTGCTTCCGGTTCTTGTGGAACGCACGCCGTTGTGAACCCGGAACACACTGACGCTCGGTTATCATTGAAGGCTTGTGAGTTTTCCCAATAACAGCGTATTGTTAATCTGTTCCTAAGCGGTACTTCACAAGTTGCTTTTTCTTTTTATTCCCCACATGGTCCTCTGATCTCTGCTGCTATTGAGCCAACTGTTGAATTTCACCGAACATTATTGGTCCTAGAAGTTGGATGTTGGGTGACTTTTATTTTATTTTAAAGCATTTTTATTTTTATTTTTATTTTTATTTTATTTTTTTCCCTTCCTTCTATATTACAACCACTGTTGCAAATGGGACATTATTTCTTTGATGTTGAAAACCATCTGTAGTACTGTGAATCACTCCTAGAGCTATTTGCCTGGTTGTTCAGTTCATTTAATGTTTTGCACAGTATATTTTCTGGTTTTACTTAGTTGATCACTTTTTAGTGGTAACATTTAGTATTACACCCACTGCATTTCTGGTGACACCAATCATTGGTGCATAATCTTTTCACTAATAGTGTGTACCATCATCCCGAAAGGTTTAGATGGTTGACATTCACACATACGTTTGTATTGAGCACATTTATATTCGCTAGCGCTGCATTTTATAATTTTTCATCCATCCACTTCACCCGACTTATCCATCCGCTTCACCCGTCTCATCCAACCCATCCATCCGCTTCACCCGACTCATCCATCTGCTTCACCCGACTCATCCATCCGCTTCACCCGTCTCATCCAACCCATCCATCCGCTTCACCCGACTCATCCATCCGCTTCACCCGTCTCATCCAACCCACCCATCCGCTTCACCCGACTCATCCATCCGCTTCACCCATCTCATCCAACCCATCCATCCCCTTCACCTGACTCATCCATCCGCTTCACCCGACTCATCCAACCCATCCATCCGCTTCACCCGACTCATCCATCCGCTTCACCCGTCTCATCCAACCCATCCATCCGCTTCAACCGACTCATCCATCCGCTTCACCCGTCTCATCCAACCCATCCATCCACTTCACCCGACTCATCCATCCGCTTCACCCGACTCATCCATCCAACCCATCCATCCGCTTCACCCTACTCATCCGTCCGCTTCACCCGTCTCATCCAACCCATCCATCCGCTTCACCCGTCTCATCCATCCGCTTCACCCGACTCATCCAACCCATCCATCCGCTTCGCCCGACTCATCCATCCGCTTCACCCGTCTCATCCAACCCATCCATCCGCTTCACCCGACTCATCCAACCCATCCATCAGCTTCACCCGACTCATCCATCCGCTTCACCCGTCTCATCCAACCCATCCATCCGCTTCACCCGACTCATCCATCCGCTTCACTTGTCTCATCCAACCCATCCATCCGCTTCACCCGACTCATCCATCCGCTTCACCCTACTCATCCATCCAACCCATCCATCCGCTTCACCCGTCTCATCCATCCGCTTCACCCGTCTCATCCAACCCATCCATCCGCTTCACCCTACTCATCCATCCAATCCATCCATCTGCTTCACCTGTCTCATCCATCCGCTTCGCCCGTCTTATCCAACCCATCCATTCGCTTCACCCTACTCATCCATCCAACCCACCCATCCGCTTCACCCGTCTCATCCAACCCATCCATCCGCTTCACCCGACTCATCTATCCGCTTCACCCGACTCATCCATCCGCTTCACCCGACTCATCCATCCATCCGCTTCACCCGACTCATCCATCCGCTTCACCCTACTCATCCATCCAACCCATCCATCCGCTTCACTCGTCTCATCCATCCGCTTCACCTGTCTCATCCAACCCATCCATCCACTTCACCCGTCTTATCCGACCCATCTATCCGCTTCACACGTCTCATCCGACCCATCCATCCACTTCACCCGTCTCATCCGACCCATCCATCCGCTTCACCCGTCTCAATTATCCAACCCATCCATCCACTTCACCCGTCTCATCCAACCCATCCATCCGCTTCACCCGTCTCATCCATCCGCTTCACCCGTCTCATCCAACCCATCCATCCGCTTCACACGTCTCATCCATCCAACCCATCCATCTGCTTCATCCGACCCATCCATCCGCTTCACCCGTCTCATCCGACCCATCCATCCGCTTCACCCGTCTCATCCATCCATCTCATCCATCCAACCCATCCATCCACTTCACCAGACTCATCCGTCCATCCGCTTCACACGTCTCATCCATCCAACCCATCCATCCGCTTCACCCGTCTCATCCATCCGCTTCACCCGACTCATCCATCCAACCCATCCATCTGCTTCACCCTACTCATCCAACCCATCCATCCGCTTCACCCGACTCATCCATCCGCTTCACCCGTCTCATCCAACCCATCCATCCACTTCACCCGACTTATCCATCCGCTTCACCCGTCTCATCCAACCCATCCATCCGCTTCACCCGACTCATCCATCTGCTTCACCCGACTCATCCATCCGCTTCACCCGTCTCATCCAACCCATCCATCCGCTTCACCCGACTCATCCATCCGCTTCACCCGTCTCATCCAACCCATCCATCCGCTTCAACCGACTCATCCATCCGCTTCACCCGTCTCATCCAACCCATCCATCCACTTCACCCGACTCATCCATCCGCTTCACCCGACTCATCCATCCAACCCATCCATCCGCTTCACCCTACTCATCCGTCCGCTTCACCCGTCTCATCCAACCCATCCATCCGCTTCACCCGTCTCATCCATCCGCTTCACCCGACTCATCCAACCCATCCATCCGCTTCGCCCGACTCATCCATCCGCTTCACCCGTCTCATCCAACCCATCCATCCGCTTCACCCGACTCATCCAACCCATCCATCAGCTTCACCCGACTCATCCATCCGCTTCACCCGTCTCATCCAACCCATCCATCCGCTTCACCCGACTCATCCATCTGCTTCACCCGTCTCATCCAACCCATCCATCCGCTTCACCCGACTCATCCATCCGCTTCACCCTACTCATCCATCCAACCCATCCATCCGCTTCACCCGTCTCATCCATCCGCTTCACCCATCTCATCCAACCCATCCATCCGCTTCACCCTACTCATCCATCCAATCCATCCATCTGCTTCACCTGTCTCATCCATCCGCTTCGCCCGTCTTATCCAACCCATCCATTCGCTTCACCCTACTCATCCATCCAACCCACCCATCCGCTTCACCCGTCTCATCCAACCCATCCATCCGCTTCACCCGACTCATCCATCCATCCGCTTCACCCGACTCATCCATCCGCTTCACCCTACTCATCCATCCAACCCATCCATCCGCTTCACTCGTCTCATCCATCCGCTTCACCTGTCTCATCCAACCCATCCATCCACTTCACCCGTCTTATCCGACCCATCTATCCGTTTCACACGTCTCATCCGACCCATCCATCCACTTCACCCGTCTCATCCGACCCATCCATCCGCTTCACCCGTCTCAATTATCCAACCCATCCATCCACTTCACCCGTCTCATCCAACCCATCCATCCGCTTCACCCGTCTCATCCATCCGCTTCACCCGTCTCATCCAACCCATCCATCCGCTTCACACGTCTCATCCATCCAACCCATCCATCTGCTTCATCCGACTCATCCATCCTTCCGCTTCATCCGACCCATCCATCCGCTTCACCCGTCTCATCTGACCCATCCATCCGCTTCACCCGTCTCATCCATCCATCTCATCCATCCAACCCATCCATCCGCTTTACCAGACTCATCCATCCATCCGCTTCACACGTCTCATCCATCCAACCCATCCATCCGCTTCACCCGTCTCATCCATCCGCTTCACCCGACTCATCCATCCGCTTCACCCAACTCATTCATCCAACCCATCTATACGCTTCACCCGACTCATCCATCCATCCGCTTCACCCGTCTCATCCAACCCATCCATCCGCTGCACCCATCTCATCCAACCCATCCATCCGCTTCACCCGTCTCATCCATCCGCTTCACCCGACTCATCTATCCAACCCATCCATCCACTACACCCGACTCATCCATCCGCTTCACCCTACTCATCCATCCAACCCATCCATCCGCTTCACCCATCTCATCCATCCAACCCATCCATCCGCTTCACCCGTCTCATCCGACCTATCCATCCGCTTCACCCGTCTCATCCGACCTATCCATCCGACTCATCCATCCATCTCATCCATCCATCCGCTTCACCCTACTCATCCATCCAACCCATCCATCCGCTTCACCCTACTTATCCAACCCATCCATCCGCTTCACCCTACTCATCCATCCAACCCATCCATCCGCTTCACCCTACTCATCCAACCCATCCATCCGCTTCACCCTACTCATCCATCCGACCCATCCATCCGCTTCACCCGACGCATCCATCCGTCTCATCCATTCATCCAACCCATCCATCCGCTTCACCCTACTCATCCATCCGCTTCACCCGTCTTATCCATCCAACCCATCCATCCGCTTCACCCTACTCATCCAACCCATCCATCCGCTTCACCCGTCTCATCTATCCAACCCATCCATCCGCTTCACCCTACTCATCCAACCCATCCATCCGCTTCACCCGACTCATCCATCCAACCCATCCATCCGCTTCACCCTACTCATCCAACCCATCCATCCGCTTCACCCTACTCATCCATCCAACCCATCCATCTGCTTCACTTTACTCATCCATCCGACCCTTCCATCCGCTTCACCCTACTCATCCATCCGACTCATCCATGCGCTTCACCCTAGCTATCCATCCAACCCATCCATCCGCTTCACCCTACTCATCCGACCCATCCATCCGCTTCACCCTACTCATCCATCCGACTCATCCATCCGCTTCACCCGACTCATCCATCCAACCCATCCATCTGCTTCACCCTACTCATCCAACCCATCCATCCGCTTCACCCGACTCATCCATCCGCTTCACCCGTCTCATCCAACCCATCCATCCACTTCACCCGACTTATCCATCCGCTTCACCCGTCTCATCCAACCCATCCATCCGCTTCACCCGACTCATCCATCTGCTTCACCCGACTCATCCATCCGCTTCACCCGTCTCATCCAACCCATCCATCCGCTTCACCCGACTCATCCATCCGCTTCACCCGTCTCATCCAACCCATCCATCCGCTTCACCCGACTCATCCATCCGCTTCACCCATCTCATCCAACCCATCCATCCCCTTCACCTGACTCATCCATCCGCTTCACCCGACTCATCCAACCCATCCATCCGCTTCACCCGACTCATCCATCCGCTTCACCCGTCTCATCCAACCCATCCATCCGCTTCAACCGACTCATCCATCCGCTTCACCCGTCTCATCCAACCCATCCATCCACTTCACCCGACTCATCCATCCGCTTCACCCGACTCATCCATCCAACCCATCTATCCGCTTCACCCTACTCATCCATCCAACCCACCCATCCGCTTCACCCGTCTCATCCAACCCATCCATCCGCTTCACCCGACTCATCTATCCGCTTCACCCGACTCATCCATCCGCTTCACCCGACTCATCCATCCATCCGCTTCACCCGACTCATCCATCCGCTTCACCCGTCTCATCCAACCCATCCATCCGCTTCACCCGACTCATCCATCCGCTTCACCTGTCTCATCCAACCCATCCATCCGCTTCACCCGTCTTATCCAACCCATCCATTCGCTTCACCCTACTCATCCATCCAACCCACCCATCCACTTCACCCGTCTCATCCAACCCATCCATCCGCTTCACGCGACTCATCTATCCGCTTCACCCGACTCATCCATCCGCTTCACCCGACTCATCCATCCATCCGCTTCACCCGACTCATCCATCCGCTTCACCCGTCTCATCCAACCCATCCATCCGCTTCACCCGACTCATCCATCCGCTTCACCCATCTCATCCAACCCATCCATCCCCTTCACCTGACTCATCCATCCGCTTCACCCGACTCATCCAACCCATCCATCCGCTTCACCCGACTCATCCATCCGCTTCACCCGTCTCATCCAACCCATCCATCCGCTTCAACCGACTCATCCATCCGCTTCACCCGTCTCATCCAACCCATCCATCCACTTCACCCGACTCATCCATCCGCTTCACCCGACTCATCCATCCAACCCATCCATCCGCTTCACCCGACTCATCCAACCCATCCATCCGCTTCACCCGACTCATCCATCCGCTTCACCCGTCTCATCCAACCCATCCATCCGCTTCACCCGACTCATCCATCCGCTTCACCCGTCTCATCCAACCCATCCATCCGCTTCACCCGACTCATCCATCCGCTTCACCCTACTCATCCATCCAACCCATCCATCCGCTTCACCCGTCTCATCCATCCGCTTCACCCATCTCATCCAACCCATCCATCCGCTTCACCCTACTCATCCATCCAACCCATCCATCCGCTTCACTCGTCTCATCCATCCGCTTCACCTGTCTCATCCAACCCATCCATCCACTTCACCCGTCTTATCCGACCCATCTATCCGCTTCACACGTCTCATCCGACCCATCCATCCACTTCACCCGTCTCATCCGACCCATCCATCCGCTTCACCCGTCTCAATTATCCAACCCATCCATCCACTTCACCCGTCTCATCCAACCCATCCATCCGCTTCACCCGTCTCATCCATCCGCTTCACCCGTCTCATCCAACCCATCCATCCGCTTCACACGTCTCATCCATCCAACCCATCCATCTGCTTCATCCGACTCATCCATCCTTCCGCTTCATCCGACCCATCCATCCGCTTCACCCGTCTCATCCGACCCATCCATCCGCTTCACCCGTCTCATCCATCCATCTCATCCATCCAACCCATCCATCCGCTTCACCAGACTCATCCATCCATCCGCTTCACACTTTTCATCCATCCAACCCATCCATCCGCTTCACCCGTCTCATCCATCCGCTTCACCCGACTCATCCATCCGCTTCACCCGACTCATCCATCCATCCGCTTCACCCGACTCATCCATCCGCTTCACCCGTCTCATCCAACCCATCCATCCGCTTCACCCGACTCATCCATCCGCTTCACCCATCTCATCCAACCCATCCATCCCCTTCACCTGACTCATCCATCCGCTTCACCCGACTCATCCAACCCATCCATCCGCTTCACCCGACTCATCCATCCGCTTCACCCGTCTCATCCAACCCATCCATCCGCTTCAACCGACTCATCCATCCGCTTCACCCGTCTCATCCAACCCATCCATCCACTTCACCCGACTCATCCATCCGCTTCACCCGACTCATCCATCCAACCCATCCATCCGCTTCACCCTACTCATCCGTCCGCTTCACCCGTCTCATCCAACCCATCCATCCGCTTCACCCGTCTCATCCAACCCATCCATCCGCTTCACCCGACTCATCCAACCCATCCATCTGCTTCACCCGACTCATCCATCCGCTTCACCCGTCTCATCCAACCCATCCATCCGCTTCACCCGACTCATCCATCCGCTTCACCCGTCTCATCCAACCCATCCATCGGCTTCACCCGACTCATCCATCCGCTTCACCCTACTCATCCATCCAACCCATCCATCCGCTTCACCCGTCTCATCCATCCGCTTCACCCATCTCATCCAACCCATCCATCCGCTTCACCCTACTCATCCATCCAATCCATCCATCTGCTTCACCAGACTCATCCATCCATCCGCTTCACACGTCTCATCCATCCAACCCATCCATCCGCTTCACCCGTCTCATCCATCCGCTTCACCCGACTCATCCATCCGCTTCACCCAACTCATTCATCCAACCCATCTATACGCTTCACCCGACTCATCCATCCATCCGCTTCACCCGTCTCATCCAACCCATCCATCCGCTGCACCCATCTCATCCAACCCATCCATCCGCTTCACCCGTCTCATCCATCCGCTTCACCCGACTCATCTATCCAACCCATCCATCCACTACACCCGACTCATCCATCCGCTTCACCCTACTCATCCATCCAACCCATCCATCCGCTTCACCCATCTCATCCATCCAACCCATCCATCCGCTTCACCCGTCTCATCCGACCTATCCATCCGCTTCACCCGTCTCATCCGACCTATCCATCCGCTTCACCCGTCTCATCCATCCGCTTCACCTGTCTCATCAGACCCATCCATCCGCTTCACCCGTCTCATCCGACCCATCCATCCGCTTCACCCCTCTCATCCGACCCATCCATCCGCTTCACACGTCTCATCCGACCCATCCATCCGCTTCACCCGTCTCGTCCGACCCATCCATCCGCTTCACCCGTCTTATCCGACCTATCCATCCGCTTCACCCATCTTATCTGACCCATCCATCCGCTTCACCCGACTCATCCGACCCATCCTTTCGCTTCATCCGACCCATCCATCCGCTTCACCCGTCTCATCCGACCTATTCATCCGTCTCATCCGACCCATCCATCCGCTTCAACCGTCTCATCCATCCGCTTCACCCGACTCATCCATCCAACCCATCCATCCGTTTCACACGTCTCATCCGACCCATCCATCCGCTTTACCCGTCTCATCCGACCCATCCATCCGCTTCACACGTCTCATCCGACCCATCCATCCGCTTCACCTGTCTCATCCATCCGCTTCACCTGACTCATCCATCCAACCCATCCATCTGCTTCACCCGTCTCATCCGACCTATCCATCCGCTTCACCCGTCTCATCTGACCCATCCATCCGCTTCACCCGACTCATCCGACCCATTCATCCGCTTCATCCGACCCATCCATCCGCTTCACCCGTCTCATCCGACCTATCCATCCACTTCACCCGTCTCATCCGACCCATCCATCTGCTTCACCCGTCTCATCCATCCAACCCATCCATCCGCTTCACACGTCTCATCCGACCCATCCATCCGCTTCACCCGACCCATCCATCCGCTTCACCCGTCTCATCCATCCAACCCATCCATCCGCTTCACCCGTCTCATCCGACCCATCCATCCGCTTCACCCGTCTCATCCATCCAACCCATCCATCCGCTTCACCGGTCTCATCCGACCTATCCATCTGCTTCACCCGTCTCATCTGACCCATCCATCCGCTTCACCCGACTCATCGGACCCATCCATCCGCTTCATCGGACCCATCCATCCGCTTCACCCGTCTCATCAGACCTATCCATCTGCTTCATCCGTCTCATCCGACCCATCCATCCGCTTCACCCGTCTCATCCATCCAACCCATCCATCCGCTTCACCCGTCTCATCCATCCTCTTCACCCGTCTCATCCAACCCATCCATCCGCTTCACACGTCTCATCCATCCAACCCATCCATCTGCTTCATTCGACTCATCCATCCATCCGCTTCATCCGACCCATCCATCCGCTTCACCCGTCTCATCCGACCCATCCATCCGCTTCACCCGTCTCATCCATCCATCTCATCCATCCAACCCATCCATCCGCTTCACTCGACTCATCCATCCATCCGCTTCACACGTCTCATTCATCCAACCCATCCATCCGCTTCACCCGTCTCATCCATCCGCTTCACCCGACTCATCCATCCGCTTCACCCAACTCATTCATCCAACCCATCTATACGCTTCACCCGACTCATCCATCCATCCGCTTCAACCGTCTCATCCAACCCATCCATCCGCTGCACCCATCTCATCCAACCCATCCATCCGCTTCACCCGTCTCATCCATCCGCTTCACCCGACTCATCTATCCAACCCATCCATCCACTTCACCCGACTCATCCATCCGCTTCACCCTACTGATCCATCCAACCCATCCATCCGCTTCACCCATCTCATCCATCCAACCCATCCATCCGCTTCACCCGTCTCATCCGACCTATCCATCCGCTTCACCCGTCTCAACCGACCTATCCTTCCGCTTCACCCGTCTCATCCGACCAATCCATCCGCTTTACCCGTCTCATCCAACCCATCCATCCTCTTCACCCGACTCATCCATCGGCTTCACCCGCCTCATCCATCCAACCCATCCATCCGCTTCACCCGTCTCACCCAACCCATCCATCTGCTTCACACGTCTCATCCGACCCATCCATCCGCTTCACCCGTCTCATCTGACCCATCCATCCGATTCACACGTCTCATCCGACTCATCTATCCGCTTCACCCGTCTCATCTATCCAACCCATCCATCCACTTCACCCGACTCATCCATCCGCTTCACCCTACTGATCCATCCAACCCATCCATCCGCTTCACCCTACTGATCCATCCAACCCATCCATCCGCTTCACCCATCTCATCCATCCAACCCATCCATCCATCCGCTTCACCCGTCTCATCCGACCTATCCATCCGCTTCACCCGTCTCATCCGACCTATCCATCCGCTTCACCCCTCTCATCCGACCAATCCATCCGCTTTACCCGTCTCATCCAACCCATCCATCCTCTTCACCGGACTCATCCATCTGCTTCACCCGCCTCATCCATCCAACCCATCCATCCGCTTCACCCGTCTCATCCAACCCATCCATCCGCTTCACACGTCTTATCCATCCAACCCATCCATCTGCTTCACCCGACTCATCCGACCCATCCATCTGCTTCACCCGACTCATCCATCCATCCGCTTCATCCGACCCATCCATTCGCTTCACCCGTCTCATCCGACCCATCCATCCGCTTCACCCGTCTCATCCGACTCATCCATCCGCTTCACTCGTCTTATCCATCCATCTCATCCATCCAACCCATCCATCCGCTTCACCCGACTTATCCATCCATCCGCTTCACACGTCTCATCCATCCAACCTATCCATCCGCTTCACCCGTCTCATCCATCCACTTCACCCGACTCATCCATCCGCTTCACCTGACTCATTCATCCAACCCATCTATCCGCTTCACCCGACTCATCCATCCATCCGCTTCACCCGTCTCATCCAACCCATCCATCCGCTTCACCCGTCTCATCCAACCCATCCATCCGCTTCACACATCTCATCCTTCCGCTTCACCCGTCTTATCCATCCGCTTCACCCGACTCATCCATCTGCTTCACCCGACTCATCCATCCGACCCATCCATCCGCTTCACCCGTCTCATCCGACCCATCCATCCGCTTCACCCGTCTCATCTGACTCATCCATCCGCTTCACCCGACTCCTCCATCCATTCGCTTCACACGTCTCATCCATCCAACCCATCCATCCGCTTTACCCGTGTCATCCATCCGCTTCACCCGACTCATCCATCCGCTTCACCCGACTCATTCATCCAACCCATCTATCCGCTTCACCCGTCTCATCCAACCCATCCATCCGCTTCACCCGTCTCATCCAACCCATCCATCCGTTTCACACGTCTCATCCATCCGCTTCACCCGTCTCATCCATCCGCTTCACCCGACTCATCCATTCGCTTCACCCTTCTCATCCATCCAACCCATCCATCCGCTTCACCCATCTCATCCATCCAACCCATCCATCCGCTTCACCCGTCTCATCCGACCCATCTATCTGCTTCACACGTCTCATCCGACCCATCCATCCGCTTCACCCGTCTCATCTGACCCATCCATCCGATTCACACGTCTCATCCGACCCATCTATCCGCTTCGCCCGTCTCATCCGACCCATCCATCCGCTTCACCCGACTCATCCGACCCATCCATCCGCTTCATCCGACCCATACATCCGCTTCACCCGTCTCATCCGACCTATCCATCCGCTTCACCAGTCTCATCCGACCCATCCATCCGCTTCACCCATCTCATCCATCCGTCTCATCCATCCAACCCATCCATCCGCTTCGCCCGACTCATCCATCCATCCGCTTCACCCGTTTCATACAACCCATCCATCCTCTTCACACGCCTCATCCATCCAACCCGTCCATCCGCTTCACCCGACTCATCCGACCCATCCATTCGCTTCACCCGACTCATCCATCCATCCGCTTGATCCGACCCATCCATCCGCTTCACCCGACTCATCTGACCCATCCATCCGCTTCATCCGACACATCCATCCGCTTCCCCCGTCTCATTCGATCTATCCATCCGCTTCACCCGTCTCATCCGACCCATCCATCTGCTTCACACGTCTCATCCAACCCATCCATCCGCTTCACCCGTCTCATCTGACCCATCCATCCGATTCACACGTCTCATCCGACCCATCCATCCGCTTCACCCGTCTCATCCGACCCATTCATCCGCTTCACCCGACTCATCCGACCCATCCATCCGCTTCATCCGACCCATACATCCGCTTCACCCGTCTCATCCGACCTATCCATCCGCTTCACCAGTCTCATCCGACCCATCCATCCGCTTCAGCCATCTCATCCATCCGTCTCATCCATCCAACCCGTCCATCCGCTTCACCCGACTCATCCGACCCATCTTTTCGCTTCACCCAACTCATCCATCCATCCGCTTGATCCGACCCATCCATCCGCTTCACCCGACTCATCCGCCCCTTCCATCCGCTTCATCCGACACATCCATCCGCTTCCCCCGTCTCATTCGATCTATCCATCCGCTTCACCCGTCTCATCCGACCCATCCATCCGCTTCACCCGTCTCATCCATCCGTCTCATCCATCCAACCCATCCATCTGCTTCACCCGCCTCATCCATCCATCCGCTTCAACCGTCTCATCCAACCTATCCATCCGCTTCACACGCCTCATCCATCCATCCGCTTCACCCGTCTCATCCGACCCATCCATCCGCTTCATCCGACCCATACATCCGCTTCACCCGTCTCATCCGACCTATCCATCCGCCTCACCCGTTTCATCCGACCCATCCATCCGCTTCACCCGTCTCATCCATCCGTCTCATCCATCCAACCCATCCACCCGCTTCACCCGACTCATCCATCCATCCGCTTCACCCGTCTCATCCAACCCATCCATCCGCTTCACACGCCTCATCCATCCAACCCATCCATCCGCTTCACCCGACTCATCCGACCCATCCATCCGCTTCACCCGACTCAACCATCCATCCGCTTCATCCAACCCATACATCCGCTTCACCCGTCTCATCCGACCTATCCATCCGCTTCACCAGGCTCATCCGACCCATCCATCCGCTTTACCCATCTCATCCATCCGTCTCATCCATCCAACCCATCCATCCGCTTCACCCGACTCATCCATCCATCCATCCGCTTCACACGCCTCATCCATCCAACCCGTCCATCCGCTTCACCCGACTCATCCGACCCATCCATCCTCTTCACCCGACTCATCCATCCATCCGCTTGATCCGACCTATCCATCCGCTTCACCCGACTCATCCAACCCATCCATCCGCTTCATCCGACACATCCATCCGCTTCACCCGTCTCATTCGATCTATCCATCCGCTTCACCCGTCTCATCCGACCCATCCATCCGCTTCACCCGTCTCATCCATCCGTCTCATCCATGCAACCCATCCATCTGCTTCACCCGCCTCATCCATCCATCCGCTTCACCCGTCTCATCCAACCCATCCATCCGCTTCACACGCCTCATCCATCCATCCGCTTCACCCGTCTCATCCGACCCATCCATCCGCTTCACCCGACTTATCCGACCCATCCATCCGCTTCATCCAACCCATACATCTGTTTCACCCGTCGCATCCGACCTATCCATCCGCTTCACCCGTCTCATCCGACCCATCCATCCGCTTCACCTGTCTCTTCCATCCGTCTCATCCATCCAACCCATCCACCCGCTTCACCCGACTCATCCATCCATCCGCTTCACCCGTCTCATCCAACCCATCCATCCGCTTCACACGCCTCATCCATCCAACCCATCCATCCGCTTCACCCGACTCATCCGACCCATCCATCCGCTTCACCCGACTCATCCATCCATCCGCTTCATCCGACCCATACATCCGCTTCACCCGTCTCATCCGACCTATCCATCCGCTTCACCAGTCTCATCCGACCCATCCATCCGCTTCACCCATTTCATCCATCCGTCTCATCCATCCAACCCATCCACCCGCTTCACCCGACTCATCCATCCATCCGCTTCACCCGTCTCATCCAACCCATCCATCCGCTTCACACGCCTCATCCATCCAACCCATCCATCCGCTTCACCCGACTCATCCGACCCATCCATCCGCTTCACCCGACTCAACCATCCATCCGCTTCATCCAACCCATACATCCGCTTCACCCGTCTCATCCGACCTATCCATCCGCTTCACCAGGCTCATCCGACCCATCCATCCGCTTTACCCATCTCATCCATCCGTCTCATCCATCCAACCCATCCATCCGCTTCACCCGACTCATCCATCCATCCATCCGCTTCACACGCCTCATCCATCCAACCCGTCCATCCGCTTCACCCGACTCATCCATCCATCCGCTTGATCCGACCTATCCATCCGCTTCACCCGACTCATCCAACCCATCCATCCGCTTCATCCGACACATCCATCCGCTTCACCCGTCTCATTCGATCTATCCATCCGCTTCACCCGTCTCATCCGACCCATCCATCCGCTTCACCCGTCTCATCCATCCGTCTCATCCATGCAACCCATCCATCTGCTTCACCCGCCTCATCCATCCATCCGTTTCACCCGTCTCATCCAACCCATCCATCCGCTTCACACGCCTCATCCATCCATCCGCTTCACCCGTCTCATCCGACCCATCCATCCGCTTCACCCGACTTATCCGACCCATCCATCCGCTTCATCCAACCCATACATCTGCTTCACCCGTCGCATCCGACCTATCCATCCGCTTCACCCGTCTCATCCGACCCATCCATCCGCTTCACCTGTCTCTTCCATCCGTCTCATCCATCCAACCCATCCACCCGCTTCACCCGACTCATCCATCCATCCGCTTCACCCGTCTCATCCAACCCATCCATCCGCTTCACACGCCTCATCCATCCAACCCATCCATCCGCTTCACCCGACTCATCCGACCCATCCATCCGCTTCACCCGACTCATCCATCCATCCGCTTCATCCGACCCATACATCCGCTTCACCCGTCTCATCCGACCTATCCATCCGCTTCACCAGTCTCATCCGACCCATCCATCCGCTTCACCCATTTCATCCATCCGTCTCATCCATCCAACCCATCCATCCGCTTCACCCAACTCATCCATCCATCCGCTTCACCCGTCTCATCCAACCCATCCATCCGCTTCACACGCCTCATCCATCCAACCCGTCCATCCGCTTCACCCGACTCATCCGACCCATCCATCCGCTTCACCCGACTCATCCATCCATCTGCTTGATCCGACCCATCCATCTGCTTCACCCGACTCATTTGACCCATCCATCCGCTTCATCCGACACATCCATCCGCTTCACCCGTCTCATTCGATCTATCCATCCGCTTCACCGTCTCATCCGACCCATCCATCCGCTTCACCCGTCTCATCCATCCAACCCATCCATATGCTTCACCCGCCTCATCCATCCATCTGCTTCACCCGTCTCATCCAACCCATCCATCCGCTTCACACGCCTCATCCATCCATCCGCTTCACCCGTGTCATCCGACCCATCCATCCGCTTCACCCGACTTATCCGACCCATCCATCCGCTTCATCCAACCCATACATCCGCTTCACCCGTCTCATCCGACCTATCCATCCGCTTCACCCGTCTCATCCGACCCATCCATCCGCTTCACCCGTCTCATCCATCTGTCTCATCCATCCAACCCATCCACCCGACTCATCCATCCATCCGCTTCACCCGTCTCATCCAACCCATCCATCCGCTTCACACGCCTCATCCATCCAACCCATCCATCCGCTTCACCCGACTCATCCGACCCATCCATCCGCTTCACCCGACTCATCCATCCATCCGCTTCATCCGACACATCCATCCGCTTCACCTGTCTCATCCGATCTATCCATCCGCTTCACCCGTCTCATCCGACCCATCCATCCGCTTCACCCGTCTCATCCATCCATCTCATCCATTTAACCCATCCATCCGCTTCACCTGCCTCATCCATCCATCCGCTTCACCCATCTCATCCAACCCATCCATCCGCTTCACATGCCTCATCCATCCAACCCATCCATCCGCTTCACCCGACTCATCCGACCCATCCATCCGCTTCACCCGACTCATCCATCTATCCGCTTTATCCGACCCATCCATCCGCTTCACCCGTCTCATCCGACCCATCCATCCACTTCACCCGTCTCATCCGACCGTCTCATCCATCCAACCCATCCATCCGCTTCACCCGACTCATCCATCCATCCGCTTCACACGTCTCATCCATCCAACCCATCCATCCGCTTCACCCGTCTCATCCATCCGCTTCACCCGACTCATCCATCCAACCCATCTATCCGCTTCAACAGACTCATCCATCCACTTCACCCGACTCATCCATCCAACCCATCCATCCGCTTCACCCGTCACATCCATTCAACCCATCCATCCGCTTCACCCGACTCATCCATCCATCCGCTTCACACGTCTCATCCATCCAACCCATCCATCCACTTCACCCGTCTCATCCATCCGCTTCACCCGACTCATACATCCAACCCATCTATCCGCTTCAACCGACTCATCCATCCACTTCACCCGACTCATCCATCCAACCCATCCATCCGCTTCACCCGTCACATCCATTCGACCCATCCATCCGCTTCATCCGACTCATCCATCCAACCCATCCATCCGCTTCACCCAACTCATCCATCCGCTTCACCCGACTCATCCATCCAACCCATCCATCTGCTTCACCCATCTCATCCATCCAACCCATCTATCCATCCGCTTCACTCTTCTCATCCATCCAACCCATCTATCCGCTTCATCTCACTCATCCATCCATCCGCTTCACCCGACTCATCCATCTGCTTCACCCATCTCATCCATCCAACCCATCCATTTAACCCATCCATCTGCTTCACCTGTCTCATCCATCCAACCCATCCATCCGCTTCATCCGACTCATCCATCCGCTTCACCCATCTCATCCATCCAACCCGTCCATTCGATTCACCCGACTCATCCATCAAACCCATCCATCCGCTTCACCCATCTCATCCATTTAACCCATCCATCCGCTTCCCCTGACTCATCCATCCAACCCATCTATCTGCTTCACCCATCTCATCCATCCAACCTATCCATTTGCTTCACCCATCTCATCCATCCAATCCATCCATTCGCTTCACCCAACTCATCCATCAATCCCATCCATCCGCTTCACCCGACTCATCCATCCGCTTCTCCCGTCTCATCCATCCAACCCATCCATTCGATTCACCTGACTCATCCATCAAACCTATCCACCCGCTTCACCTGTCTCATCCATACATCCGCTTCACCTGATTCACCTTGAAGGAGGAGAGAATTTTTCCCTGGTGTCGCTGCTCACGGGCTAGCGCTTCCTTCTAGAGTTTCCAGCGGACAGAATCATACCATCCTAGCAGGACCTGCTCTGACACTGGTCCTCTGTGCTGTATTCGCATTTCTTGCAACCTCCTTCTGAACTCCTCTTCCATGGCGGATGGTATCTGTACCTGCTCTCCGGACCATGGATCCCGTTGGAGGTTTGGATGTCCCAGACTGCAGAAAGCATCCCACTGCTGCCACCAATGTAACGGAACCAGTCCCACACTCAGCTTGAGTGCTTCTGTCATATACCGCTTCCTCCAGTCTGAACATAGATATCAGATATTATAGCCGCCTATTGCAACCAAGAACTAGGCAAGACATGTTTGGCTGCAAAGCTGTAACTTCTTTTATTTGAACAAACTCACACAAAATATATACACCACAGGAGAACATCCCCCTCCTGATCATATTACCCTAACAATAAAAACTGTACATAGGAATATAATTACAACAACTGACACATACTAAAAAACATTACGTTAATTAGCCACCTGGATGACTCAGAAGTCTCATTCCAGGTCAGACTTGCCAACTTCAGCCCTGGTTCACACTGGTGCGATTTGACATGCGATTTGACATGTCAAATCGCATGTCAAATCGGTGAAATTTGCCACAAATTGCGGGCAATAGCACCGTCCTAATCGGTGCGACGCCGCATCTGCGGCGCTGCACCGATTACAAAAAGTAGTTTCTGTACTACTTTTTGCGATTTCAGCCGCGATTTACATTGACATCTGTTTCAGATGTCTTTAAAATCGTGGCTGAAATCGGGACTGCCAGCGGGAGTGAAATCGTGCGAGTTCAGCTGAACTCGCAAGTAGGGATGAGCTTCGTGTTCGAGTCGAACATACGTTCGACTCGAACATCGGCTGTTCGATCGTTCGACGAAGATCGAACGATTTGGGCCGTTCGCGCCAAATTCGAGTGACGCGAACGGCCCACAATGCACTACGCCATCGCAGTGTCATCCAGGCGCTGTGATTGGCCAAGCATGCACTGTGACCCCGCATGCTTGGCCAATCACAGCGCCGGCAGCGAGGAGAGCAATGATTGGCCACAGGCAGGATGCCTGTGGCCAATTATTGCTGATGGGGTTTAGTACACGCCCCACACTATAAAAGGCCGCCAGCGCGGCGGCCTTGTGTAGTGTGTTCCGGAGCAGGGAAAGAGAAGCATAGGCAGGGACAGTGTCATTATTTTTCCTTTACTATTCCTGGATTCCTTGTGTTTAGGGACAAATAAGGATAGGTAGGGAGAGTGTCAGTGACAGTGTGCTATTCTGTGCTAATCCTTGTTTGTAGGGACAGAGAGGTACAGCGAGGGAAAGTGTCAGTGTGCTATTCTGTTCTAAAACTATTTTGCTGAACCATATTTTCAATCCTTGAGTTTAGGGACAGAGAGGTACAGTGAGGGAAAGTGTCAGTGTGCTATTCTGTTCTAAAACTATTTTGCTGAACCATATTTTCAATCCTTGAGTTGAGGGACAGAGAGGTACAGTGAGTGAAACTGACAGTGTGCTATTCTGTTCTAAACCAATTTTGCTGTTCCATATTTTCAATCCTTGAGTTGAGGGACAGAGAGGTACAGTGAGTGAAACTGACAGTGTGCTATTCTGTTCTAAACCAATTTTGCTGTTCCATATTTTCAATCCTTGAGTTGAGGGACAGAGAGGTACAGTGAGTGAAACTGACAGTGTGCTATTCTGTTCTAAACCAATTTTGCTGTTCCATATTTTCAATCCTTGAGTTGAGGGACAGAGAGGTACAGTGAGTGAAACTGACAGTGTGCTATTCTGTTCTAAACCAATTTTGCTGTTCCATATTTTCAATCCTTGAGTTGAGGGACAGAGAGGTACAGTGAGTGAAACTGACAGTGTGCTATTCTGTTCTAAACCAAATTTGCTGTTCCATATTTTCAATCCATGAGTTGAGGGACAGAGAGGTACAGTGAGGGAAAGTGTCAGTGTGCTATTCTGTTCTAAAACTATTTTGCTGAACCATATTTTCAATCCTTGAGTTGAGGGACAGAGAGGTACAGTGAGTGAAACTGACAGTGTGCTATTCTGTTCTAAACCAATTTTGCTGTTCCATATTTTCAATCCTTGAGTTGAGGGACAGAGAGGTACAGTGAGTGAAACTGACAGTGTGCTATTCTGTTCTAAACCAAATTTGCTGTTCCATATTTTCAATCCTTGAGTTGAGGGACAGAGAGGTACAGTGAGGGAAAGTGTCAGTGTGCTATTCTGTTCTAAAACTATTTTGCTGAACCATATTTTCAATCCTTGAGTTGAGGGACAGAGAGGTACAGTGAGTGAAACTGACAGTGTGCTATTCTGTTCTAAACCAATTTTGCTGTTCCATTTTTTCAATCCTTGAGTTGAGGGACAGAGAGGTACAGTGAGTGAAACTGACAGTGTGCTATTCTGTTCTAAACCAATTTTGCTGTTCCATATTTTCAATCCTTGAGTTGAGGGACAGAGAGGTACAGTAAGTGAAACTGACAGTGTGCTATTCTGTTCTAAACCAAATTTGCTGTTCCATATTTTCAATCCTTGAGTTGAGGGACAGAGAGGTACAGTGAGGGAAAGTGTCAGTGTGCTATTCTGTTCTAAAACTATTTTGCTGAACCATATTTTCAATCCTTGAGTTGAGGGACAGAGAGGTACAGTGAGCGAAACTGACAGTGTGCTATTCTGTTCTAAACCAATTTTGCTGTTCCATTTTTTCAATCCTTGAGTTGAGGGACAGAGAGGTACAGTGAGTGAAACTGACAGTGTGCTATTCTGTTCTAAACCAAATTTGCTGTTCCATATTTTCAATCCTTGAGTTGAGGGACAGAGAGGTACAGTGAGGGAAAGTGTCAGTGTGCTATTCTGTTCTAAAACTATTTTGCTGAACCATATTTTCAATCCTTGAGTTGAGGGACAGAGAGGTACAGTGAGTGAAACTGACAGTGTGCTATTCTGTTCTAAACCAATTTTGCTGTTCCATTTTTTCAATCCTTGAGTTGAGGGACAGAGAGGTACAGTGAGTGAAACTGACAGTGTGCTATTCTGTTCTAAACCAAATTTGCTGTTCCATATTTTCAATCCTTGAGTTGAGGGACAGAGAGGTACAGTGAGGGAAAGTGTCAGTGTGCTATTCTGTTCTAAAACTATTTTGCTGAACCATATTTTCAATCCTTGAGTTGAGGGACAGAGAGGTACAGTGAGTGAAACTGACAGTGTGCTATTCTGTTCTAAACCAATTTTGCTGTTCCATTTTTTCAATCCTTGAGTTGAGGGACAGAGAGGTACAGTGAGTGAAACTGACAGTGTGCTATTCTGTGCTAAACCAAATTTGCTGTTCCATATTTTCAATCCTTGAGTTGAGGGACAGAGAGGTACAGTGAGGGAAAGTGTCAGTGTGCTATTCTGTTCTAAAACTATTTTGCTGAACCATATTTTCAATCCTTGAGTTGAGGGACAGAGAGGTACAGTGAGTGAAACTGACAGTGTGCTATTCTGTTCTAAACCAATTTTGCTGTTCCATTTTTTCAATCCTTGAGTTGAGGGACAGAGAGGTACAGTGAGTGAAACTGACAGTGTGCTATTCTGTTCTAAACCAATTTTGCTGTTCCATTTTTTCAATCCTTGAGTTGAGGGACAGAGAGGTACAGTGAGTGAAACTGACAGTGTGCTATTCTGTTCTAAACCAAATTTGCTGTTCCATATTTTCAATCCTTGAGTTGAGGGACAGAGAGGTACAGTGAGGGAAAGTGTCAGTGTGCTATTCTGTTCTAAAACTATTTTGCTGAACCATATTTTCAATCCTTGAGTTGAGGGACAGAGAGGTACAGTGAGTGAAACTGACAGTGTGCTATTCTGTTCTAAACCAATTTTGCTGTTCCATTTTTTCAATCCTTGAGTTGAGGGACAGAGAGGTACAGTGAGTGAAACTGACAGTGTGCTATTCTGTTCTAAACCAATTTTGCTGTTCCATATTTTCAATCCTTGAGTTGAGGGACAGAGAGGTACAGTGAGTGAAACTGACAGTGTGCTATTCTGTTCTAAACCAAATTTGCTGTTCCATATTTTCAATCCTTGAGTTGAGGGACAGAGAGGTACAGTGAGGGAAAGTGTCAGTGTGCTATTCTGTTCTAAAACTATTTTGCAAAACCATATTTTCAATCCTTGAGTTGAGGGACAGAGAGGTACAGTGAGTGAAACTGACAGTGTGCTATTCTGTTCTAAACTAATTTTGCTGTTCCATATTTTCAATCCTTGAGTTGAGGGACAGAGAGGTACAGTGAGTGAAACTGACAGTGTGCTATTCTGTTCTAAACCAATTTTGCTGTTCCATTTTTTCAATCCTTGAGTTGAGGGACAGAGAGGTACAGTGAGTGAAACTGACAGTGTGCTATTCTGTTCTAAACCAATTTTGCTGTTCCATATTTTCAATCCTTGAGTTGAGGGACAGAGAGGTACAGTGAGTGAAACTGACAGTGTGCTATTCTGTTCTAAACCAAATTTGCTGTTCCATATTTTCAATCCTTGAGTTGAGGGACAGAGAGGTACAGTGAGTGAAACTGACAGTGTGCTATTCTGTTCTAAACCAATTTTGCTGTTCCATATTTTCAATCCTTGAGTTGAGGGACAGAGAGGTACAGTGAGTGAAACTGACAGTGTGCTATTCTGTTCTAAACCAAATTTGCTGTTCCATATTTTCAATCCTTGAGTTGAGGGACAGAGAGGTACAGTGAGGGAAAGTGTCAGTGTGCTATTCTGTTCTAAAACTATTTTGCTGAACCATATTTTCAATCCTTGAGTTGAGGGACAGAGAGGTACAGTGAGTGAAACTGACAGTGTGCTATTCTGTTCTAAACCAATTTTGCTGTTCCATTTTTTCAATCCTTGAGTTGAGGGACAGAGAGGTACAGTGAGTGAAACTGACAGTGTGCTATTCTGTTCTAAACCAATTTTGCTGTTCCATATTTTCAATCCTTGAGTTGAGGGACAGAGAGGTACAGTGAGTGAAACTGACAGTGTGCTATTCTGTTCCAAACCAAATTTGCTGTTCCATATTTTCAATCCATGAGTTGAGGGACAGAGAGGTACAGTGAGGGAAAGTGTCAGTGTGCTATTCTGTTCTAAAACTATTTTGCTGAACCATATTTTCAATCCTTGAGTTGAGGGACAGAGAGGTACAGTGAGTGAAACTGACAGTGTGCTATTCTGTTCTAAACCAATTTTGCTGTTCCATATTTTCAATCCTTGAGTTGAGGAACAGAGAGGTACAGTGAGTGAAACTGACAGTGTGCTATTCTGTTCTAAACCAAATTTGCTGTTCCATATTTTCAATCCTTGAGTTGAGGGACAGAGAGGTACAGTGAGGGAAAGTGTCAGTGTGCTATTCTGTTCTAAAACTATTTTGCTGAACCATATTTTCAATCCTTGAGTTGAGGGACAGAGAGGTACAGTGAGTGAAACTGACAGTGTGCTATTCTGTTCTAAACCAATTTTGCTGTTCCATTTTTTCAATCCTTGAGTTGAGGGACAGAGAGGTACAGTGAGTGAAACTGACAGTGTGCTATTTTGTTCTAAACCAATTTTGCTGTTCCATATTTTCAATCCTTGAGTTGAGGGACAGAGAGGTACAGTGAGTGAAACTGACAGTGTGCTATTCTGTTCTAAACCAAATTTGCTGTTCCATATTTTCAATCCTTGAGTTGAGGGACAGAGAGGTACAGTGAGGGAAAGTGTCAGTGTGCTATTCTGTTCTAAAACTATTTTGCTGAACCATATTTTCAATCCTTGAGTTGAGGGACAGAGAGGTACAGTGAGTGAAACTGACAGTGTGCTATTCTGTTCTAAACCAATTTTGCTGTTCCATTTTTTCAATCCTTGAGTTGAGGGACAGAGAGGTACAGTGAGTGAAACTGACAGTGTGCTATTCTGTTCTAAACCAAATTTGCTGTTCCATATTTTCAATCCTTGAGTTGAGGGACAGAGAGGTACAGTGAGGGAAAGTGTCAGTGTGCTATTCTGTTCTAAAACTATTTTGCTGAACCATATTTTCAATCCTTGAGTTGAGGGACAGAGAGGTACAGTGAGTGAAACTGACAGTGTGCTATTCTGTTCTAAACCAATTTTGCTGTTCCATTTTTTCAATCCTTGAGTTGAGGGACAGAGAGGTACAGTGAGTGAAACTGACAGTGTGCTATTCTGTTCTAAACCAAATTTGCTGTTCCATATTTTCAATCCTTGAGTTGAGGGACAGAGAGGTACAGTGAGGGAAAGTGTCAGTGTGCTATTCTGTTCTAAAACTATTTTGCTGAACCATATTTTCAATCCTTGAGTTGAGGGACAGAGAGGTACAGTGAGTGAAACTGACAGTGTGCTATTCTGTTCTAAACCAATTTTGCTGTTCCATTTTTTCAATCCTTGAGTTGAGGGACAGAGAGGTACAGTGAGTGAAACTGACAGTGTGCTATTCTGTTCTAAACCAATTTTGCTGTTCCATATTTTCAATCCTTGAGTTGAGGGACAGAGAGGTACAGTGAGTGAAACTGACAGTGTGCTATTCTGTTCTAAACCAAATTTGCTGTTCCATATTTTCAATCCTTGAGTTGAGGGACAGAGAGGTACAGTGAGGGAAAGTGTCAGTGTGCTATTCTGTTCTAAAACTATTTTGCTGAACCATATTTTCAATCCTTGAGTTGAGGGACAGAGAGGTACAGTGAGTGAAACTGACAGTGTGCTATTCTGTTCTAAACCAATTTTGCTGTTCCATTTTTTCAATCCTTGAGTTGAGGGACAGAGAGGTACAGTGAGTGAAACTGGCAGTGTGCTATTCTGTTCTAAACCAATTTTGCTGTTCCATATTTTCAATCCTTGAGTTGAGGGACAGAGAGGTACAGTGAGTGAAACTGACAGTGTGCTATTCTGTTCTAAACCAAATTTGCTGTTCCATATTTTCAATCCTTGAGTTGAGGGACAGAGAGGTACAGTGAGGGAAAGTGTTAGTGTGCTATTCTGTTCTAAACTAATTTTGCTGTTCCATATTTTCAATCCTTGAGTTGAGGGACAGAGAGGTACAGTGAGTGAAACTGACAGTGTGCTATTCTGTTCTAAACCAATTTTGCTGTTCCATTTTTTCAATCCTTGAGTTGAGGGACAGAGAGGTACAGTGAGTGAAACTGACAGTGTGCTATTCTGTTCTAAACCAATTTTGCTGTTCCATATTTTCAATCCTTGAGTTGAGGGACAGAGAGGTACAGTGAGTGAAACTGACAGTGTGCTATTCTGTTCTAAACCAAATTTGCTGTTCCATATTTTCAATCCCTGAGTTGAGGGACAGAGAGGTACAGTGAGTGAAACTGACAGTGTGCTATTCTGTTCTAAACCAATTTTGCTGTTCCATATTTTCAATCCTTGAGTTTAGGGACAGAGAAGGACACTCGTAGAAATTATCAGTGTGCTATTCTGTGCTAAATCTTGTTTGTAGGGAGGGACAGAGTAGGACAGTGAGGGAAAGTGTCAGTGTGCTATTCTGTTCTAAAACTTTTTTGCTGAACCATATTTTCAATCCTTGTGTTTAGGGACAGAGAAGGATAGGCAGGGGACAGAGTCAGTGTCATTGTTGCTAAACCTCCTGCACAATATACACCTGAAGGTAGCCCTTATTGCTGTTTTTCCCATCTCCCTGCAGGCCATCCATTAAAATGTCTGGAAGGCAACCAAGGAGAGGCAGACAGTCAGGAGGCAAAAAAAGAGGGCAAGCAGGCTCTGTGTCTGGGGGCAACAGTGCTGGTCGTGTACGCGGTGCATTGTCATCAGCACATGGCCATGGGACACGCTTGTCCTTGTTTTCGGCAGCTGGACATGTTGAGCCACATCATGCCGAAGACTTGGTAGAGTGGATGACCAAGCCCACCTCATCCTCCTCATCCTCTCTCACCCAGGCTCAGGGTACTGGCAAAGCAGCTGAAAAAGCGTCCTCTTCTCTGGTATCATTATCTTCATTAGTCAATCCTTCCCTAGACCCACCATGCCCTCCTCCTGAGGAGTCCCCCGAACTGTTTGAGCACAGTGTTGGGTACATGCTCCAGGAGGATGCCCAGCGTTTGGAAGGATCTGATGATGATACCCAGCTAGAGGAAGGCAGCAGCGTGAGAGCAGAGAGAGGGGATGCTCAAGAAGGACACCAATCTGGCAGTCATGCTCCAGCAGCTGCAGCATACTGCCAGATTGGCTCCAGTGATGAGGAGGGAGGGGATGATGAGGTCACTGACTCCACGTGGGTGCCTAATAGGAGAGAGGAGGAGGAGGATGAGGAGGAGGCACATCTCCAACGAGGCAGGATGCCCTTGAGTGGCCAGCGTATGGGCAGCACACCGACGGAATCACACCGCAGAGCTCCGCCTGTGCAGGGCGCTGCCTCTGCCCGTCATTCAAAAAGTTCTTTGGTGTGAGCCTTTTTTGAGGCGAGTGCATCAGATCGCACAGCTGCTGTTTGCAACATATGTCTCAAGCGTATATCGCATGGCCAAAACATCAGCCGCTTGGGCACCACATGCTTGATCAGACATATGTTGACCTGCCATGCAGCTCGTTGGCAAGCCTACCTTAAAGACCCACACCAAAGAACAAAGCTGACCTCTTCTTGCACCGCATCAGCTGGGATTAGTGATGAGCCGAACACCCCCGGGTTCGGTTCGCACCAGAACCCGCGAACGGACCGAAAGTTCGTACGAACATTAGAACCCTATTAAATACAATGGATGCGAACGTTCGAATTCTAAAGTGCTCATTATAACGACTATTATGCATGTTATTGTCCTAAAAAGGGTTTGGGAACCCGGGTTCTGCACCAGGGGACATGTATCAATGCAAAAAGAAGTTTTAAAAACGGTCGTTTTTCGGGAGCAGTCATTTTAATGATGCATAAAGTGAAAAAAAAAAAGTCAAATATTCCTTTAAATATCGTACCTGGGGGGTGTCTAAAGTATGCCTGTGAAGTGCCACGTGTTTCCCGTGTTTAGAACTGTCCCTGCACAAAATGACACTTCTAAAGGAAAAAAAAAGCCATTTAAAACTGCTTGCGGCTTTAATGTAATGTCTGGTCCCGGTAATATGGATGAAAATCTTTAAGAAAAATGGCATAGCTACCCCATGACCCCCCCCCCCTACCCCAGCCCATTACCAGCCCCTTTGGGTCTTGTATGGATATTAAGGGGAACCCCGCACATAAAATAAAAAAGGCCCTATATACTCTGAACAGCCGTATACAGGCGGTGCATACAAGACAGGGACTGTAGGTTTGTTCTTATGTAGAATGTGTTTGTAATTTTAAACAAGTACATTGTTTAAAAGTAGCTCCAGCCCAAAAATCTATTTTTAAACTTTTTGGAAAACATAGGTAAGGGTTATCACCCCTGTAACATTTGTTTTGCTGTCTGTGCCCCTGTTCAGAACATTTCACCTCACTTTCCGTCCCAATGACAACTGTTTTTGAAATGTGGTGTTTTTCTTGAAACAAGGATTGGTGATAAAGCATCAGTACAGAGGAGACACCTTTCTCCCATATTAATTCTTACAGGAGAGAATTTTCCTTCCTAGGGGTAGATTTCCTCTCACTTCCTGTTGTCTTCTTGCGTTTGCAAGTAGGAGTCGTTTGTAAGTTGGATGTTTGAAAGTAGGGACCTGCCGTATATACTCTGCAGAAATAGGCCCCTTAGTTGTTGGTGTTGGCACAACACTGTAAGCACTCACAGTTACTCTTGGTTGGTGCTGGAACGCCCTGCTGTCAACTATTATATCAGGAATTGTAATTACATATAATTGTTGAACAGTGGTAGTAAAAATTGGGCCTTTGATGGTGGTGCTGGTGCCACAACACTGTAAGCCCTGACAGTTACTCTTGGTGGGTGCAGCAATGGGCCCTGCTGTGAATTATTAGATCAAGAATTGTAATTACATGCCCCTTTTGAACAGGGGCTGAAAAATTGGGCCTTTCGTGGTGGTGGTGGTGGTGGCGTTGCCACAAAACTGTAAGCCCTCAGAGTTACTCTTGGTGGGTGCAGCAATGGGCCCTGCTGTGAATTATTAGATCAAGAATTGTAATTACATGCCCCTGTTGAACAGGGGCTGAAAAATTGGGCCTTAGGTACTGGTGGCACAACACTGCAACCCCTCACAGATACTGTACTTGGAGCACAGCAATGAGCCCTGTTGCAAAGTATTGCTTCAAAAATTGTAATTACACGCCCCTGATAAACAGGGGCTGAAAATTGGGCCTTAGGCACTGGTGGCACAACACTGCAACCCCTCACAGATACTGTACTTGGAGCACAGCAATGAGCCCTGTTGCAAAGTATTGCTTCAAAAATTGTAATTACACGCCCCTGTTAAACAGGGGCTGAAAAATTGGGCGTTAGGCACTGGTGGCGGCACCCATAAACAAAAATGATCTTCCAAGCTATCATCATCAATCGTATCATTGAGGACTCGGAGGAGGAGGATAGCCAGTCAACATAACAGCACAGGCACTCAGCATCAGCATCAGTCTTGAAGGGATGTGACATGTTAAAATCAATTAGTCTGTTATATCAGCATCAGGTGTGTGGTAGCTGGTGGTGATCCAAGACTGGTTCATCTTGATGAAAGTCAGTCGATCAACCGAGTCGGTGGACAGGCGCACCCTGTGATCCGTGACAAATCCTCCAGCAGCACTGAATGTGCGTTCCGAAAGAACGCTGGATGCAGGACAGGCCAGTAGCTCAATTGCATACTGTGCAAGCTCTGGCCAGTGATCCATCCTCAAGACCCAGTAAGCCAGAGGATTTTCAGTGGGGAAGGTGTCCAAGTCTGACCTTGCCCCTAGATATTCCTGCACCATGTTTATCAGACGCTGGCGATGGTTGCTGGAACCGATCATACTTTGGGGCTGCGGACTAAAGAATTGTCTGAACGCATCGGTCAGACGGCCACCTTCCCCACCGCTCCTTCTTTGACTGGCCGAAGCCTCAGCAACTCGTTGTCCAGGACCAGGAGTTTGTAACCTCCCAGTCTCTGGAAACGCGTTGCACAGACCTTTCTGCAAGGCCTCCCGGAGTTGTCTCATCCTCTGCTCCCTCTGCGACGGTAACATAAGGTCCGCAACCTTACCCTTGTACCGTGGATCAAGGAGAGTGGCCAGCCAGTAATGGTCCCTCTCCTTGATCCGAAGAATACGAGGATCCTTCCGCAGACTTTGCAGGATCAGGGAGGCCATGCAGCGTAGGTTAGCTGAGGCATTCGGTCCGGAGTCCTCTGGGTCACTAAGGACGACATGATCCGCAGCCACCTCCTCCCAGCCACGTACAAGTCCACGGGTTTCTTGGGACTGTAAATCATCCCTAAAAGACTGCTGCTGTTGATGCTGCTGAGTGCCAGGCTCCACCTCCATGCTGACACAATCCTCCTCCTCCTCCTCCTCCTCCTCCTCCTCTTCCTGTGCGATGGGTGGGACAGAAGGAACACTGTCTGGGTAAAGGGGGCCTTGAGAGGCAAGGAAGTCCTCCTCTTCCTGCCTCTGTTCTGCCTCAAGTGCCCTGTCCATTATTCCACGCAGCGTGTGCTCCAACAGGTGGACAAGAGGTACAGTGTCACTGATGCATGCACTGTCACTGCTCACCATCCTCGTGGCCTCCTCAAATGGTGCCAGGACAGTGCATGCATCCCTGATCATGCCCCACTGGCGTGGAGAAAAAAAACCAAGCTCCCCTGACCCTGTCCTGGTGCCGTAGTCGCACAGGTACTCATTGATGGCCCTCTGCTGCATGTGCAGCCGCTGCAGCATGGCCAACGTTGAGTTCCACCTGGTGGGCATGTCACATATAAGGTGGTTCTTGGGCAGGTTCAACTCCTTTTGCAGCTCAGCCAGGCGAGTACTGGCATTATAAGATCTGCGGAAATGCACACAGACTTTCCTGGCCTGCCTCAGGACATCCTGTAAGCCCGGGTACCTGCCCAAGAACCGCTGCACCACCAGGTTAAGGACGTGAGCCACACAGGGCACATGGGTCAGTTGTCCCTGTCGGAGGGCGGAGAGGAGGTTGGTGCCATTGTCGCAAACCACCATTCCTGGCTTAAGCTGGCATGGCGTCAACCACCTCTCGGCCTGGCCCCGCAGAGCAGACAGGACCTCTGCCCCAGTGTGGCTCCTGTCCCCCAAACACACCAGCGCAAGCACGGCATGGCATCTTTTTGCCTGCGTACTTGCGTAGCCCCTTGAACGCCTACGGAGCACCGCTGGTTCCGAGGACAAACCACAGGAAGAGGCCATGGAGGAAGAAGAAGAGGAGGGGGTGGAGGAGAGAGGTGTGTCACAACCAGTAGTAGCATTTTGGAGGCGTGGCGGTGGAACAACCTCCAACGCTACTGCACCTTGTCCTGCATCCTTCCCAGCTGCCAAAAGAGTGACCCAATGGGCCGTGAAAGAAAGGTAACGTCCCTGTCCATGCCTGCTGGACCATGAGTCAGCGGTAATATGCACCTTACCGCTGACCGCCCTGTCCAGCGAGGCCAAGACATTGCCTTCCACATGCCTGTAGAGAGCCGGAATAGCCTTCCATGCGAAAAAGTGGCGTTTGGGAACCTGCCACTGAGGAACCGCACATTGCACAAACTCACGGAAGGGGGCCGAGTCTACCAACTGAAAAGGCAGCAGTTGAAGCGCTAGCAATTTAGCCAAGCTAGCATTCAACCGCTGGGCATGTGGATGGCTGGGAGTGAACTTCTTTCGACGGTCCAGCAGCTGGGGCAGGGAAATTTGCCTGCTAGAATCGGACGTCGGTGTACTGCTAGCAGAGTGGCCGCAAGTACTTGGCTGTGACACACCTAATTCTACACCTTCATTCCTCTCAGTGCATGTTTCAGAGAGGACTGAAGTTATAGTGGGGTTGGAGATCCCAGCTGATGCGGTGCAAGGAGAGGTCCGCTTTGTTCTTTGGTGTGGGTCTTTGAGGTAGGCTTGCCAACGAGCTGCATGGCAGGTCAACATATGTCTGGTCTGGCATGTGGTACCCAAGCGGCTGATGTTTTGGCCACGCGATATACGCTTGAGACATATGTTGCAAACAGCAGCTGTGCGATCTGATGCACTAGCCTCAAAAAAGGCCCACACCAAAGAACTTTTTGAATGACGGGCAGAGGCAGCGCCCTGCACAGGCAGAGCTCTGCGGTGTGATTCCGTCGGTGTACTGCCCTTACGCTGGCCACCAAAGGGCATCCTGCCTCGTTGGAGATGTGCCTCCTCCTCATCCTCCTCTCTCCTATTAGGCACCCACGTGGAGTCAGTGACCTCATCATCCCCTCCCTCCTCATCACTGGAGCCAATCTGGCAGTATGCTGCAGCTGCTGGAACAGGACTGCCAGATTGGTGTCCTTCTTGAGCATCCCCTCTGTCTGCTCTCACGCTACTGCCTTCCTCTAGCTGGGTTTCATCATCAGACCCTTCGAAACGCTGGGCATCCTCCTGGAGCATGTACCCAACACTGTGCTCAAACAGTTCGGGGGACTCCTCAGGAGGAGGACATGGTGGGTCTAGGGAAGGAGTGACTGATGATGAGTCTGACATTGATACCAGGAAAGAGGACGCTTTGGCAGCTGCTTTGCCAGTACCCTGAGCCTGGGTGAGAGAGGATGAGGAGGAGGAGGAGGGCTTGGTCATCCACTCTACCAAGTCTTCGGCATGATGTGGCTCAACATGTCCAGCTGCCGAAAAGAAGGACAAGCGTGTCCCATGGCCATGTGCTGATGACAATGCACCGCGTCCACGACCAGCACTGTTGCCCCCAGACACAGAGCCTGCTTGCCCTCTTTTATTGCCTCCTGACTGTCTGCCTCTCCTTGTTTGCCTTCCAGACATTCTAATGGATGGCCTGCAGGGAGATGGGAAAAAAAGCAATAAGGGCTACCTTCAGGTGTCCTTCTCTGTCCCTTTACTTAAGGATTTCTAAATATGGTTGAGGAGGATAATTGCTTTCGCACAGAATAGCACAATGACAATTTCCCTGACTGTCCAAAAAACAAGGATTTCAAAGATGGTTGATGAGGAATGCTTTAGCACAGTATAGCACAATGAGAATTTCCCTCACTGTCCTTCCCTGTCCCTACAAACAAGGTTTAGCACAGTAAAACACACTGACACTCTCCCTACCTATAGTTTTCTGTCCCTATAAAAATTTTTTTTTTTTAAAGATGGTTGATGAGGAATGCTTTAGCACAGTATAGCACAATGAGAATTTCCCTCACTGTCCTTCCCTGTCCCTACAAACAAGGTTTAGCACAGTAAAACACACTGACACTCTCCCTACCTATAGTTTTCTGTCCCTATAAAATTTTTTTTTTTTAAAGATGGTTGATGAGGAATGCTTTAGCACAGTATAGCACAATGAGAATTTCCCTCACTGTCCTTCCCTGTCCCTACAAACAAGGTTTAGCACAGTAAAACACACTGACACTCTCCCTACCTATAGTTTTCTGTCCCTATAAATTTTTTTTTTTAAAGATGGTTGATGAGGAATGCTTTAGCACAGTATAGCACAATGAGAATTTCCCTCACTGTCCTTCCCTGTCCCTACAAACAAGGTTTAGCACAGTAAAACACACTGACACTCTCCCTACCTATAGTTTTCTGTCCCTATAATTTTTTTTGTTTTAAAGATGGTTGATGAGGAATGCTTTAGCACAGTATAGCACAATGAGAATTTCCCTCACTGTCCTTCCCTGTCCCTACAAACAAGGTTTAGCACAGTAAAACACACTGACACTCTCCCTACCTATAGTTTTCTGTCCCTATAATTTTTTTTTTTTTTAAAGATGGTTGATGAGGAATGCTTTAGCACAGTATAGCACAATGAGAATTTCCCTCACTGTCCTTCCCTGTCCCTACAAACAAGGTTTAGCACAGTAAAACACACTGACACTCTCCCTACTGTGAGGGGGTTAACTCGGTAGCGGGTGTGTGTGACCCCCTGGTTGGGCTCCCCACACAAAAACAGGGCCAGCAGACGGAGGTTGTGGTTTTCAAAATCAAAAGGTGCGGTTTATTTCTCTATGTACAGTGACAAAAACACAGCAAAGCCAAAAAGAAACAAACAAAATAAATCCTGGTCAGTTTGACCTCTGACTAAACATGCAGGTTTCCTAAACTAACAACTGGGATCAGCCTGGTGCTGTCCTAGTCCCTAAGTCCCTGGTTTAGTAAAAGTCCAAACAAATAGCCACACAGGCTTTGCCTCACCGCACAGGGGTTCACTCTCCCTAGACAGTCCACACAGGTCTGGTTCCAGGCATGAGCTAACATCTAATGAAGCTGGGAGTTCTTATAGAGGCCTAAATGAGCTGACAAGCTTCAGCTGGTCTCATCAACTCCCTGTCTCACGACGCCCAGCACTCTCCCTAGAGGTATGAGTCATTCATGAGCCCACTAGCCTCAGCTGGGCTTCATCAACTCCCTAGTTGTATAAGTCGGCATAAAGCCTGAATCTGGGAGAAATATATCTACCCCCCTGGATGCAACCAGGTGACTTTACCTTCCTGCTGTCACATACCCCCCCCTCTTGTTTTAACCTTGGGGTTGGAACACCAGCAATCAGGCATTCATGTACTCGAGACAAAGCATCCACATTCCCCATTTGAACGCCAGGGCGATGCTTTACTGTGAAGTTGAATTCCTGTAGGGCCAGGAACCACCTATTCACTCTTCTATTTGTCTCCTTGTTTTGAGCCATCCACTTTAACGGAGCGTGATCCGTAACCATGTCAAAGTGCCTACCTAGCAGATAGTACCGAAGGGAATCTAGAGCCCACTTCACCGCTAAACACTCCTTTTCAACCGTGGCGTAATTTACCTCATGGGACTTCAACTTCCTGCTGAGGTAAATGACTGGGTGCTCTTCCCCGTTCCAGACCTGGGACAATACTGCTCCTAACCCCACATCTGACGCATCACTTTGTACGACAAAGTCTTTAGAGAAGTCGGGTGAGTACAACACTGGCTGGCTACATAAGGCTTGTTTCAAGAATTGGAATGCTGCCTCAGCCTCGGGGGTCCATTTAATCATGACCGACCCTTTCCCTTTCGTCAGGTTGGTTAGGGGCACAGCCTTAGAAGCAAAGTGGGGAATGAAGCGCCGATAATAACCCGCGATTCCCAGAAAGGCTCGTACCTGCTTCTTGCTGTTGGGACGTGGCCAACTCTGGATGGCCTCGACTTTGTTGAGTTGGGGTTTTATTACTCCCCTGCCAATGGTGTACCCAAGATATTTGGCCTCCTCCTGCCCAATGGTACACTTCTTGGGGTTAGCCGTAAACCCCGCTTCCCGGATAGAGTCTAGGACTGCTTGCACTTTTGGCAGATGTGAGGCCCAATCTGTGCTATGGACAATTACGTCATCCAGGTAAGCCGCAGCATACTTCCGATGGGGCCTCAGTATCTGGTCCATTTTCCGCTGGAATGTGGCCGGCGCATTCTGTAACCCGAACGGCATTCTCTTATATTGGAACGCCCCGTCTGGGGTTACAAATGCGGTTTTCTCTTTGGCCGACTTGGCCAGGGGAATTTGCCAATACCCTTTTGTGAGGTCAAGAGTCGTCATGTATCGGGCTGTTCCCAGCCGGTCGATCAACTCATCTATACGTGGCATGGGGTAGGTGTCAAATTTTGTAACTTTGTTCAACTGACGAAAATCGTTACAAAATCGCCAGCTCCCATCCGGTTTAGGCACCAACACAATGGGACTAGACCAATCACTTTGGGACTCCTCTATCACCCCTAAGTTCAGCATTTTCTGTACTTCCTCCCGTATTGCCTCCCGTCGGGCCTCTGGGATCCGATAGGGTTTTAACTTCACCCTTTCACCGGGCGGGGTAATAATATCATGCTCTACCCCAGATGTTTGTCCCGGCAGCTCAGAGAACACCTCCTTGTTGCGAAGCACAAACTCCTTAACCTCCTGTTGTTGGGGTTGTGACAAGGTGGCTGCTATTCCAACCTCCGGAATCACGCAACCAGTTTGAGCTGGTGACCAAGTTTCTGCGACTAGGGACTCTCTATCCCTCCAGGCTTTCAACAGATTAACGTGATATATCTGTTCGGGCTTTCGCCTTCCTGGTTGTCTGACCTTGTAATTCACTTCGCTCACTTTTTCCATTATCTCGTAGGGGCCTTGCCATTTGGCAAGGAATTTACTTTCAACCGTAGGGACAAGTACCAATATCCTATCCCCCGGGGAAAAGGTACGGGTCTTTGCTCCACGGTTGTACACTCTCTGCTGTGCCAACTGCGCTTGGGCCAAATGTTCCTTCACGATGGGCATTACCTGTGCAATTCGATCTTGCATCAGGGCGACATGCTCAATCACACTCCTGTGGGGAGAACTCTCACTTTCCCAAGTTTCCTTGGCAATATCCAACAGCCCTCTTGGGTGTCTCCCATACAGTAACTCAAAGGGGGAGAATCCCGTAGAGGATTGGGGCACCTCCCTAATAGCAAACATCAAATAAGGAAGTAGACAGTCCCAATCCTTTCCATCTCTATCCACCACTTTCTTCAACATTTGTTTTAGGGTTTTGTTGAATCTTTCAACCAGCCCATCGGTTTGGGGGTGATACACAGATGTACGCAATTGCGTCACTTTGAGCAATTTACACAGCTCTTTCATAACCCGGGACATAAAGGGTGTACCTTGGTCCGTAAGCAGTTCTTTACAAATACCCACCCGGCTAAAAACAAGAGATAGCTCTTTGGCTATGGTTTTGGCCGAGGTATTTCTGAGAGGGATCGCTTCTGGATAACGGGTGGCATAGTCCATTATAACCAATATGTACTGGTGCCCCCTAGCGGACTTGATTATAAGACCTACCAAATCCATTGCGATTCTCTCAAACTGGACCTCAATGATGGGTAGAGGGACCAGCGGGCTACGGAAATGTGGCATCGGGGCCGACCTCTGACACACAGGGCAGGAGGAACAATAATTTTCTATGTCCTTCATCACCCCAGGCCAATAGAATCTCTGTAATACCCTCTCTCGGGTTTTCTCTGTCCCCAGATGACCTCCAAGAATGTGCCCATGGGCCAACTCCAACACCAACTTCCTGTAAGGTTTGGGCACCACCAGCTGCTCAACGGTTTCTTCTGCCCTTTTTGCCACCCGATACAGTAGGTCCTTCTCTACGCTGAAGTATGGGTAAGTGCAGGTATTATCTGGGTTCACTAACTCGCCATCTATTTCCACTACGTTTTCCCGTGCCTTTATTAGGGCGGGGTCTTTTAACTGTTCTGTGGCAAAATTTTCCCTGTGAACCTCCAGATCAGAAAACTCCACAGACGGTAGGTTTTCGTCTGAGGAGGTGGGCTCCTCTCCAGTTTCTTGAGTCTCCCCTGCAAATACTGACAAGGGAAATTCTGGAGAGTCCTCACCACTCTCAGAGGAGTTCTGGCTATCACATTCCTGGTACATAGGGGCACCAGTGGGGGGCTCAGGATCATCCCACAGTTCCCAGAACTTCGGAAAATCCCTTCCCACAATGGCGTCATGCGGTAACTGAGATACTAAGCCCACTGGATGAGAGAGGGTACCTTTGGGGGTCTCGAAACACACTGTAGTCACTGGATACTCTCGGGTGTCCCCATGCACACAAATAACAGCTACCTTGCTATTCCCAGAGACCTCTGTTTTAACTAATTCAGCCTTTATCAGGGTCACAAGGCTACCTGAATCCAGTAATACCACAACATTTCTACCATTAATACACATTTTGCATAAATGTTTCTCAGTTCCTCGAATGGCAGTGCATGCGACTGTCGCACACAGCGACTGACGTCTGCCCGTCAGAAAGTCACACTGCATGGGTTCCTCCACAACCGGGCAATTGGCTGCAATATGTCCCGCTTGCCGGCAGCGGTAGCAAACGATCCTTCTTGCGGCCTCTTAAGCCGCTGATTTCCCAGGCTGTTCTCGCCAAACTTGGGGTAGAGCTCCCACCCTCTCACTCTCTCCACCCTCACCCCTTGGAATCCTCTTATCCGCCCCTGGGGATGGTCTGGTCTTAGGGTGGAAAGTCCGAGTGTCTCTGGAAGAGGCCGTCAGGTTCTCTGTAGCCAAGTATTTCTCTACACGATCCACAAGACCACCGGCCGTCTCTGGGTCTCCATGGCTTACCCACTTTTGGATGGCAGTAGGAAGAGCTCTCAAAAACCGATCCATTACAACACGTTCCACAATCTCTGGTGCGGACAAAGTCTCTGGCTGTAGCCACTTCCTGCTCAGGTGAATGAGATCATACATTTGAGACCTGGGGGGTTTTCCAAGCTGGAAAGTCCAGTTATGCACACGCTGAGCCCGGACAGCCAGGGTGACACCCAGCCTTGCCAATATTTCAGCTTTTAGCATCACATAGTCTTTTGCTTGGTCAGGCTCTAGGTCATAGTAAGCCTTCTGCGATTCACCAGTTAACAGAGGAGCCACCAGTCCAGCCCACTGCTCCTCAGGCCACTTTTCTCTTTCAGCAGTCCTTTCAAATGTGGTCAAAAATACCTCTGGATCATCCTCTCCAGTCATTTTTGTCAATAAACGACTCACCCCAAAGGACGCGGTATTAGTGGGACGGCTTTCCTCACTGGTCTGCGGACGTTGCTGCATTACTGCTTCCATTTGTTGTAGTCTCTGCTCTTGCTTCTGTAACAGGTCTATGAAGCGGGCCTCAGATTGCTGCTGGGCTTGTTGATGAGCTTGCTGCTGGGCTGCAAGGCTCCTTTGCAAACCTGCATGTGTCTGCTGTTGATTGGCATTTGCTAGAGCCAGCTGTTTCAGTATCTCCTCCATGCTGGCTTAAAAAAAACTGCCACTGGTTCTCCACCAACTGTGAGGGGGTTAACTCGGTAGCGGGTGTGTGTGACCCCCTGGTTGGGCTCCCCACACAAAAACAGGGCCAGCAGACGGAGGTTGTGGTTTTCAAAATCAAAAGGTGCGGTTTATTTCTCTATGTACAGTGACAAAAACACAGCAAAGCCAAAAAGAAACAAACAAAATAAATCCTGGTCAGTTTGACCTCTGACTAAACATGCAGGTTTCCTAAACTAACAACTGGGATCAGCCTGGTGCTGTCCTAGTCCCTAAGTCCCTGGTTTAGTAAAAGTCCAAACAAATAGCCACACAGGCTTTGCCTCACCGCACAGGGGTTCACTCTCCCTAGACAGTCCACACAGGTCTGGTTCCAGGCATGAGCTAACATCTAATGAAGCTGGGAGTTCTTATAGAGGCCTAAATGAGCTGACAAGCTTCAGCTGGTCTCATCAACTCCCTGTCTCACGACGCCCAGCACTCTCCCTAGAGGTATGAGTCATTCATGAGCCCACTAGCCTCAGCTGGGCTTCATCAACTCCCTAGTTGTATAAGTCGGCATAAAGCCTGAATCTGGGAGAAATATATCTACCCCCCTGGATGCAACCAGGTGACTTTACCTTCCTGCTGTCACACTACCTATAGTTTTCTGTCCCTATAATTTTTTTTTTTTAAAGATGGTTGATGAGGAATGCTTTAGCACAGTATAGCACAATGAGAATTTCCCTCACTGTCCTTCCCTGTCCCTACAAACAAGGTTTAGCACAGTAAAACACACTGACACTCTCCCTACCTATAGTTTTCTGTCCCTATAATTTTTTTTTTTTAAAGATGGTTGATGAGGAATGCTTTAGCACAGTATAGCACAATGAGAATTTCCCTCACTGTCCTTCCCTGTCCCTACAAACAAGGTTTAGCACAGTAAAACACACTGACACTCTCCCTACCTATAGTTTTCTGTCCCTATATATTTTTTTTTTTAAAGATGGTTGATGAGGAATGCTTTAGCACAGTATAGCACAATGAAAATTTCCCTCACTGTCCTTCCCTGTCCCTACAAACAAGGTTTAGCACAGTAAAACACACTGACACTCTCCCTACCTATAGTTTTCTGTCCCTATAAAAAATGTTTTTTTAAAGATGGTTGATGAGGAATGCTTTAGCACAGTATAGCACAATGAGAATTTCCCTCACTGTCCTTCCCTGTCCCTACAAACAAGGTTTAGCACAGTAAAACACACTGACACTCTCCCTACCTATAGTTTTCTGTCCCTATAATTTTTTTTTTTAAAGATGGTTGATGAGGAATGCTTTAGCACAGTATAGCACAATGAGAATTTCCCTCACTGTCCTTCCCTGTCCCTACAAACAAGGTTTAGCACAGTAAAACACACTGACACTCTCCCTACCTATAGTTTTCTGTCCCTATAATTTTTTTTGTTTTAAAGATGGTTGATGAGGAATGCTTTAGCACAGTATAGCACAATGAGAATTTCCCTCACTGTCCTTCCCTGTCCCTACAAACAAGGTTTAGCACAGTAAAACACACTGACACTCTCCCTACCTATAGTTTTCTGTCCCTATAAAAAATGTTTTTTTAAAGATGGTTGATGAGGAATGCTTTAGCACAGTATAGCACAATGAGAATTTCCCTCACTGTTCTTCCCTGTCCCTACAAACAAGGTTTAGCACAGTAAAACACACTGACACTCTCCCTACCTATAGTTTTCTGTCCCTATAAAAATTTTTTTTTTAAAGATGGTTGATGAGGAATGCTTTAGCACAGTATAGCACAATGAGAATTTCCCTCACTGTCCTTCCCTGTCCCTACAAACAAAGTTTAGCACAGTAAAACACACTGACACTCTCCCTACCTATAGTTTTCTGTCCCTATAATTTTTTTTTTTTAAAGATGGTTGATGAGGAATGCTTTAGCACAGTATAGCACAATGAGAATTTCCCTCACTGTCCTTCCCTGTCCCTACAAACAAGGTTTAGCACAGTAAAACACACTGACACTCTCCCTACCTATAGTTTTCTGTCCCTATAATTTTTTTTTTTTTAAAGATGGTTGATGAGGAATGCTTTAGCACAGTATAGCACAATGAGAATTTCCCTCACTGTCCTTCCCTGTCCCTACAAACAAGGTTTAGCACAGTAAAACACACTGACACTCTCCCTACCTATAGTTTTCTGTCCCTATAAAAAATGTTTTTTTAAAGATGGTTGATGAGGAATGCTTTAGCACAGTATAGCACAATGAGAATTTCCCTCACTGTCCTTCCCTGTCCCTACAAACAAGGTTTAGCACAGTAAAACACACTGACACTCTCCCTACCTATAGTTTTCTGTCCCTATAAAAATTTTTTTTTTAAAGATGGTTGATGAGGAATGCTTTAGCACAGTATAGCACAATGAGAATTTCCCTCACTGTCCTTCCCTGTCCCTACAAACAAGGTTTAGCACAGTAAAACACACTGACACTCTCCCTACCTATAGTTTTCTGTCCCTATAAAAAATGTTTTTTTAAAGATGGTTGATGAGGAATGCTTTAGCACAGTATAGCACAATGAGAATTTCCCTCACTGTCCTTCCCTGTCCCTACAAACAAGGTTTAGCACAGTAAAACACACTGACACTCTCCCTACCTATAGTTTTCTGTCCCTATAAAATTTTTTTTTTTAAAGATGGTTGATGACGAATGCTTTAGCACAGTATAGCACAATGAGAATTTCCCTCACTGTCCTTCCCTGTCCCTACAAACAAGGTTTAGCACAGTAAAACACACTGACACTCTCCCTACCTATAGTTTTCTGTCCCTATAAAAATTTTTTTTTAAAGATGGTTGATGAGGAATGCTTTAGCACAGTATAGCACAATGAGAATTTCCCTCACTGTCCTTCCCTGTCCCTACAAACAAGGTTTAGCACAGTAAAACACACTGACACTCTCCCTACCTATAGTTTTCTGTCCCTATAATTTTTTTTGTTTTAAAGATGGTTGATGAGGAATGCTTTAGCACAGTATAGCACAATGAGAATTTCCCTCACTGTCCTTCCCTGTCCCTACAAACAAGGTTTAGCACAGTAAAACACACTGACACTCTCCCTACCTATAGTTTTCTGTCCCTATAATTTTTTTTTTTTTAAAGATGGTTGATGAGGAATGCTTTAGCACAGTATAGCACAATGAGAATTTCCCTCACTGTCCTTCCCTGTCCCTACAAACAAGGTTTAGCACAGTAAAACACACTGACACTCTCCCTACCTATAGTTTTCTGTCCCTATAAAAAATGTTTTTTTAAAGATGGTTGATGAGGAATGCTTTAGCACAGTATAGCACAATGAGAATTTCCCTCACTGTCCTTCCCTGTCCCTACAAACAAGGTTTAGCACAGTAAAACACACTGACACTCTCCCTACCTATAGTTTTCTGTCCCTATAAAAATTTTTTTTTTTAAAGATGGTTGATGAGGAATGCTTTAGCACAGTATAGCACAATGAGGATTTCCCTCACTGTCCTTCCCTGTCCCTACAAACAAGGTTTAGCACAGTAAAACACACTGACACTCTCCCTACCTATAGTTTTCTGTCCCTATAATTTTTTTTTTTTTAAAGATGGTTGATGAGGAATGCTTTAGCACAGTATAGCACAATGAGAATTTCCCTCACTGTCCTTCCCTGTCCCTACAAACAAGGTTTAGCACAGTAAAACAGACTGACACTCTCCCTACCTATCCTTCTCTTTCCCTAAACTAAAGGAATCCAGGTTAAGCAAGAAAAAAAATGTCACTGTCCCTGCCTATGCTTCTCTTTCCCTGCTCCGGAACACACTACACTAGGCCGCCATGCTGGCGGCCTTTTATAGTGTGGGGCGTGTACTAAACACCCTCAGCAATAATTGGCCACAGGCGGGGTCACAGTGCATGCTTGGCCAATCACAGCGCCTGGATGACACTGCGATGGCGTAGTGCATTGTGGGCCGCGAATTAGGCGCGAACGGCCGAAATCGTTCGTTGTTCGGCGAACGATCGAACAGCCTATGTTCGAGTCGAACGTATGTTCGACTCGAACACCGAGCTCATCCCTAGCTGGGATCTCCAACCCCAGTATACCTTCAGTCCTCTCTGAAACCTGCTCTGAGAGGAATGAAGGTGTAGAATTAGGTGTGTCACAGCCAAGTACTTGCGGGCACTCTGCTAGCAGTACACCGACGTCCGATTCTAGCAGGCAAATTTCCCTGCCCCAGCTGCTGGACCGTCAAAAGAAGTTCACTCCCAGCCATCCACATGCCCAGCGGTTGAATGCTAGCTTGGCTAAATTGCTAGCGCTTCAACTGCTGCCTTTTCAGTTGGTAGACTCGGCCCCCTTCCATGAGTTTGTGCAATGTGCGGTTCCTCAGTGGCAGGTTCCCAAACGCCACTTTTTCGCATGGAAGGCTATTCCGGCTCTCTACAGGCATGTGGAAGGCAATGTCTTGGCCTCGCTGGACAGGGCGGTCAGCGGTAAGGTGCATATTACCGCTGACTCATGGTCCAGCAAGCATGGACAGGGACGTTATCTTTCTTTCACGGCCCATTGGGTCACTCTTTTGGCAGCTGGGAAGGATGCAGGACAAGGTGCAGTAGCGTTGGAGGTTGTTCCACCGCCACGCCTCCAAAATGCTACTACTGGTTGTGACACACCTCTCTCCTCCACCCCCTCCTCTTCTTCTTCCTCCATGGCCTCTTCCTGTGGTTTGTCCTCGGAACCAGCGGTGCTCCGTAGGCGTTCAAGGGGCTACGCAAGTACGCAGGCAAAAAGATGCCATGCCGTGCTTGCGCTGGTGTGTTTGGGGGACAGGAGCCACACTGGGGCAGAGGTCCTGTCTGCTCTGCAGGGGCAGGCCGAGAGGTGGTTGACGCCACGCCAGCTTAAGCCAGGAATGGTGGTTTGCGACAATGGCACCAACCTCCTCTCCGCCCTCCGACAGGGACAACTGACCCATGTGCCCTGTATGGCTCACGTCCTTAACCTGGTGGTGCAGCGGTTCTTGGGCAGGTACCCGGGCTTACAGGATGTCCTCAGGCAGGCCAGGAAAGTCTGTGTGCATTTCCGCAGATCTTATAATGCCAGTGCTCGGCTGGCTGAGCTTCAAAAGGAGTTGAACCTGCCCAAGAACCGCCTTATATGTGACATGCCCACCAGGTGGAACTCAACGTTGGCCATGCTTCAGCGGCTGCACACGCAGCAGAGGGCCATCAATGAGTACCTGTGCGACTACGGCACCAGGACAGGGTCAGGGGAGCTCAGGTTTTTTTCACCACGCCAGTGGGGCATGATCAGGGATGCATGCGCTGTCCTGGCACCATTTGAGGAGGCCACGAGTATGGTGAGCAGTGACAGTGCATGCATCAGTGACACTGTACCTCTTGTCCACCTGTTGGAGCACACGCTGCATGGAATAATGGACAGGGCACTTGAGGCAGAACAGAGGCAGGAAGAGGAGGACTTCCTTGCCTCTCAAGGCCCCCTTTACCCAGACAGTGTTCCTTCTGTCCCACCCATCGCACAGGAAGAGGAGGAGGAGGAGGAGGAGGATTGTGTCAGCATGGAGGTGGAGGCTGGCACTCAGCATCATCAGCAGCAGTCTTTTAGGGATGATTTACAGTCCCAAGAAACCAGTGGACTTGTACGTGGCTGGGAGGAGGTGGCTGCGGATCATGTCGTCCTTAGTGACCCAGAGGACTCCGGACTGAATGCCTCAGCTAACCTACGCTGCATGGCCTCCCTGATCCTGCAAAGTCTGCGGAAGGATCCTCGTATTCTTCGGATCAAGGAGAGGGACCATTACTGGCTGGCCACTCTCCTTGATCCACGGTACAAGGGTAAGGTTGCGGACCTTATCGTACCGTCGCAGAGGGAGCAGAGGATGAGACAACTCCGGGAGGCCTTGCAGAAAGGTCTGTGCAACGCGTTCCCAGAGACTGTGAGGTTACAAACTCCTGGTCCTGGACAATGCGTTGCTGAGGCTTCGGGCAGTCAAAGAAGGAGCGGTGGGGAAGGTGGCCGTCTGACCGATGCGTTCAGACAATTCTTTAGTCCGCAGCCCCAAAGTATGATCGGTTCCAGCAACCATCGCCAGCGTCTGATATACATGGTCCAGGAATACCTAGGGGCAAGGTCAGACTTGGACACCTTCCCCACCGAAAATCCTCTGGCTTACTGGGTCTTGAGTAGGGATGGGCTCGGTGTTCGAGTCGAACATACGTTCGACTCGAACATCGGCTGTTCGATCGTTCGACGAAGATCGAACGATTTGGGCCGTTCGCGCCAAATTCGAGTGACGCGAACGGCCCACAATGCACTACGCCATCGCAGTGTCATCCAGGCGCTGTGATTGGCCAAGCATGCACTGTGACCCCGCATGCTTGGCCAATCACAGCGCCGGCAGCGAGGAGAGCAATGATTGGCCACAGGCAGGATGCCTGTGGCCAATTATTGCTGAGGGTGTTTAGTACACGCCCCACACTATAAAAGGCCACCAGCACGGCGGCCTAGTGTAGTGTGTTCCGGAGCAGGGAAAGAGAAACATAGGCAGGGACAGTGACATTTATTTTTTTCTTGCTTAACCTGGATTCCTTTAGTTTAGGGAAAGAGAAGGATAGGTAGGGAGAGTGTCAGTGTGTTTTACTGTGCGAATCCTTGTTTCTAGGGACAGGGAAGGACAGTGAGGGAATTCTCCTTGTGCTATAGTGTGCTTTAAAAACATTTTTTCTAGGGACAGAAAACTATAGGTAGGGAGAGTGTCAGTGTCTTTTACTGTGCGAATCCTTGTTTCTAGGGACAGGGAAGGACAGTAAGGGAATTCTCCTTGTGCTATAGTGTGCTTTAAAAAAACATTTTTTTCTAGGGACAGAAAACTATAGGAAGGAAGAGTGTCAGTTTCTTTCACTGTGATAATCCTTGTTTCTAGGGACAAAGAAGGAAAGTGAGTGAAATTCTCCTTGTGCTATAGTGTGCTTTAAAAAATTTTTTTTCTAGGGACAGAAAACTATAGGTAGGGAGAGTGTCAGTGTCTTTTACTGTGTGAATCCTTGTTTCTAGGGACAGGGAAGGGCAGTGTGGGAATTCTCCTTGTGCTATAGTGTGCTTTAAAAAAACATTTTTTCTAGGGACAGAAAACTATAGGTAGGGAGAGTGTCAGTGTCTTTTACTGTGCGAATCCTTGTTTCTAGGGACAGGGAAGGACAGTGAGGGAATTCTCCTTGTGCTATAGTGTGCTTTAAAAAAACATTTTTTTCTAGGGACAGAAAACTATAGGAAGGAAGAGTGTCAGTTTCTTTCACTGTGATAAACCTTGTTTCTAGGGACAAAGAAGGAAAGTGAGTGAAATTCTCCTTGTGCTATAGTGTGCTTTAAAAAAACATTTTTTCTAGGGACAGAAAACTATAGGTAGGGAGTGTGTCAGTGTCTTTTACTGTGCGAATCCTTGTTTCTAGGGACAGGGAAAAACAGTGAGGGAATTCTCCTTGTGCTATAGTGTGCTTTAAAAAAACATTTTTTCTAGGGACAGAAAACTATAGGTAGGGAGAGTGTCAGTGTGTTTCACTGTGTGTGTGAATCCTTGTTTCTAGGGACAGGGAAGGACAGTGAGGGAATTCTCCTTGTGCTATAGTGTGCTTTAAAAAAACATTTTTTCTAGGGACAGAAAACTATAGGTAGGGAGAGTGTCAGTGTCTTTTACTGTGCGAATCCTTGTTTCTAGGGACAGGGAAGGACAGTGAGGGAATTCTCCTTGTGCTATAGTGTGCTTTAAAAAAACATTTTTTCTAGGGACAGAAAACTATAGGTAGGGAGAGTGTCAGTGTCTTTTACTGTGCGAATCCTTGTTTCTAGGGACAAAGAAGGAAAGTGAGTGAAAATCTCCTTGTGCTATAGTGTGCTTTAAAAAAACATTTTTTCTAGGGACAGAAAACTATAGGTAGGGAGAGTGTCAGTGTCTTTTACTGTGCGAATCCTTGTTTCTAGGGACAGGGAAGGACAGTGAGGGAATTCTCCTTGTGCTATAGTGTGCTTTAAAAAAACATTTTTTCTAGGGACAGAAAACTATAGGTAGGGAGAGTGTCAGTGTCTTTTACTGTGCGAATCCTTGTTTCTAGGGACAGGGAAGGACAGTGAGGGAATTCTCCTTGTGCTATAGTGTGCTTTAAAAAAAACATTTTTTCTAGGGACAGAAAACTATAGGAAGGAAGAGTGTCAGTTTCTTTCACTGTGATAATCCTTGTTTCTAGGGACAAAGAAGGAAAGTGAGTGAAATTCTCCTTGTGCTATAGTGTGCTTTAAAAAAACATTTTTTCTAGGGACAGAAAACTATAGGTAGGGAGAGTGTCAGTGTCTTTTACTGTGCGAATCCTTGTTTCTAGGGACAGGGACGGACAGTGAGGGAATTCTCCTTGTGCTATAGTGTGCTTTAAAAAAACATTTTTTCTAGGGACAGAAAACTATAGGTAGGGAGAGTGTCAGTGTCTTTTACTGTGCGAATCCTTGTTTCTAGGGACAGGGAAAAACAGTGAGGGAATTCTCCTTGTGCTATAGTGTGCTTTAAAAAAACATTTTTTCTAGGGACAGAAAACTATAGGTAGGGAGAGTGTCAGTGTGTTTCACTGGGCGAATCCTTGTTTCTAGGGACAGGGAAGGACAGTGAGGGAATTCTCCTTGTGCTATAGTGTGCTTTAAAAAAACATTTTTTCTAGGGACAGAAAACTATAGGTAGGGAGAGTGTCAGTGTCTTTTACTGTGCGAATCCTTGTTTCTAGGGACAGGGAAGGACAGTGAGGGAATTCTCCTTGTGCTATAGTGTGCTTTAAAAAAACATTTTTTCTAGGGACAGAAAACTATAGGTAGGGAGAGTGTCAGTTTCTTTCACTGTGATAATCCTTGTTTCTAGGGACAAAGAAGGAAAGTGAGTGAAATTCTCCTTGTGCTATAGTGTGCTTTAAAAAAACATTTTTTCTAGGGACAGAAAACTATAGGTAGGGAGAGTGTCAGTGTCTTTTACTGTGCGAATCCTTGTTTCTAGGGACAGGGAAGGACAGTGAGGGAATTCTCCTTGTGCTATAGTGTGCTTTAAAAAAAATTTTTTCTAGGGACAGAAAACTATAGGTAGGGAGAGTGTCAGTGTCTTTTACTGTGCGAATCCTTGTTTCTAGGGACAGGGAAGGACAGTGAGGGAATTCTCCTTGTGCTATAGTGTGCTTTAAAAAAAATTTTTTCTAGGGACAGAAAACTATAGGTAGGGAGAGTGTCAGTGTGTTTTACTGTGCGAATCCTTGTTTCTAGAGACAGGGAAGGACAGTGAGGGAATTCTCCTTGTGCTATAGTGTGCTAAAGCATTCCTCATCAACCATCTTTGAAATCCTTGTTTTTTTGGACAGTCAGGGAAATTGTCGTTGTGCTATTCTGTGCAAAAGCAATCATCCTCAACCATATTTAGAAATCCTTAAGTAAAGGGACAGAGAAGGACACCTGAAGGTAGCCCTTATTGCTTTTATCCCATCTCCCTGCAGGCCATCTATTAGAATGTCTGGAAGGCAAACAAGGAGAGGCAGACAGTCAGGAGGCAATAAAAGAGGGCAAGCAGGCTCTGTGTCTGGGGGCAACAGTGCTGGTCGTGGACGCGGTGCATTGTCATCAGCACATGGCCATGGGACACGCTTGTCCTTCTTTTCGGCAGCTGGACATGTTGAGCCACATCATGCCGAAGACTTGGTAGAGTGGATGACCAAGCCCTCCTCCTCCTCCTCATCCTCTCTCACCCAGGCTCAGGGTACTGGCAAAGCACCTGCCAAAGCGTCCTCTTCCCTGGTATCAATGTCAGACTCATCATCAGTCACTCCTTCCCTAGACCCACCATGTCCTCCTCCTGAGGAGTCCCCCGAACTGTTTGAGCACAGTGTTGGGTACATGCTCCAGGAGGATGCCCAGCGTTTAGAAGGGTCTGATGATGAAACCCAGCTAGAGGAAGGCAGTAGCGTGAGAGCAGACAGAGGGGATGCTCAAGAAGGACACCAATCTGGCAGTCATGTTCCAGCAGCTGCAGCATACTGCCAGATTGGCTCCAGTGATGAGGAGGGAGGTGATGATGAGGTCACTGACTCCACGTGGGTGCCTAATAGGAGAGAGGAGGAGGAGGAGGAGGATGAGGAGGAGGCAGAATTTCTCCAACGAGGCAGGATGCCCTTTGGTGGCCAGCGTAAGGGCAGTACACCGATGGAATCACACCGCAGAGCTCCGCCTGTGCAGGGCGCTGCCTCTGCCCGTCATTCAAAAAGTTCTTTGGTGTGGGCCTTTTTTGAGGCTAGTGCATCAGATCGCACAGCTGCTGTTTGCAACATATGTCTCAAGCGTATATCGCGTGGCCAAAACATCAGCCGCTTGGGTACCACATGCCTGACCAGACATATGTTGACCTGCCATGCAGCTCGTTGGCAAGCCTACCTCAAAGACCCACACCAAAGAACAAAGCGGACCTCTCCTTGCACCGCATCAGCTGGGATCTCCAACCCCACTATAACTTCAGTCCTCTCTGAAACATGCACTGAGAGGAATGAAGGTGTAGAATTAGGTGTGTCACAGCCAAGTACTTGCGGCCACTCTGCTAGCAGTACACCGACGTCCGATTCTAGCAGGCAAATTTCCCTGCCCAGCTGCTGGACCGTCGAAAGAAGTTCACTCCCAGCCATCCACATGCCCAGCGGTTGAATGCTAGCTTGGCTAAATTGCTAGCGCTTCAACTGCTGCCTTTTCAGTTGGTAGACTCGGCCCCCTTCCGTGAGTTTGTGCAATGTGCGGTTCCTCAGTGGCAGGTTCCCAAACGCCACTTTTTCTCACGGAAGGCTATTCCGGCTCTCTACCGGCATGTGGAAGGCAATGTCTTGGCCTCGCTGGACAGGGCGGTCAGCGGTAAGGTGCATATTACCGCTGACTCATGGTCCAGCAGGCATGGACAGGGACGTTACCTTTCTTTCACGGCCCATTGGGTCACTCTTTTGGCAGCTGGGAAGGATGCAGGACAAGGTGCAGTAGTGTTGGAGGTTGTTCCACCGCCACGCCTCCAAAATGCTACTACTGGTTGTGACACACCTCTCTCCTCCACCCCCTCCTCTTCTTCTTCCTCCATGGCCTCTTCCTGTGGTTTGTCCTCGGAACCAGCGGTGCTCCGTAGGCGTTCAAGGGGCTACGCAAGTACGCAGGCAAAAAGATGCCATGCCGTGCTTGCGCTGGTGTGTTTGGGGGACAGAAGCCACACTGGGGCAGAGGTCCTGTCTGCTCTGCAGGGCCAGGCCGAGAGGTGGTTGACACCACGCCAGCTTAAGCCAGGAATGGTGGTTTGCGACAATGGCACCAACCTCCTCTCCGCCCTCCGACAGGGACAACTGACCCATGTGCCCTGTGTGGCTCACGTCCTTAACCTGGTGGTGCAGCGGTTCTTGGGCAGGTACCCGGGCTTACAGGATGTCCTGAGGCAGGCCAGGAAAGTCTGTGTGCATTTCCGCAGATCTTATAATGCCAGTGCTCGCCTGGCTGAGCTGCAAAAGGAGTTGAACCTGCCCAAGAACCGCCTTATATGTGACATGCCCACCAGGTGGAACTCAACGTTGGCCATGCTGCAGCGGCTGCACACGCAGCAGAGGGTCATCAATGAGTACCTGTGCGACTACGGCACCAGGACAGGGTCAGGGGAGCTTGGTTTTTTTTCTCCACGCCAGTGGGGCATGATCAGGGATGCATGCACTGTCCTGGCACCATTTGAGGAGGCCACGAGGATGGTGAGCAGTGACAGTGCATGCATCAGTGACACTGTACCTCTTGTCCACCTGTTGGAGCACACGCTGCGTGGAATAATGGACAGGGCACTTGAGGCAGAACAGAGGCAGGAAGAGGAGGACTTCCTTGCCTCTCAAGGCCCCCTTTACCCAGACAGTGTTCCTTCTGTCCCACCCATCGCACAGGAAGAGGACGAGGAGGAGGAGGAGGAGGAGGAGGATTGTGTCAGCATGGAGGTGGAGGCTGGCACTCAGCATCATCAGCAGCAGTCTTTTAGGGATGATTTACAGTCCCAAGAAACCAGTGGACTTGTACGTGGCTGGGAGGAGGTGGCTGCGGATCATGTCGTCCTTAGTGACCCAGAGGACTCCGGAGCGAATGCCTTAGCAAACCTACGCTGCATGGCCTCCCTGATCCTGCAAAGTCTGCGGAAGGATCCTCGTATTCTTCGGATCAAGGAGAGGGACCATTACTGGCTGGCCACTCTCCTTGATCCACGGTACAAGGGTAAGGTTGCGGACCTTATGTTACCGTCGCAGAGGGAGCAGAGGATGAGACAACTCCGGGAGGCCTTGCAGAAAGGTCTGTGCAACGCGTTCCCAGAGACTGGGAGGTTACAAACTCCTGGTCCTGGACAACGAGTTGCTGAGGCTTCGGCCAGTCAAAGAAGGAGCGGTGGGGAAGGTGGCCGTCTGACCGATGCGTTCAGACAATTCTTTAGTCCGCAGCCCCAAAGTATGATCGGTTCCAGCAACCATCGCCAGCGTCTGATAAACATGGTGCAGGAATATCTAGGGTCAAGGTCAGACTTGGACACCTTCCCCACCGAAAATCCTCTGGCTTACTGGGTCTTGAGGATGGATCACTGGCCAGAGCTTGCACAGTATGCAATTGAGCTACTGGCCTGTCCTGCATCCAGCGTTCTTTCGGAACGCACATTCAGTGCTGCTGGAGGATTTGTCACGGATCACAGGGTGCGCCTGTCCACCGACTCGGTTGATCGACTGACTTTCATCAAGATGAACCAGTCTTGGATCACCACCAGCTACCACACACCTGATGCTGATATAACAGACTAATTGATTTTAACATGTCACATCCCTTCAAGACTGATGCTGATGCTGAGTGCCTGTGCTGTTATGTTGACTGGCTATCCTCCTCCTCCGAGTCCTCAATGATACGATTGATGATGATAGCTTGGAAGATCATTTTTGTTTATGGGTGCCGCCACCAGTGGCTAAGGCCCAATTTTTCAGCCCCTGTTTTACAGGGGCGTGTAATTACAATTTTTTTAGCAATAATTTGCCATAGGGCTCATTGCTGTGCTCCAAGTACAGTATCTGTGAGGGGTTGGAGTGTTGTGGCACCAGTGCCTAAGGCCCAATTTTTCAGCCCCTGTTTAACAGGGGCGTGTCATTACAATTTTTGAAGCAATACTTTGCAACAGGGCTCATTGCTGTGCTCCAAGTACAGTATCTGTGAGGGGTTGTAGTGTTGTGCCACCAGTGCCTAAGGCCCAATTTTTCAGCCCCTGTTCAACAGGGGCATGCAATTACAATTCTTGATCTAATAATTCACAGCAGGGCCCATTGCTGCACCCACCAAGAGTAACTCTGAGGGCTTACAGTGTTGTGGCAACGCCACCACCACCACCACCACGAAAGGCCCAATTTTTCAGCCCCTGTTCAAAAGGGGCATGTAATTACAATTCTTGATCTAATAATTCACAGCAGGGCCCATTGCTGCACCCACCAAGAGTAACTCTGAGGGCTTACAGTGTTGTGGCAACACCACCACCACCACCACCACCACGAAAGGCCCAATTTTTCAGCCCCTGTTCAACAGGGGCATGCAATTACAATTCTTGATCTAATAATTCACAGCAGGGCCCATTGCTGCACCCACCAAGAGTAACTGTCAGAGCTTACAGTGTTGTGGCACCAGCACCACCATCAAAGGCCCAATTTTTACTACCACTGTTCAACAATTATATGTAATTAAAATTCCTGATATAATAGTTGACAGCAGGGCGTTCCAGCACCAACCAAGAGTAACTGTGAGTGCTTACAGTGTTGTGCCAACACCAACAACTAAGGGGCCTATTTCTGCAGAGTATATACGGCAGGTCCCTACTTTCAAACATCCAACTTACAAACGACTCCTACTTGCAAACGCAAGAAGACAACAGGAAGTGAGAGGAAATCTACCACTAGGAAGGAAAATTCTCTCCTGTAAGAATAAATATGGGAGAAAGGTGTCTCCTCTTTACTGATGCTTTATCAGCAATCCTTGTTTCAAGAAAAACACCACATTTCAAAAACAGTTGTCATTGGGACGGAAAGTGAGGTGAAATGTTCTGAACAGGGGCACAGACAGCAAAACAAATGTTACAGGGGTGATAACCCTTACCTATGTTTTCCAAAAAGTTTAAAAATAGATTTTTGGGCTGGAGCTACACTTCAACAATGTACCTGTTCAAAATTACAAACAGATTCTACATAAGAACAAACCTACAGTCCCTGTCTTGTATGCACCGCCTGTATACGGCTGTTCAGAGTATATAGGGCCTTTTTTATTTTATGTGCGGGGTTCCCCTTAATATCCATACAAGACCCAAAGGGGCTGGTAATGGGCTGGGGTAGGGGGGGGGGGGGGGTCATGGGGTAGCTATGCCATTTTTCTTAAAGATTTTCATCCATATTACCGGGACCAGACATTACATTAAAGCCGCAAACAGTTTTAAATGGCTTTTTTTCCCTTTAGAAGTGTCATTTTGTGCAGGGACAGTTCTAAACACGGGAAACACGTGGCACTTCACAGGCATACTTTAGACACCCCCCAGGTACGATATTTAAAGGAATATTTGACTTTTTTTTTTTCACTTTATGCATCATTAAAATGACTGCTCCCGAAAAACGACCGTTTTTAAAACTTCTTTTTGCATTGATACATGTCCCCTGGTGCACAACCCGGGTTCCCAAACCCTTTTTAGGACAATAACATGCATAATAGTTGTTATAATTAGCACTTTAGAATTCGAACGTTCGCATCCATTGTATTTAATAGGGTTCTAATGTTCGTACGAACTTTCGGTCCGTTCGCGGGTTCTGGTGTGAACCGAACCCGGGGGTGTTCGGCTCATCACTAGTCTTGAGGATGGATCACTGGCCAGAGCTTGCACAGTATGCAATTGAGCTACTGGCCTGTCCTGCATCCAGCGTTCTTTCAGAACGCACATTCAGTGCTGCTGGAGGATTTGTCACGGATCACAGGGTGCGCCTGTCCACCGACTCGGTTGATCGACTGACTTTCATCAAGATGAACCAGTCTTGGATCACCACCAGCTACCACACACCAGATGCTGATATAACAGACTAATTGATTTTAAAATGTCACATCCCTTCAAGACTGATGCTGATGCTGAGTGCCTGTGCTGTTATGTTGACTGGCTATCCTCCTCCTCCTCCTCAATGATAAGATTAACGATGATAGCTTGGAAGATCATTTTGGTTTATGGGTGACGCCACCAGTGGCTAAGGCCCAATTTTTCAGCCCCTGTTTAACAGGGGCGTGTAATTAAAATTTTTGATGCAATACTTTGCAACAGGCCTCATTGCTGTGCTCCAAGTACAGTATCTGTGAGGGGTTGCAGTGTTGCGCCACCAGTGCCTAAGGCCCAATTTTTCAGCCCCTGTTCAACAGGGGCATGCAATTATAATTATTGATCTAATAATTCACAGCAGGGCCCATTGCTGCGCCCACCAAGAGTAACTGTCAGGCCTTACAGTGTTGTGGCACCAGCACCACCATCACCACCACCACCACCACCAAAGGCCCAATTTTTCAGCCCCTGTTCAACAGGGGCATGCAATTATAATTATTGATCTAATAATTCACAGCAGGGACCATTGCTGCGCCCACCAAGAGTAACTGTCAGGCCTTACAGTGTTGTGGCACCAGCACCACCATCAAAGGCCCAATTTTTACTACCACTGATCCACAATTATATGTTATTACAATTCCTGATATTATACTTGACAGCAGGGCGTTCCAGCACCCACCAAGAATAACTGTGAGTGCTTTCAGTGTTGTGCCATCACCAACACCTAAGGGGCCAATTTCTGCAGAGTATATACGGAAGGTCCCTACTTTCAAACATCCAACTTACAAACTACTACTACTTGCAAACGGAAGAAGACAACAGGAAGTGAGAGGAAATCTACCCCTTGGAAGGAAAATTCTCTCCTTTAAGAATTAATATGGGAGAAAGGTGTCTCCTCTCTACTGATGCTTTATCACCAATCCTTGTTTCAATAAAAACACCACATTTCAAAAACAGTTGTCATTGGGACGCAAAGTGAGGTGAAATGTTCTGAACAGGGGCACAGACAGCAAAAAAAATGTGACAGGGGTGATAACCGTTCCCTATGTTTTACAAAAAGCTAAAAAAAAGGAATTTGCCATGGAGCTCCACTTAAACAATGCAGCTGTTCAAAATTATAAACAGATTCTACATAAGAACAAACCTACAGTCCCTGTCTTGTATGCACCGCCTGTATACGGCTGTTCAGAGTATATAGGTCCTTTTTTATTTTGTGTGCGGGGTTCCCCTTAATATCCATACAAGACCCAAAGGGGCTGGTAATGGGCTGGGGTAGGGGGGGGGTTGATGAGGTAGCTATGCCATTTTTCCTAAAGATTTTCATCCATATTACCGGGACCAGACATTGCATTAAAGCCGCAAGCAGTTTTAAATGACTTTTTTCCCTTTAGAAATGTTATTTTGTGCAGGGACAGTTCTAAACACGGGAAACACGTGGCACTTCACAGGCATACTTTAGACACCCCCCAGGTACAATATTTAAAGGAATATTTGACTTTTTTTTTTTCACTTTATGCATCATTAAAATGACTGCTCCCGGAAAACGTCAGTTTTTAAAACTTCTTTTTGCATTGATACATGTCCCCTGGTGCAGAAGCCGGGTTCCCAAACTCTGTTTCGGACAATAACATGGATAATAGTCGTTATAATTAGCACTTTAGAATCCGAACGTTCGCATCCATTGTATTTAATAGGGTTCTAATGTTCGTGCAAACTTTCGGTCCGTTCGCGGGTTCTGGTGCGAACCGAACCCGGGGGTGTTCGGCTCATCACTACTCGCAAGCTTCACTCCCGCAGCCCCAGTGTGAACGTGGGCTTAATCTCATTAAAAACAATATACATTATTACAAGTATAAACACAACCCACAATGGTTTGCTAGCAGATAGTCAGAAAGTGAGTTAATTAGCACAATTAACAATGGGTGAAAGACCCTTAAGAGACAGGAAACCCCCAGACTGGTGGCTTGCTGATGACGTATACATCAGCTATGAGTCCCAAGCTGTCAGAGACCATGGCCTCCTTATTAATGTCTTTTTGCATTGCATAACAGAACATCTTCCTAAATGCTTGTAGCTCCCTCAAATGACAGGGCCCTTAGTAGGCAAGAGGCTAGCATTCAGTCCCCACCAAAAGTCTCTGTCCTGAGAGAGTCTATCACATTTTCCCCCCATCAAAAGTCGACTAACAAGGTCCCAGGCCTCCACCTGGTCTGGAAATGCGTTAGTCGAGCAGAGTGAATTTACTTTGTCAGCGCGCATGATCTCCATTCCTGGCTGCGAGGAACAACACTGTAAGCCCTCACAGTTACTCTTGGTGGGCGCAGGAATGGGCCCTGCTCTGAAATATTAGATCAAGAATTGTAATTACATGCCCCTGTTGAACAGGGGCCGAAAAATTGGGCCTTAGGTGCTGGTGCCACAACACTGCAACCCCTCACAGATAGTCTAGTTGGAGCGCAGGAATGAGCCCTGCTGCAAAGTAGACAGGCGCTCCCTGTGATCGGTTACAAAGCCTCCAGCAGCACTGAATGTGCGTTCCGAAAGAACGCTGGATGCAGGACAGGCCAATAGCTCAATTGCATACTGTGAAAGCTCTGGCCAGTGATCCATCCTTAAGACCCAGTAACCCAGAGGATTTTCGGTGGGAAAGGTGTCCAAGTCTGATCTTGCCCCTAGGTATTCCTGCACCATGTGAATCAGACGCTGGCGATGGTTGCTAGATCCGATCATACCTTGGGGCTGCGGACTAAAAAATTGTCTGAACGCATCGGTCAGACGGCCACCTTCTCCACCTCTCCTTCTGTGACTGACCGAAGCCTCAGCAAACCTGTTTGTCAGGAAGATCCTGCCAGTAACAGGCGCTCTGAACTTCCTGGTGCACGATCGCGGGCGCCAATGCGAATGCTAGCGTGTGCTTGTGCGGGAGTGCGTTCGCGCGCGCGCGCCCACTAACACCAGGCGGGCTATTTAAACCAGACTGACACACTGGGATCTTGCTGTCTGATCTACAGCGTTATGTGTGTTCCTGACTTCTGAACTCTGTTCCAGTTCCTTCCAGTGTTGAACCCGGCTTGCTCCTGACCATCCCCGCCATCTGCCTGCATCTGATCCTGGCCTGTCTGACCTCTCTTCTGCCTGCTCCTCTGGTCCCTCGCTGTCCGCCTTATATCCGACCCGGCTTGCTTGACCCAACCAGTTCCAGTCTGCTGAGCCTGTCTGCTGATCCAGCCTGTCCCAGGTTCCTGTCTGCTGTCCTTTCCAGCCAGCTGTCCAGCTCCGGTCTGCTATCCAGTTCCAGTCTGCTGCATCTGCCTGCCGATCCAGCCTGTTTCTGGTTCCTGCCTCCGCTCAGTCGCACCTACGGTCCTTCTGTACAGCTCCACCTGGACTTCAGACAAACCTCCTGCTGTTGATCCTGCCAGGCACTCGTGCCACTCCTGACTCCTGTGCTTCCTGTTCACCCTACCAGGGGCCTCGAGTCTGAGCCGCAAAAGACCCAATCCCCTGCAATTCGGGCTCGTCCACTAGGTACGTGACAGTATCAGACAGCCATGTCCGAGCCCGAGCGGGGAGCCTCTCCTATGGAGGAACTCTGTGTGCACCTGGCAGGTTTCACCCAGGCCATTAAAAGCCTTCAAGAAGGATACACACACCTGGAAGAACGGATTCAAGTACTTTCTTTCCCCTCTGGCACCCAGGGGTCTGCTCTCCCATCTGCTTCTTCAGCCAGCACGGTTTCTCCCACAGGTGTTACGCTGTTACCTGAACCAAGGGTTCCCATGCCTGAAAAGTTTTCCGGGGAATAAAGCAAATATAGGGCATTCCGAAAATTCATGTGAACTATACTTCTCATTACAATCACGCGCCTTCTCCCTAGAAGCCACCAAGGTTGGCTTTGTGATTTCCTTACTCCTGGGAGAACCCCAATCTTGGGCCTAACGCCTTCTGGAACAGGAAGCCGAGTCCTTAGCCAATTTAACTACTTTCCTCGATACCATGGCCCAACTATACGAGGACCCGCAGCTTTCAGCAACCGCAGAAACAGCTCTGCATACCCTTCGACAAGGGTACAGGGCAGTAGAGGACTATGTCACCGAATTCAGGCGGTGGAGTGCGGACACTAATTGGAATGACGCAGCTCTCCTTTACCATTTTCGCTTGGGACTCTCTGACCCCTTAAAGGATGAACTGGCTCGAGTAGGAATACCCCAGACCCTGGATGCACTAATCAACTTGACCATACAAATTGATCGGCGGCTGAGGGAGCGAAGAGCAGAAAGGGTCGCTGGGCCCTCTCGTTCCATCTGGATGTTACCCAGAGTCCCCAACTATGCTCATCCGGCACCTACTGTTGGATCAGTCTTTACGCCTGATACTTCGGTACTCATGCAGTCAGGAGCCCTTTGCCCTTCCCTTACAATGGGAGAACGCAACGTCGCCGGGTGAACAACCTGTGCCTGTACTGCGGGGAACCTGGGCATTATGTCAGAAATTGCCCTGCTAAGCTTCGCAAGTGTCTGTCCCTTTCTTCCAATCATGCGACTTCTAGGCTCAAGACTTCTTCCCACCTGGCTCTCCCTATTCTGTTACAACTTCCAGGAAGGATGTTACAAGTGTCTGCCATTATTGACTCCGGGGCCTGCAGTTGCTTTATGGACTCATCATTTGCAACCCAACACCAGGTTCCTTTATTATATAAGGCCCAAGGACTTTCCATTCACCTGGCCGATGGCTCTGCGATTAAATCTGGACCACTTACACAGGAGACTTCCCCCCTTCCAGTCACGATCGCCAATCTACACCGAGAGCTGCTTCGCATGGACATTATTTCTTCACCATTATTCCCTGTTATTCTCGGTATGCCGTGGCTACAAGCCCATAACCCCTACATCCACTGGGTCATGGGAGAAGTCACCTCTACTTATTGTCAACAGTTCTGTACTCCCAAGGGCCCCGGTAAACCACCTGCCTTGTTGTGTTTGGACACCGATTCTGAGTTACGCCAGTCTGTCCCCGAGGCCTACTACAACTTTCTGGACGTTTTCAGTAAGAAAGGGGCTGAAACTCTTCCGCCCCATCAAGCCTATGACTGGCTCATCGAGCTCCTTCCGGGAGCTAAAATTCCCTTTGGCAGAATCTGAGCTGGAGCAAGGAACACTAAAAATATACATCAACGAGAATTTGGAAAAAGGGTTTATCCGGCCATCCACGTCTCCAGCAGGAGCAGGTATCTTTTTCGTAGAGAAAAAAGATCATACCCTACGGCCCTGCATAGACTACCGTGAGCTTAACAAAATCACTGTTAAAAATCGCTACCCTCTCCCCTTGGTACCCAAACTATTCCAGAGGCTGGGAGCTGCTACCATTTTCACTAAATTAGATCTCCGAGGGGCCTACAACCTGGTCCGCATCAGGGAAGGGGATGAGTGGAAAACAGCCTTTCGCACTCGTTTCGGGCACTTCCAGTGCCTGGTGATGCCCTTCGGGCTATGTAACGCCCCTGCAACTTTCCAGTACTTTATCAATGACGTTTTCCGGGACTACTTGGATCTGTTCGTTATCGTCTATTTAGACGACATCCTTATCTTCTCTTCTTCCCTGGATTCCCATCGCAAGCACGTCAGATGTGTGTGTTAGCTCGGCTTCGACAGCATGGCCTGTACGCCAAGGCTGAAAAGTGCGAGTTCGAGCAGAAGAGTATTCCCTTTCTGGGTCTAATCATTTCAGTAGAGGGCATTAGGATGGACCCTCAGAAGATTGCGGCAATTCTAGACTGTCCGGCTCCCACTGACAAGAAAGGGATCCAACGTTTTGTAGGATTCGCTAATTTCTACAGAAAATTTATTAGGGGTTCTCAGCCATCACCAGTCCTATCACTCAGTTAACCAGACAAGGAGTCCGCTTCCACTGGTCTCCAGAGGCCCAAACCGCCTTTGAGTCCCTCAAGAGACTGTTTACCTCCACCTCTGTCCTGAAGCAGCCTGACTCCTCCCTACCGTTTGTTCTGGAAGTAGATGCGTCCGAAATTGCTGTCGGAGCAGTTTTTTCCCAACGACAAGGAACTAAAGCCCTGTTACACCCTGTAGCCTTCTTTTCTCGTAAACTGTCAGCAGCAGAAAAAAACTATGACGTGGGAGACCGGGAACTATTGGCCATCAAATCTGCCCTGGAAGAGTGGCAATACTTACTGGAAGGAGCCGCTCACCCAATCCTGGTCTACACGGACCATAAGAACCTGGAATACCTAAAGTCTGCAAAGAGGCTGAAACCACGGCAAGCCAGGTGGGCCCTATTCATTTCTAGGTTCTCTTTTCATGTTACCTACCGGCCAGGATCTAAGAACATAAAACCTCATGCTTTGTCTAGGATGTTCCACGAGCCTAAAGAAACTTCTCTTCCTGACACAATTCTTCCCCCAGGAAATTTCCTTCTGGTACAAGAAGACCTTCTTTCACGGATCAAGCAAGCCTCACTAGGGTCGGCACCTGCCATGGGAAAATAACTACTAGCAAAGGATGGTTTGTTCTGGTACAAAAATAACCTTTTCGTACCCGAAGGTCTACGGGTCGCGATTCTGGAACTTTGCCACGACCATGCACTGGCAGGTCATTTTGGTGTCACCAAAACCGCTGATCTTGTTCAACGTACCTTTTGGTGGCCTCAAGTACTTGGAGACTGCAAGAGATACGTAGAGTCCTGTACCACCTGTACGCGGAATAAGACTAGTAGAACTAGGGCCTGGGGTTTGTTGAGACCTTTGCCCATCCCAGATAGGCCATGGAAGATGTTATCCATAGACTTTATTGTTGAGCTACCTCCAGCGAAGGGTCACACTGCCATCTTTGTAGTGGTAGACCGGTTATCCAAAATGGCTCAATTCATCCCAATGAAAGGTACTCCCTCCGCTCCTTAAACAGCGATAATGTTCATCAGAGAGGTAATCAAGCTTCATGGGATTCCTGTTAATATTGTTTCTGATCGGGGAGTACAATTTACTTCCCGATTCTGGAGAGCTCTGTGTAAAGCCTTGGGAATTGAACTGTTATTCTCCACTGCTTATCACCCTCAAACAAATGGGCAAACTGAGAGGACTAACCAGACCCTCGAGCAGTATCAACGTTGCTTTTCGTCTTTTTCTCAGGATGACCGGATTTCTTTGCTCCCATTGGCCGAATTTGCCTACAATAATTCTGTCCACTCTGCCACGAAACAGTCAGTTTTTTGCCAATTAAGGCTTTCAACCATCTTTTTTGCCCAATTGTTTCCCTGAATGCTCTGTACCTGCGGTCCATGAAACAATGATTTTTTTTTCTCTCCAATAATCAACTTTTACAGGAGACCATGACAAGAACTCAGGAACATAACAAGGAAGTCTTTGACAAGAAGAAGCGAGGAGAATTGGTGCTTGAACCTAGTAATCTCGTATGGTTATCCACAGCAAACCTAAAATTAGCTTGTCCCTCCAGGAAGTTGGGTCCTAAGTTCATGGGGCCCTTCCCCGTAAAGAGGAAAATCAACGAGGTAGCTTATGAGCTGGAACTTCCGGAGTCACTCAGGATTCATCCTGTCTTTCATGTTTCCCTGTTAAAACCTTCTGTTCCAAATCCTTTTCCTGACCGGAATTTGGATCCTCCTGATCCTATAATAGTGGATGGAGAGGAAAAATTTGAAGTAGAAACTGTCTTGGATTGCAGGAATCAAATCCAATTTTTGATCAAATGGAAGGAATATGGGCCTGAGGAGAACTCTTGGGAACCCGAGGAAAACATCCACGCTAAGAGTTTAATTCAATCCTTCAAGAGATCTCACCCGGAAAAATGGGCCAGTTGGGCATCCAGAGGCTGCCCCTTCGGGGGGGGGGGGCAATGTCAGGAAGATCCTGCCAGTAACAGGCGCTCTGAACTTCCTGGTGCACGATCGCGGGCGCCAATGCGCATGCGCGTGCGCACGCGCTTGCGTGCGGGAGTGCGCTCGCGCGCACCCACTAACACCAGGCGAGCTATTTAAACCAGACTGACACACTGGGATCTTGCTGTCTGATCTACAGCACTACGTGTGTTCCTGACTTCTGAACTCTGTTCCAGTTCCTTCCAGTGTTGAACCCGGCTTGCTCCTGACCATCCCCGCCATCTGCCTGCATCTGATCCCGGCCTGTCTGACCTCTCTTCTGCCTGCTCCTCTGGTCCCTCTGCTGTCCGCCTGATATCCGACCCGGCTTGCTTGACCCAACCAGTTCTAGTCTGCTGCGCCTGTCTGCTGATCCAGCCTGTCCCAGGTTCCTGTCTGCTGTCCTTTCCAGCCAGCTGTCCAGCTCCGGTCTGCTATCCAGTTCCAGTCTGCTGCATCTGCCTGCCGATCCAGCAAGTTCCTGGTTCCTGCCTCCGCTCAGTCTCACCTATGGTCCTTCTGTACAGCTCCACCTGGACTTCAGACAAACCTCCCGCTGTTGATCCTGCCAGGCACTCATGCCACTCCTGACTCCTGTGCTTCCTGTTCACCCTACCAGGGGCCTCGTGTCGGAGCCGCAAGAGAGGCCATCCCCTGCAATTCTGGCTCGTCCACTAGGTACGTGACAACGTTGTCCAGGACCAGGAATTTGTAACCTCCCAGGCTCTGGAAACACATTGTACAAACCTTTCTGCAAGGCCACCCGAAGATGTTTCATCCTTTGCTCCCTCTGCGACGGCTGGGTAAGGTCTGCAACCTTACCCTTGTAACGTGGATCAAGGAGGGTTTCCAGCCAGTGATGATTCCTCTCCTTGATACCACGAATACGAGGATCCTTTCGCAGGCTTTGCCGGATCAGGGAGGCCATGCAGCGTAGGTTTGCTGAGGCATTCGGTCCGGAGTCCTCTGGGTCACTAAGGATGACATGATCCGCAGCCACCTCCTCCCAGCCACGTACAAGTCCATGGGTTTCTTGGGACTGTAAATGATCCCTTGAAGACTGCTGCTGATGCTGAGTGCTAGGCTCCACCTCCATGCTTACACAATGCTCCTCCTCCTCCTCATCCTGTGTGATCGGCAGGCCAGCAGGAACACTTTCTGGATAAAGGGGGCCTTGAGAGGTAAGGAAGTCCTCCTCTTCCTCCCTCTGTTCTGCCTCAAGTGCCCTGTTCATTATTCCACGCAGCGTGTGCTCCAACAGGTGGACAAGAAGGACAGTGTCACTGATGCATGCACTGTCACTGCTCACCATCCTCATGGCCTCAAATGGTGACAGAACAGTGCATGCATCCCTGATCATGACCCACTGGTGTGGCAAAAAAAACAAGCTCCCCTGACCCTGTCCTGGTGCCATAGTCGCACAGGTACTCATTGATGGCCCTCTGCTGCGTGTGCAGCCGCTGCAGCATGGCCAACGTTGAGTTCCACCTGGTGGGCATGTCACAGATTAGGCGGTTCTTGGGCAGGTTGTATTCCTTTTGGAGGTCAGCCAGCCGAGCACTGCCATTATATGACCGGCAGAAATTCACACAGTCTTTCCTGGCCTGCCTCAGGACATCCTGTAAGCCCGGGTACCTGCCCAAAAACCGCTGCACCACCAAGTTAAGGACGTGAGCCAAACAGGGCACATGGGTCAGCTGTCCCTGTCGGAGGGCGCAGAGGAGGTTGGTGCCATTGTCGCAAACCACCATTCCTGGCTTAAGCTGGCGTGGCATCAACCACCTCTGAGCCTGCCCCTGCAGAGCTGACAGAATCTCTGCCCCAGTGTGGCTCCTGTCCCCCAAGCACACCAGCTCAAGCACCGCATGGCATCATTTTGCCTGCGTACTTGCGTAGTCCCTTGAACGCCTACGGAGCACCGCTGGTTCCGAGGACAAATCAGCAGAGGAAGAGGCCATGGTGGAAGAAGAAGAGGAGGGGTGGAGGAGAGAGGTGTGTCAGAATCACCACTAGTAGCATTTTGGAGGCATGGTGGGGGGACAACCGCCAACACTACTGCACCCTGTCCTGCATCCTTCCCGGCTGCCAGCAGAGTCACCCAGTGCGCCGTGAAAAATAGGTAACGTCCCTGTCCATGCCTGCTGGACCATGAGTCAGCAGTAATATGCACCTTACCGCTGACCGCCCTGTCCAGTGAGGCCAAGACATTGCCTTCCACATGCCGGTAGAGAGCTGGAATCGCCTTCCGTGAAAAAAAGTGGCGTTTGGGAACCTGCCATTGAGGTACCTCACATTCCACAAACTCACGGAAGGGGACAGAGTCTACCAACTGAAAAGGCAGCAGTTGAAATGCTAGAAATTTAGCCAAGCTAGCATTCAACCGCTGGGCATGTGGATGGCTGGGAGCGAATTTCTTTCGGCGGTGCAGCAGCTGGGGCAGGGAAATTTGCCTGGCACAATCGGACGTTGGTGTACCGATAGCAGATTGGCCGCAAGTACTTGGCAGTGACACACCTAATTCTACACCTTCATTCCTCTCAGTGCAGGTTTCTGAGAGGACTAAAGGTATAGTGGGTTGGAGATCCCAGCTAATGAGGAGCAAGGAACTTTTGGAATAACGCGCAGAGACAGCAGCGCCCTGCACATGCGGAGCTCTGTGGTGTGATGCAGTCAGTTGGCTGCCCTTAAGCTGGCCCCTGGAGGGCATCCTGCCTCATTGGAGATGTGCCTCCTCCTCTTTCCTATCAGGCACCCACGTAGAGTCAGTGACCTCATCATCCGCTCCCTCCTCGTCACTGGAGCAAACCTGGCAGTATGCTGCAGCTGGGGGAACATGACTGCTAGTTTGCTGTCCTTCTTGGGCACCCTCTCTCTCTGGACTCACTTTACTGCCTTCCTCAAGCTGGGTACCATCATCGGAGCCTTCAAAACGCTGCGCATCCTCCTGCAGCATGTACCCAACACTGTGGTCAAACAGTTCGGGGGACTCCTCAGGACATGGTGGTGCTACGGAAGGAGTGACTGATGCCATTGAGCCGAGGGAAGAGGCCGCTTTGGCAGCTGCTTTGACAGACAAAGTACCCTGAGCCTGGGTGACAGAGGATGAGGAGGATGAGGGAGGCTTGGTCATCCACTCTACCAACTCTTCGGCATGTTGCAGCTCAACATGGCCAGCTGCAGAAAAAAAGGACAAGCGTGCCCCACGGCCACGTGCTGATGAGGATGCACCGTGTCCACGACCAGCACTGTTGCCTCTAGACACAGAGCCTGCTTGCCCTCTTTTATTGGCCTGTGAGTGTCTGCCTCTCCTTGTTGGCCTTCCAGACATACTGTATTTGATGTATTGGAATAGGTACACAAGGAATAGTCTACAGTCAGCTTTACTTGCACACTGTGCCCAGTATACAGTACACTGACTTAATATACTGCAGGTTAGCTCAATCAACTGCCTGTATTATTAGTAATAGAAAAGTAATAGTCTAGAGTCAGCTTTACGTGCACACTGCGCCCAGTATACAGTACACTGACTTAATATACTGCAGGTTAGCTCAATCAACTGCCTGTATTATTAGTAATAGAAAAGGAATAGTCTGCAGTCAGCTTTACGTGCACACTGTGCCCAGTATACAGTACACTGACTTAATATACTGCAGGTTAGCTCAATCAACTGCCTGTATTATTAGTAATAGAAAAGGAATAGTCTGCAGTCAGCTTTACATGCACACTGTGCCCAGTATACAGTACACTGACTTAATATACTGCAGGTTAGCTCAATCAACTGCCTGTATTATTAGTAATAGAAAAGGAATAGTCTGCAGTCAGCTTTACGTGCACACTGTGGCCAGTATACAGTACACTGACTTAATATACTGCAGGTTAGCACAATCAACTGCCTGCCTGTATTATTGGTAGGAATAGAATAACAGGAACGCTTTGCAATGAGATCTAGCTAAACTGTATACAGTATATATATACAAAGCGTGCAATGCATATATATACTAAATATACTGGAATACTGGATCTAACTAGCTCAATCAACTGCCTGTATTATTAGTAATAGAACAGGATGGAATAGTCTGCAGTCAGCTTTACGTGCACACTGTGGCCAGTTTACAGTACACTGACTTAATATACTGCAGGTTAGCACAATCAACTGCCTGCCTGTATTATTAGTAGGAATAGAATAACAGGAACGCTCTGCAATTAGATCTAGCTAAACTGTATACAGTATATATTGTGAGGGGGTTAGCTCGGTAGCGGGTGTGTGAGACCCCCTGGAAGGGTTCACCACACAAAATTAGGCACACCAAACAGTGGTAGGAGAAAACAAAAGGGTGTGGTTTGATTTGAACCATATACAGACAAAAAATATAGCAGAAAACAAAAGAAACAGGAAAAGAAATCCTGGTCAACTTGACCGCTCACTACACACGTTGGTGTCCCTAAATAACAACTGGGTACAGCCTTGTGCTGTCCCAGTCCCTAGATCCCTGCTTTTAGAAGTTCTTAGCAGTAGCCACACAGGCTTTGGCTCACCGCACAGAGATCACACTCCCCAGACTATCCAACAGATCTGGTTCCAGGTTGGAGCATCTCCCTTAGCATGCTGGGAGTTCTTGTAGAGGCCCTAATGAGCCCACTTACTTCAGCTGGGCTCATTAACTCTTCCCCTGCAAGACTCCCAGCACTCCCCCTAGTGGTATAAATTGGCATAAGGCCTGAATCTGGGACATATATATCTTCCATCCTGGATGCAACCTGGTGATTTTACCTGCCTGCTGTCACATAATATATATATACAAAGCGTGCAATGCATATATATACTAAATATACTTGAATACTGGATCTAACTAGCTCAATCAACTGCCTGCTCAATCTAGCTATTGCTAACTGAAATAAAGCCACAATCTCTCTCTCTCTCTCTGTCTCTCCCTGAACGCCGGAACACACTACACAAGGCCAACACGCAGGCGGCCTTATATAGTGTGGGGCGTGTACTTAGTCCCCCTGAGCCATGATTGGCCACACCCTGGCTTTGGCCAATTATGGCTCTCTGTGCTGACGGCGCTGTGATTGGCCAAAGCATGCGGGTCATAGTGCATGCTTAGCCAATCATCAGCCAGCAATGCACTGCGATGACGCAGTGCATTATGGGCCGTGACACGCAATTCGAATTTGGCGCGAACAGCCCATAATGTTCGATCTTCGTCGAACGAGTGAAACGCTGATGTTCGAGTCGAACATGAGTTTGACTCAAACTCGAAGCTCATCCCTACTCCCGAGCAGCAGATCAGGACCCAAGGAGAGAATGCAATCGGCACCTCAAAACTGAGCTTGATCTGGTGTTGGTACCTGGGCCTGCTGTCTCCAATAGCATAAACCCAGCAGAAGTGCTGGCAACAGGGCAGAGTGCTGCTGGCCTCTGCCCTCAACTAACAGAGGATGGATTGCCTGTAAAGGTGGATGGGACTTCAGTCCCCACCTGTACACCCCAGGGATGCTGGGCAGTCGCCCCAGATGCCCAACAACATGACGGACTGAGCCCAGCCATCCTGTCTTCTCTCCTGCGGCTAAAGGGACTCCAGAGGGAAGGACCAGTCCGCACTTCCCCCCAGCAGTGGGTATGTTCTATGAGAGAGGCAGAGGTTGGCTGGGTGAGTAATGGTTGGAACAATTTGTTTGGGGTACAGGCATTAGAGGACTGGAACTATGGACTAACTTCGGAGTCAACCCGTCTGGGGTCTCCTCCTGTGTTAGTCTTCTGCCAAAAGGGGAGAGATGTGACGGGAGGGCCCATGGAACCCAGAATCCCTTGGAAAGTTTGGGAAACTCTTGTTTCAGCTCCCCATGCACCTTTTATGTCTAAGTCACCCTGTGCCATCTTGGCACAGGGTGACTGAGAAAATATGTCTTGGATTACTTAAAATGGGATAGTAATATTTATCCACAATATCTCCCAGGATATATTAAAGACTATTCTTAGTTTAATTCTGAACAATACATGATCATTGAAAGAGCTGATCACATTGACCTCCGGAGACGGACTGTCTGGTCACCTGGGCTGCCTTAAGTGCTGTGTTAATTGACATGCTAATTATATAGTTGTCTGTTAAGTTGTTGCTAGAGTGGAGGGGGGAGTATCCAGAAGCCAGCCCTACCTCGTTATCTAAGCCTTTGTGTTAAAAGTGTATAAAAAGACTTGTATTCTGGTTCTAATAAACAGTCCATGTTTAGCAATCAAGCAAGTATCGTCTTGTTTGTAGTTTTTCAGCGGTTGGAATATCTGATATCTAGATTCGGACTGGGAGGAAGTGGTATATGACTAAAGCACTCAAGCGGAGTGTGGGACGTTTCGTTACAATCACCTTCACCCAACAAACCCCAATCATCACCTTCACTCAACATCCCCAATCATCACCTTCACCCAATATCCCCAATTATCACCTTCGCACAACATCTCCAATCATCACCTTCACCCCACATCCCCAATCATCACCTTCACCACATATCCCCAATCATCACCTTCACCCCACATCCCCAATTATCGCCTTCACCCAAAACCCCAATCATCACCTTCACCCCACATTCCCAATCATCATTTTCACCCCACATCCCCAATCATCACCTTCACCCCACATCCCCAATCATCACCTTCACCCAACATCCCCAATCATCACCTTCACCCAATCATCACCTTCACCCCACACCTCCCAATCCTCACCCTCACCCCACACCCGTAATCATCACCTTCACCCCACATCCCAAATCATCACCTTCACCCCACATCCCAAATCATCACCTTCACCCAACATCTCCAATTATCACCTTCACCTCACATCCCCAATCATCACCTTCACCCCGCATCCCCAATTATCGCCTTCACCCAAAACCCCCAATCATCATTTTTACCCTACATCTCCAATCATTACCTTCACCCCACATCCCCAATCATCACCTTCACCCCACATCCCCAATCATCACCTTCAACCAACATCCCCAATCATCACCTTCACCCCACATCCCCAATCATCACCTTCTCCCCATGTCCCCAATCATCACCTTCACCCCACATCCCCAATCATCACCTTCACCCCACATCCCAAATCATCACCTTCACCCAACATCCCCAATCATCACCTTCACCCAATCATCACCTTCACCCCACATCCCCAATCATCACCTTCTCCACATGTCCCCAATCATCACCTTCACCCCACATCCCCAATCATCACCTTCACCCCACATTCCCAATCATCACCTTCACCCAACATCCCCAATCATCACCTTCACCCCACATCCCCAATCATCACCTTCACCCCACATCCCCAATCATCACCTTCACCCAACATCCCCAATCATCACCTTCACCCCACATTTCCAATCATCACCTTCACCCAACATCCCCAATCATCACCTTCACCACACATCTCCAATCATCACCTTCACCCCACATCCCCAATCATCACCTTCACCTGACATCCCCAATCATCACCTTCACCAACATTCCCAATCATCACCTCAACCTAAAATTGCCAATCATCACCTTCACCCAACATCCCCAATCATCTATCTACTTTACCTGACATCCCCACTCTTCATCTTCTCCCAACATCCCCAATCTTTACCTTAACCCAACATTGCCAATTATCACCTTCCTCTGACATTCCAGATTATCACTTTCACCAGACCTCTCCAATTGCCAGCTTCACCCAGCACATCTCCAGTCATCCCCAATCGTCACCTTCACCCGACATCCACAGTCATCATCTCCACCTGACATCCCCAATCCTCACCTTCTACCGACATCCCCAATCTTCACCTTAACCTTACATTGCCATTTATCACCATCCCCTGACATCCCCAATCATCACCTTAATCCAGCATCACCATTTATCACCTTCACCCAACATCTTCAATCATCACCGACATCACCAATCTTCACCTTAACCTGACTTCCCCAACTATCACCTTCACCTGATATTCCCAATTATCACCATAACCCAATATCGCCAATTTTTACCTTCACCCAACATCTTGAATCATCACCTTCACCCGACACCCTCAATTATTCATCACCTTTACCTGACATCCCCAAGCTTTATCTTCTCCCAACATCCCTAATCTTCACCTTAACCTGACATTGCCAATTATCACCTTCTCCCAACATCCCCAATCTTCACCTTAAAGTGGATGTAAACCCACCACTCACCAAGTATAAACGAATGGCATAGTATTAATGTATATATACAGTACATGCAAGCCTTCTGCATGTATCCCTGCCTTCAAATGTCACCCCCTACAGCAGTAGGAGCCCCACAAAACTCTGGAATCAGTGGTTGGGTCTCTTTGCCAGAGCTTGTGGGCAGAGTCGTAATGTCACAAGACTCCCCGCCCACCTCTACTACACTCTCCTACTCTTCAGTCACACTGATCACGCCCCATGATGAGTAACATCCAGTTAAAACTCAGGAAAGGCACCACATGACTTCAGCATGCCCAATCCTCGTTTTTTATCTTTAAAAAAAAAGACAAGAGGATTGCTCAGAGCTGGATATACTCTGATGCCGCGTACACACGATCGTTTTTCACGTCGCTAAAAATGCAATTTTTTTAATTGGTCATTAAAAAAGATCGTGTGTAGGCTCCAGAGCATTTTTAACGACGTGAAAAATGGCCTAAAAAAAAATGAGAACCTGCTCTATTTTTTTACGTCGTTTTTTTTAACGACGTGAAAAACGGTAGTGTGTATGCTTTTACGAGGGGAAAAAAATGCGTATGCTCAGAATCAAGTATGAGACGGGAGCGCTTGTTCTGGTAAAACTAGCGTTCGGAATGGAGATAGCACATTCGTCACGCTGTAACGGACTGAAAAGCACAAGGCTGAAAAGCGCGAATCGTCGCTCAACAAACTTTACTAACATGAAGGGTGGCGCCATTCGAACGGAACTTCCCCTTTATAGTGCCGTTGTACGTGTTGTACGTCACTGCGCTTTGCTTGAGCGTTTTTTTTAATGAACGTGTGTATGCAAGACAGGCTTGAGAGGAAACAAGAAAAATCACGTCGAGAAAAACGTCGTTTTTGAAAATGACATTAAAAACGATCGTGTGTACGCAGCATTAGTGGCAAGACTGGGCACAGATGATTTGACATCCTCTGCTGTACCGGGTAAAAGTCTTCATTAAAAAAAAATAATTTCAGGTTTATGTACACCTCAATCTTCACCTTCACCCAGCATCCTCAGTCTTCACCTTCACATAATATCCCCAGTCATCACTTTCACTCGACATCTCCAATCATCACTTTCATCTGACATTCCCAGTCATCACTTTCAGCCGACATTTTCAATCATCACTTTCATCTGGCATCCCCAGTCATAACCTTCACCCGACATCTCCAATCATCAATTTTGTCCAACATCCGCAATCGTCACCTTCACCTTAGAAAGTATTATTTTACTGAAAGGGTAGTTGATGCTTGGAACTACTGAGACAGTCAACAGTAAATGGCTTCAAACATGCTTGGGACAAACATATATCTATGCTCAGACAATAGTTAATGAAAACCTAACAAACAAATTATTAAAATGGGCAGACTCGATGGACTACTCAGTCTTTTTCTGCCGTCATTTCTACGTTTGTTTTTACCAGGTACAAAAATTTCAGTTTTTTAGAGTTGCCCGGATGATTTATCAAATTTCTCAGTGCAAGTTGACAATCTCATTGATGGCTTGTTCAGAGCTTTGGGTTTGTAAGCATGACCCACTAGAATGGCATCTATTTACTGATTCATCAGAGTTAAAGGGGTTGTAAAGTCCCATGGTTTTTCACCTTAATGCATTCTATGCATTAAGGTAAAAAACCTTCTGTGCTTCATCTGCCCTTCAGAACCCCTTTTTTTCTTACCTGAACCTGATAGTTTCAGCAACGAGCATGAGCCTAATGGCTCCAGCCGCTGTCTCTGGTCCTCATTGGATAGAGTAATAGCAGCAGGAGCCATTGGCTCCCAGTGCTGTCAATCAAATCCAGTGACACGGGAGCCAGGGGTGGGGCTGAGTCCTACTGTCTGTGTCAATGGACGCCACAGGGGGACTCGTAAACGTGCCAGAAAGGGTGCCCCCATGGAAAGTGGCTCTCTGTGGGGGCACCCAATGAAGAGGAGGAGCCAGGAGCGCTGCTGGGGCACCCCAAAAAAGGAGGATCTGGGCTGCTCTGTGCAAAACCCTTGCACACAGCATGTAAGTATAAAATGTTTGATATTTAAAAAAAAGAAAAAAATGAACCTTTACAATCACTTTAAACCTCAAGGCTGTTTTGCTACACAATGGCATTGTACACCCTTTAATACCTGTTGGCTTTGCTGCACACATGAAAGAAACATACAAAAACATAAAAATGTTGTTGAAGCACATCCAGTACACCAAGTACAACTACAATATATATGGAGATCTAAAAGTAGTGGCTCTGATGTTGGAATGTAGCTTGGATATACCAATTACTGTTGTTACATATGCAAATGGGACAGCAATGTAAGAGATTTGCACTACATTAACAAGACGTGGCCGAAAAAATTTGGTTTCAGAACAGAAAAAAGTAGCACTTGTTCACCCAACAAATATATTTTTGCCTCTGCTTAACATAAAGCCCAGACTGATGACAATTTTTGTGAAAGCGATGAACAAGGCAGGTGAAGGTTTTCATTATTTGGGACAAATGTTTCTGAGAATAACTGATGCCAAGATTAGGGAAGTCATTTTTTTTTTTGGCCCAAAGATCAGATACGTACTCCGTGACAAGTGGTTTGAAGATCTGTTAGTGGGGACAGAGAAAATCCCCTGGAGAATAATCAAGGATGTTGGTGAGAATTTTCTTGGCAACTACAGTGCGCAAAACAACATTCAGCTGGTCGACAAACTTCTTACAGCATACAAGGACATGATGTGCAAGATGTCCCTAAAGATTTATTTTTTGCATTCACACTTTGATTTCTTTCTCAAAAATCTAGGTGTATTCAGTGACAAACATGGTGAAACGTTTCACCGAGACATTGCTACAATAGAAATACAGTATCAGGGTTATCTTTCTTTATTTTTATTTTTATCTGCATATGTATTGTATACATTATTGATGGAAACCTGAAATTGTCTTCTTTGATTCCTGGTAATCTCTTTTGTTTTGGAAAATTTTCAATAAAAGTATGGTAAAAGAAAGAAATACAGTATCAGGGCAGTGAGTAGAAATGAAAATCAGCAGCAAAACACATTTAGCCCTGTTGAACACATTCAGTGTGTCGGAAACATTATACGATTAACCACTTAAGACCCTGACCAATATGCAGCATAAGGACCAGGCCCCTTTTTGCGATTCGGCACTGCTTTGCTTTAACTGACAATTGCGCGGTCATGCGACGTGGCTCCCAAACAAAATTGGCGTCCTTTTTTATCCACAAATAGAGCTTTCTTTTGGTGGTATTTGATCACCTCTGCGGTTTTTATTTTTTGCGCTATAAACAAAACTAGAGCGACAATTTTGAAAAAAATGCAATATTTTTTACTTTTTGCTATAATAAATATCCCCAAAAAATATATAAAAAAACATTTTTTTCCTCAGTTTAGGCCGATACGTATTTTTCTACATATTTTTGGTAAAAAAAAATCACAATAAGCGTTTATTGATTGGTTTGCGCAAAAGTTATAGCGTTTACAAAATTAGGGGGTAGTTTTATGGCATTTTTATACATTTTTTTTTTTTACTAGTAATGGCGGCGATCAGTGATTTTTTTTCATGACTGCGACATTATGGCGGACACATCGGACACTTTTGACACTATTTTGGGACCATTGTCATTTTTACAGCGACAAGTGCTATAAAAATGCACTGGTTACTGTAAAAATTACAGTGGCAGTGAAGGGGTTAACCAGGAGGGGGCGTTGTAGGGGTTAAGTGTGCCCTGCGTTTCTTACTGTGGGGGGGCGTGGCTTAGCATGTGACGTCACTGATCGTCGTTCCCTATTACAGGGAACAGACGATCAGTGACAGGCTCACTAGGAAGCACGGGGAGAGGTTTGTTTACACTTACCTCTCCCCGTTCTTCCTCTCTGTGACCCGATCGCGGGACACCAGCGGCGATCGGGTCAGCTGTTACCGCGGGGGCGGTCACGGAGAAGAGGACCGGGTCGCGAGCGCGCCGCCGGCGGCACGCTTGCGACCCACGGCTGGGCTCTTAAAGGGGACGTACCTGTACATCCATGTGCCCAGCTGTGCCATTCTGCTGACGTACATCGGCGTGCGGCGGTCCTCAAGCGGTTAAATACATTATTGTCATTAAAAGTTAATTTAATAATTCTCAAGATTCCTAGGTGATATGGCCGTTCTGAAGTTATATTTGTTTTCAGTTTGAAGGGGTCTGCCACAATTACCAAAAAATTTTGAGAAAGCAAAACGTTTGAAAAATGGTTGCCTAGTGTATAATCCTCCTTATTCCTTCTGGTCATTCATCCACCTTGTTTTTATTACACTTATCTTTTTTTTTGCACCCCTTCCCCCTCACATTTATAATAGGTCATACTTATCAACAATCCTGCTCCGATCAGGAGTTGTGTAGCTTGTCTGGATCCTCATATCTGTCTGATAGATCCAGAATTTTGTAGAGCAGTCAAATCAGAAGAACAACGCCCTTGCACTCCAAAAAATACTCTGGCCAAGGAGTGTCACCGTTTTTCTGCTATTTCCAAAAATAGCAAAGCTTTTCAGCCTCATACAGGCCCTCCTACAAGCCCAGACGATACACTGAAAAAATACAGACAAAAATTGTCTCTGAGGAAGAGGGGACCCCCCTCCCTCAAAACACGTCAGCCATTTTGAAGGCCTTCTTGTGTTTGGGACATGTTGGAGAAATCCTAGCTGTCAGTGACACATTGGGGTTTATTTACGAAAGCTTGAGAGTGCAAAATCAGGCTTACTTCTGCATAGAAACCAATCAGCTTCCAGGTTTTATTTCCAAAGCTTAATTTAACAAGCTGAGGTTAGAAGCTTATTGGCTACCATGCACAGCTGCATCAGATTTTGTGTGCACCAGCTTTAGTAAATCTACCGCTATGAAGTACTTATATGCTTGACTTTTTATGACATTTGTGAGTATACATCTGTTTTATTCATTCAATAAATGTTATCGCAAAGTAAATGCACAAGGCTGATGTGTCCTCCTTTTCAGTTTTTTTCTGTAGAGCAGTACCAGAGGCAGTAGATGACTGGATGTGCAGGTAATGCTCTGCAGAGCGCTGTAGCTCTTATGTAGAGGTGGTGCAGTGCACATCGTGGAGGAGTGGGCTTGTAGGTATGGTAAACTCATTATGATTGTGCTAAAGAACATGCTAAACAGAATAAGTGCACGTATCCTTTAAAGCCCAACTTTGGGTTAGAACTTCCTAAATGCCCTTTTCACTAACCAAAATCCTCAGTCTCCTCCAACACCCAAACTCTTCTTCTCTTCGATTACTTCCTGCTGGGTCCTTGTTCCAGATGTCCTCGTCACTGTCTGTGTGTCAAGGACAATTTTCATTTGGCTTTCCACCAGAGGGGTTGTCTCAGGATTCAGAAGAGAACTGATGTCAACTTGACGGAAGTGAAAGGATTGAGCAGCTTCAGGTGCAGTTCTGAACTAACAGTCCACATAGGGAGGAACCTGGTTAATTTTTGGGTTCAAATCCAACCCCTGACTTGTTTCTGAATTAACAACTGCATTTCAAACCACTTCTAGGTCCAATGAGGGACTAGACAGGGCTGTCCTCTCTCCACTTCTGTTGGCTCTAACTATTGAACTGCTAGCAGAACTCATTCAGACTTCACTGTTGTTGAAAGGCGTCCAGGTGCATTGGATGAGCGAGTCTCTTTATATGCAGATGCCATGTTATTATACTTAATGGATCCATAACATACTTTAGATGAGATGCTATGTCTTGTTAAAAACTTTAGCAATTACTCTGGGTTCAAAGTTAATTGGTCCAAATTACATATATTTTCCATGGATCCAGATCTCTCTTTTAGTATGCCACCTGACTGCCCATTACAATTGACGCACAAGTTCAACTACTTAAGCCTCGTACACACGGCCGAGAATCTCGTCGTAAAAAACACGTCGTTTTTTTCGACGAGATCCTTGGACAAGAAACTTGTCCCGGCCGAGTGTACACACGCTCATTTCAAAGAACCCGCGGTTCTTTGAATGGAGCGTACGCGGTGACATCATCGAATACGACGAGCATGCGCTCGTCACATTCGATGCCGTCGCCGCCATCTTGGTTCACCCTACCTATGCCTAGGAAGCTACCGCGCATGCGTCAAAGTCATTTCGAGCATGCGCGGGCTTCCCGGAGGACAGGTAAGTGTACACACACACACTTTTCTCGTCGAGAAACAGGCTGACGAGAATCTCGACGAGAAAATAGAGAGCAGGTTCTCTATTTTCTCGTCGAGATTCTTGTCGCTTTTCTTGACGAGAAACCATACACACAAACAAATTTCTTGGCAAGAAATCTCTGCCAGCAAGTTTCTTGCTGGTTTTTGCTGAGAAACTCGGTCGTGTGTACGAGGCTTTAGGGATAGATATCCAACTCCCATTATCTAAATATGTCAACAACAATTTAATTCCATGTATTACTTCACTTAAAGTGGTTGTAAACCCTTACATACACCCAGTAAACGGACTATAGTAAGGTGGTACACAGAGATGAAACAAAGCCTACTGCATTAGTTGTACCTGTTTATCTGCAGTCTTCTTTTCTCTACATCTGTTTGAAGTGCTGAATTTATTAGCTTGTCTGAGATTTTAGAAAAAAGGGAGCGGAGAGCTGAAGTTACACTCTTCAGAGCTCAGTGAGGAGAGCTGATTGAAGGGAAGAGACTTTACTCCCTTTCACACAGGAACAGAGCTGAGGCTGTCAATTAGCTGGAGGTCCCTCCCCTGTCACCATTTTTTTCTTGGTGTCAGATAAACTTGTCAGAAGTGACTCATGCTGATAGCAGAGGAACAAAGCAGCAGACAGAAATTGCAGTTCTCTTATTTTAGACAAGTACACCAGTATAGAGGGATATGTTTTCTTCATTTTTCATGTGTGAGATTTACAACCACATTAAAACTAGGACCACATCATGGCTAAAGCTCCCACTAACATTAAAGGGCAGGGTAAACATATTGAGTTATTTTCTTACTTAAAATACTGCATATTTTGTCTAAGGCCCCATACACACTACTAGATTTTCTGCAGATTTTTGTCTTCAGATTTACCAAAACCATGTAGTGCAAGGGCCTGCCTGATTGCATACAAATTTAAACTCTAAAGCCGTGTACACACGATCGGTTTTACCGATGAAAACAGTCCGATGGACTATTCTCATCGGACAAACCGATCGTGTATGGGCCCCATTGGTCTTTTTTCCATCGGTGAGAAAAAATAGAACATGTTTTCAATTTATCCGATGGGAAAAAAAAACGATAGCGAATTCCGATCGTCTGTGTGGAACTCCATCGGACAAAAAACCCATGCATGCTCAGAATCAAGTCGACGCATGCTCAGAAGCATTGAACTTAATTTTTCTCGGCTTGTCGGAGTGTTTTACGTCACAGCGTTTGGGACGGTCGGATTTTTGACTGCTGGTGTGTAGGCAAGACTGATGGAAGTCAGCTTCATCGGATTACCGATGGAAAAATCCATCGGTTTAAAATCCATAGGAAAACCGATCATGTGTACACGGCTTTAAGGTTTGACCTCATATTATATGGTTTTGGTAAATCTGAAGACAAAAATCTACAGAAAATCTAATAGTGTGTATGGGGCTAAACTCTCCAATCTATTTTCTATTCGGACAAATTTTTGTTAATTGGAGATTCGGATATATCTGAATACCCGAACTACAATATAAACAAATTTTACTGAATGCTCCGAATAACGAAACGGAATTCGTCTGAATTTCAGAAATTCAGACTGAAATTCAAATCAAATTTTACATTGAACTCCAGTCAAATTCTAACTACACATATTGCTGAAATCAAAGACTGTGTGTGTTATTAGGGTACCATTTTGATATTTTTTTTCTTTTGTTTGTTCACTTTGCTGCATTCAAATCGAAAACAATAAAACATTTTCGTTTCGACTGATTCGAAAGCATATAGATTTGAACGTTTCGAATTGGAAAAATCTGTAAATTCTAAGAAAATTCATAAATTCTGAATACGAATTGAACGAATCAACTGAATTGAATTAAACAAAATTACTAGATTAACAAATCAAAACTAAACAAAACACATTTTTTCGTCATGCACATGTCTAGTGCTCACCCGGTAATATTTCTCTATCGTCAGGCAAACAGCACGAATGACAAGCAAACTGTTGACGTGGTTCTTACAGTTATGTGCTTATTGATAACAAGGAGGTTCTCAAGAGCGCCACTCCTTAAAAAGACAACCAGATACAACATCACTTACATAAAAAGTCCTGCAGTGGTGTGTTGCCAATATCCCTTTTTCTTAAATCGGGAAGTTCATGGGATCAGCAAAGAGTTCCAGGTTCACAAAAAAACAAGACATAAAGCAAGGTTGTCTAAGCAATCAGGCAGAGAGCTGTCCAAAGTCTCAGGTTGCTCAGTGAGAATAGTTACTGGCAGACCCAGCAGAGGTCCTGGGTTCATGTCCAGGCCCTGGCACCCCACCATAAATTGACACAGATTGTTTTTTTTAACATATAACCACAGGACTCATTTGTAATGTCTAGAAATTTATTGTAAAAAAAATAACAGCAAATATGGGGAATAATATCTTCCCATTTTTTCTGCTTTTCTTATATTTCTTGTTCTACTTTTCATTTGTTTACTTTATTTGGCTATAATGTACTTAGCACTGTAAGGTTTACTGGTGACACACTTTTATACTCAGTATTCCTATGACATGTTTTTTGCAATTTATGTATACAGTAGTGCCTTGAAAAAGTATTCATACCCTTTGAAACTCTCCACATTTTGTCATGTTACAACCAAAGACGTAAATTTATTTTTTGGGGGATTTTATGTGATAGACCAACAGAAAGTGGCACATAATTGTGAAGTGGAAGGAAAATGATAAATGTTTTTCAAAATGTTTTACAAATAAATATCTGAAAAGTGTGGCCTGCACTTGTATTTAGCCCCTTTTACTCTGATACCTCTAACTAAAATCTAGTGGAACCAATTGCCTTCAGAAGTCACCTGATTAGTAAATAATTAATCCACCTGTGTGTAATTTAATCTCAGTATAAATACAGATGTTCTGTGAAGCCCTCAGAGAGTTGTTAGAGAACCTTGGTGAACCAACAGCATCATGAAGTCCAAGGAACACACCAGACAGGTCAGGGATAAAGTTGTTAAAGCAGGGTTAGGTTATAAAAAAATATCCCAAGCTTTGAACATCTCACGGAGCACTGTTCAATCCATCATCCGAAAATGGAAAGAGTATGGCATAACTGCAAACCTACCAAGACATGGCCATCCACCTAAACTGACAGACCGGGCAAGGAGAGCATTAGAAAAAAGAAAACAAACACGCTGTCTTAAAATAACAAACAATAGCAGCCGGCACAACAAAAGATCAATCTGTGAAATGAACAAAGTAAAAATGGTATAGTGCAGCGCTAAATTTAGTGATTGAAAAGAGTGGGGCTCCTGTTATTCAGACAAAAGCTGATAGCGGACATTCACAAAAGTGCAAAAAAAAAAACATATAGAAAATGAATCTAATAATGACACTCAATGTGACTAATACGTGATAAACAATAACACATTTACATGAAACAAAAGTGCATGTGCATATTTATATAGCCCATAAAGTGATTCCAGTGGATAAAGTGACTTTCCAAGGTGAGTAGTTGTAAACCAGTTTGTCTGTAGATATTCAACCACCAATAGAAAAAGAGGCTTACCAAACACGTTGAATCCAACTAGGCATACGCCCAATGAGTCAACAGAGCTTTTGGTGTAGCACACCCAGGGGAGAGAAGTATGTCAGCATACACCGCTTCCAATATGGACATATGAAGCGGAGGTCCGTCACACTATTGTCGCCAATAGGTCTCAACCAAGGATGTAGTGACCAAAACTCAAAGGCAATTCATCCAAATAGTACATTGATAAAAGGAGAGAGAATAGGCCACATGGTGTGATACCATTTAGACAAAAAATATTTAGAAGTAAAAATGGACACTCACATTTGAGAAGGTGTTAAAAGCATGTAGATAAAATCAAATAATCGCAGTGACGGGCTCTGCTGAAGCCACTGTGATTATTTGATTTTATTGGTGGTGGAATATCTACAGACAAACTGGTTTACAACTACTCACCTTGGAAAGTCACTTTATCCACTGGAATCACTTTATGTAAATGTGTTATTGATTATCACATATTAGTCACATTGAGTGTCATTATTAGATTCATTTTCTATATGTTTTTGTCTGAATAGCAGGAGCCCCACTCTTTTCAATCACTAGATTTAGCGCTGCACTATACCATTTTTACTTTTAAGAAGAGCATTAGGCCCCTTTCACACTACCATGACTTCAAAGTTGCGTGATTTTGCCGCGATATTACTGCGATGGAAATCATGGGGAACGACTTGTCATGCTACTTTGCAGTCCCAAATTGTGGGACAAGTCGTACAAGTGTGAAAGAGGCCTTAATCAGAGAAGCAGCCACACTTTTCACATATTTATTTATAAACAATTTTGAAAACCATTTATAATTTTCCTTCCACTTCACAATTATGTGCCACTTTGTGTTGGTCTATCACATAAAATCCCAATACAATACATTTACATTTTTGGTTGTAACATGGCAAAATGTAGAAAATTTCAAGGGGTATGCATTATTTTTTCAAGGAACTGTAATGTACCCACTTCAAGTGCTCACTGTTTTGATATGGCCTGTAAAATTGTATGCTTTTTTTTCTCTAATAAATTAGGTAGAAAAAAAAGATAGTCAGATCTTAGGTGAGTATAATTTACTTCATTCAGTTAATACAAATAAAAACTTAACAGTATGGGTTACAGGGGGATGGGAGGGAGTTAGAATCTAAAGGGTAGGCTAAGTTCGCCTTTTAGAACATATTACAACCATACTTAGGGAGTAACATGTTCTTGCTCTGCTCCTCTCCCCCTCACTGCTCCCTTAAGTTCTTCTCCCCACACCCGCTGTCAGAGATTGAAAACAGTGTGGTTGTGCGGGGCTCTACCCACACAGCCACGTCATTTATTCACTGAAATCTGCCACCGTGGCAGACCCACCATGATTCCACCCACCGACACTCGCCATGCCAGTCCTGGGTCCATAGGTGGGACAAAGGGGCCTGGGATACATGGCAAGGGCTGTCGGGCTGGCGGTGCAGTACCTTCAGCAGAATTCCACAGTAAAGCCCACTGCCTGCTATACAGTCAGGAGTATAAAATCCCTATCTAACAGCTGGAGTTCATAAAGATGCAGTCACTGCTTGGGTATTCAAGCAGACATTGAAGCTGTGGCTGCTTAAAGCGGAGCTCCGCCGTAAAAAAATATTAAAAGCCAGCAGCTACAAAGACTGCAGCTGCTGACTTTTAATAAATGGACACTTACCTGTCCCGGAGTCCAGCGACGTCGGCAGCAGAAGACGAGCAATTGGTGAGGGAATCAGGAAGTGAAGCGTTGCGGCTTCACTGCCCGGTTCCCTACTGCGCATGCGCGAGTCGCGCTGCGCCATCCTCACTGTTCCCCGCTGTGCTCTGGGAGCCATGTGTTTCCCAGAACACAAGGGGGGGGGGCAGGAACTGACATACTGCCTGCAGGTCCCCGCAGAATCTATGCCTGGAAGTGGGTGCAAATACCTGTCTTAGACAAGTATCTGCACCCCCCTCCCCCCGAAAGGTGCCAATTGTGGCACCGGAGAGGGGAGGAATCCGATGAGTGGAAGTTCCACGTTGGGGTGGAGCTCCGCTTTAAATACAATAGCTGGCAGTGTGGATTCCTCCACCCATGCTGTTTAACATAGATGGAGCGTTTAGCTTGCAATCCAGACAAGAAATATCTAGCTGTACATGGCTAGTTAAACAGCCGAGGAATACTCTACATCTGCGGATTAGGAATGAAGTTTAGGTGAAACTAAAGAGCACAATTGACTGAATTTCAGAGGATGCCAGACAAATGGCTAAGCTTGGGAGAATGACTAAGTTTCATGAGTGATTGGGATATGGAGCTTGTCTGCAGTGGAAGACTGAAAGGAAGCCAAGGTTCAGAGAAGGAATGAGGGGGTGGATGTGTAGAATAACTGACAGATAGTGATGAGCCGAACACCCCCGGGTTCGGTTCGCACCAGAACCCGCGAACGGACCGAAAGTTCGAACGAACATTAGAACCCTATTAAATACAATGGATGCGAACGTTCGAATTCTAAAGTGCTAATTATAACAACTATTATGCATGTTATTGTCATAAATAGGGTTTGGGAACCCGGGTTCTGCACCAGGGGACATGTATCAATGCAAAAAGAAGTTTTAAAAACGGTCGTTTTTCGGTAGCAGTCATTTTAATGATGCATAAAGTGAAAAAAAAAAAGTCAAATATTCCTTTAAATATCGTACCTGGGGGGTGTCTAAAGTATGCCTGTGAAGTGCCATGTGTTTCCCGTGTTTAGAACTGTCCCTGCACAAAATGACACTTCTAAAGGAAAAAAAAGCCATTTAAAACTGCTTGCGGCTTTAATGTAATGTCTGGTCCCGGTAATATGGATGAAATTCTTTAAGAAAAATGGCATAGCTACCCCATGACCCCCCCCCTACCCCAGCCCATTACCAGCCCCTTTGGGTCTTGTATGGATATTAAGGGGAACCCCGCACATAAAATAAAAAAGGCCCTATATACTCTGAACAGCCGTATACAGGCGGTGCATACAAGACAGGGACTGTAGGTTTGTTCTTATGTAGAATCTGTTTGTAATTTTGAACAGGTACATTGTTGAAGTGTAGCTCCAGCCCAAAAATCTATTTTTAAACTTTTTGGGAAACATAGGTAAGGGTTATCACCCCTGTAACATTTGTTTTGCTGTCTGTGCCCCTGTTCAGAACATTTCACCTCACTTTCCGTCCCAATGACAACTGTTTTTGAAATGTGGTGTTTTTCTTGAAACAAGGATTGCTGATAAAGCATCAGTACAGATGAGACCCCTTTCTCCCATATTTATTCTTACAGGAGAGAATTTTCCTTTCTAGGGGTAGATTTCCTCTCACTTCCTGTTGTCTTCTTTCGTTTGCAAGTAGGAGTCGTTTGTAAGTTGGATGTTTGAAAGTAGGGACCTGCCGTATATACTCTGCAGAAATAGGCCCCTTAGTTGTTGGTGTTGGCACAACACTGTAAGCACTCAGTTACTCTTGGTTGGTGCTGGAACGCCCTGCTGTCAACTATTATATCAGGAATTTTAATTACATATAATTGTTGAACAGTGGTAGTAAAAATTGGGGCTTTGATGGTGGTGCTGGTGCCACAACACTGTAAGCCCTGACAGTTACTCTTGGTGGGTGCAGCAATGGGCCCTGCTGTGAATTATTAGATCAAGAATTGTAATTACATGCCCCTTTTGAACAGGGGCTGAAAAATTGGGCCTTTCGTGGTGGTGGTGGTGGTGGCGTTGCCACAAGACTGTAAGCCCTCAGAGTTACTCTTGGTGGGTGCAGCAATGGACCCTGCTGTGAATTATTAGATCAAGAATTGTAATTGCATGCCCCTGTTGAACAGGGGCTGAAAAATTGGGCCTTAGGCACTGGTGGCACAACACTACAACCCCTCACAGATACTGTACTTGGAGCACAGCAATGAGCCCTGTTGCAAAGTATTGCTTCAAAAATTGTAATGACACGCCCCTGTTAAACAGGGGCTGAAAAATTGGGCCTTAGGCACTGGTGCCACAACACTCCAACCCCTCACAGATACTGTACTTGGAGCACAGCAATGAGCCCTATGGCAAATTATTGCTAAAAAAATTGTAATTACACGCCCCTGTAAAACAGGGGCTGAAAAATTGGGCCTTAGCCACTGGTGGCGGCACCCATAAACAAAAATGATCTTCCAAGCTATCATCATCAATCGTATCATTGAGGACTCGGAGGAGGAGGATAGCCAGTCAACATAACAGCACAGGCACTCAGCATCAGCATCAGTCTTGAAGGGATGTGACATGTTAAAATCAATTAGTCTGTTATATCAGCATCAGGTGTGTGGTAGCTGGTGGTGATCCAAGACTGGTTCATCTTGATGAAAGTCAGTCGATCAACCGAGTCGGTGGACAGGCGCACCCTGTGATCCGTGACAAATCCTCCAGCAGCACTGAATGTGCGTTCCGAAAGAACGCTGGATGCAGGACAGGCCAGTAGCTCAATTGCATACTGTGCAAGCTCTGGCCAGTGATCCATCCTCAAGACCCAGTAAGCTAGAGGATTTTCGGTGGGGAAGGTGTCCAAGTCTGACCTTGCCCCTAGATATTCCTGCACCATGTTTATCAGACGCTGGCGATGGTTGCTGGAACCGATCATACTTTGGGGCTGCGGACTAAAGAATTGTCTGAACGCATCGGTCAGACGGCCACCTTCCCCACCGCTCCTTCTTTGACTGGCCGAAGCCTCAGCAACTCGTTGTCCAGGACCAGGAGTTTGTAACCTCCCAGTCTCTGGGAACGCGTTGCACAGACCTTTCTGCAAGGCCTCCCGGAGTTGTCTCATTCTCTGCTCCCTCTGCGACGGTAACATAAGGTCCGCAACCTTACCCTTGTACCGTGGATCAAGGAGAGTGGCCAGCCAGTAATGGTCCCTCTCCTTGATCCGAAGAATACGAGGATCCTTCCGCAGACTTTGCAGGATCAGGGAGGCCATGCAGCGTAGGTTTGCTGAGGCATTCGCTCCGGAGTCCTCTGGGTCACTAAGGACGACATGATCCGCAGCCACCTCCTCCCAGCCACGTACAAGTCCACTGGTTTCTTGGGACTGTAAATCATCCCTAAAAGACTGCTGCTGATGATGCTGAGTGCCAGCCTCCACCTCCATGCTGACACAATCCTCCTCCTCCTCCTCCTCCTCCTCCTCTTCCTGTGCGATGGGTGGGACAGAAGGAACACTGTCTGGGTAAAGGGGGCCTTGAGAGGCAAGGAAGTCCTCCTCTTCCTGCCTCTGTTCTGCCTCAAGTGCCCTGTCCATTATTCCACGCAGCGTGTGCTCCAACAGGTGGACAAGAGGTACAGTGTCACTGATGCATGCACTGTCACTGCTCACCATCCTCGTGGCCTCCTCAAATGGTGCCAGGACAGTGCATGCATCCCTGATCATGCCCCACTGGCGTGGAGAAAAAAAACCAAGCTCCCCTGACCCTGTCCTGGTGCCGTAGTCGCACAGGTACTCATTGATGGCCCTCTGCTGCGTGTGCAGCCGCTGCAGCATGGCCAACGTTGAGTTCCACCTGGTGGGCATGTCACATATAAGGCGGTTCTTGGGCAGGTTCAACTCCTTTTGCAGCTCAGCCAGGCGAGCACTGGCATTATAAGATCTGCGGAAATGCACACAGACTTTCCTGGCCTGCCTCAGGACATCCTGTAAGCCCGGGTACCTGCCCAAGAACCGCTGCACCACCAGGTTAAGGACGTGAGCCACACAGGGCACATGGGTCAGTTGTCCCTGTCGGAGGGCGGAGAGGAGGTTGGTGCCATTGTCGCAAACCACCATTCCTGGCTTAAGCTGGCGTGGCGTCAACCACCTCTCGGCCTGGCCCTGCAGAGCAGACAGGACCTCTGCCCCAGTGTGGCTTCTGTCCCCCAAACACACCAGCGCAAGCACGGCATGGCATCTTTTTGCCTGCGTACTTGCGTAGCCCCGTGAACGGCTACGGAGCACCGCTGGTTCATAGGACAAACCACAGGAAGAGGCCATGGAGGAAGAAGAAGAGGAGGGGGTGGAGGAGAGAGGTGTGTCACAACCAGTAGTAGCATTTTGGAGGCGTGGCGGTGGGACAACCTCCAACACTACTGCACCTTGTCCTGCATCCTTCCCAGCTGCCAAAAGAGTGACCCAATGGGCCGTGAAAGAAAGGTAACGTCCCTGTCCATGCCTGCTGGACCATGAGTCAGCGGTAATATGCACCTTACCGCTGACCGCCCTGTCCAGCGAGGCCAAGACATTGCCTTCCACATGCCGGTAGAGAGCCGGAATAGCCTTCCGTGAGAAAAAGTGGCGTTTGGGAACCTGCCACTGAGGAACCGCACATTGCACAAACTCACGGAAGGGGGCCGAGTCTACCAACTGAAAAGGCAGCAGTTGAAGCGCTAGCAATTTAGCCAAGCTAGCATTCAACCGCTGGGCATGTGGATGGCTGGGAGTGAACTTCTTTTGACGGTCCAGCAGCTGGGGCAGGGAAATTTGCCTGCTAGAATCGGACGTCGGTGTACTGCTAGCAGAGTGGCCGCAAGTACTTGGCTGTGACACACCTAATTCTACACCTTCATTCCTCTCAGTGCATGTTTCAGAGAGGACTGAAGTTATAGTGGGGTTGGAGATCCCAGCTGATGCGGTGCAAGGAGAGGTCCGCTTTGTTCTTTGGTGTGGGTCTTTGAGGTAGGCTTGCCAACGAGCTGCATGGCAGGTCAACATATGTCTGGTCAGGCATGTGGTACCCAAGCGGCTGATGTTTTGGCCACGCGATATACGCTTGAGACATATGTTGCAAACAGCAGCTGTGCGATCTGATGCACTAGCCTCAAAAAAGGCCCACACCAAAGAACTTTTTGAATGACGGGCAGAGGCAGCGCCCTGCACAGGCGGAGCTCTGCGGTGTGATTCCGTCGGTGTACTGCCCTTACGCTGGCCACCAAAGGGCATCCTGCCTCGTTGGAGATGTGCCTCCTCCTCATCCTCCTCCTCCTCCTCTCTCCTATTAGGCACCCACGTGGAGTCAGTGACCTCATCATCACCTCCCTCCTCATCACTGGAGGCAATCTGGCAGTATGCTGCAGCTGCTGGAACATGACTGCCAGATTGGTGTCCTTCTTGAGCATCCCCTTTGTCTGCTCTCACGCTACTGCCTTCCTCTAGCTGGGTTTCATCATCAGACCCTTCGAAACGCTGGGCATCCTCCTGGAGCATGTACCCAACACTGTGCTGAAACAGTTCGGGGGACTCCTCAGGAGGAGGACATGGTGGGTCTAGGGAAGGAGTGACTGATGATGAGTCTGACATTGATACCAGGGAAGAGGACGCTTTGGCAGCTGCTTTTCCAGTACCCTGAGCCTGGGTGAGAGAGGATGAGGAGGAGGAGGAGGGCTTGGTCATCCACTCTACCAAGTCTTCGGCATGATGTGGCTCAACATGTCCAGCTGCCGAAAAGAAGGACAAGCGTGTCCCATGGCCATGTGCTGATGACAATGCACCGCGTCCACGACCAGCACTGTTGCCCCCAGACACAGAGCCTGCTTGCCCTCTTTTATTGCCTCCTGACTGTCTGCCTCTCCTTGTTTGCCTTCCAGACATTCTAATAGATGGCCTTCAGGGAGATGGGAAAAAAGCAATAAGGGCTACCTTCAGGTGTCCTTCTCTGTCCCTTGAAACAAGGACTTTGACAGTGAAAGAAACTGACACACTCTCCCTACCTACAGTTTTCTGTCCCTAGAAAAAATGTTTTTTTTAAGCACAATTTAGCACAAGGAGAATTACCTCACTGTCCTTCCAGGTCCCTGGAAACAAGGACTTTGACAGTGAAAGAAACTGACACACTCTCCCTACCTACAGTTTTCTGTCCCTAGAAAAAATGTTTTTTTTAAGCACAATATAGCACAAGGAGAATTACCTCACTGTCCTTCCAGGTCCCTGGAAACAAGGACTTTGACAGTGAAAGAAACTGACACACTCTCCCTACCTACAGTTTTCTGTCCCTAGAAAAAATGTTTTTTTTAAGCACAATTTAGCACAAGGAGAATTACCTCACTGTCCTTCCAGGTCCCTGGAAACAAGGACTTTGACAGTGAAAGAAACTGACACACTCTCCCTACCTACAGTTTTCTGTCCCTAGAAAAAATGTTTTTTTTAAGCACAATTTAGCACAAGGAGAATTACCTCACTGTCCTTCCAGGTCCCTGGAAACAAGGACTTTGACAGTGAAAGAAACTGACACACTCTCCCTACCTACAGTTTTCTGTCCCTAGAAAAAATGTTTTTTTTAAGCACAATTTAGCACAAGGAGAATTACCTCACTGTCCTTCCAGGTCCCTGGAAACAAGGACTTTGACAGTGAAAGAAACTGACACACTCTCCCTACCTACAGTTTTCTGTCCCTAGAAAAAATGTTTTTTTTAAGCACAATTTAGCACAAGGAGAATTACCTCACTGTCCTTCCAGGTCCCTGGAAACAAGGACTTTGACAGTGAAAGAAACTGACACACTCTCCCTACCTACAGTTTTCTGTCCCTAGAAAAAATGTTTTTTTTAAGCACAATATAGCACAAGGAGAATTCACTCACTGTCCTTCCAGGTCCCTGGAAACAAGGACTTTGACAGTGAAAGAAACTGACACACTCTCCCTACCTACAGTTTTCTGTCCCTAGAAAAAATGTTTTTTTTAAGCACAATTTAGCACAAGGAGAATTACCTCACTGTCCTTCCAGGTCCCTGGAAACAAGGACTTTGACAGTGAAAGAAACTGACACACTCTCCCTACCTACAGTTTTCTGTCCCTAGAAAAAATGTTTTTTTTAAGCACAATATAGCACAAGGAGAATTCACTCACTGTCCTTCCAGGTCCCTGGAAACAAGGACTTTGACAGTGAAAGAAACTGACACACTCTCCCTACCTACAGTTTTCTGTCCCTAGAAAAAATGTTTTTTTTAAGCACAATTTAGCACAAGGAGAATTACCTCACTGTCCTTCCAGGTCCCTGGAAACAAGGACTTTGACAGTGAAAGAAACTGACACACTCTCCCTACCTACAGTTTTCTGTCCCTAGAAAAAATGTTTTTTTTAAGCACAATTTAGCACAAGGAGAATTACCTCACTGTCCTTCCAGGTCCCTGGAAACAAGGACTTTGACAGTGAAAGAAACTGACACACTCTCCCTACCTACAGTTTTCTGTCCCTAGAAAAAATGTTTTTTTTTAAGCACAATATAGCACAAGGAGAATTCACTCACTGTCCTTCCAGGTCCCTGGAAACAAGGACTTTGACAGTGAAAGAAACTGACACACTCTCCCTACCTACAGTTTTCTGTCCCTAGAAAAAATGTTTTTTTTAAGCACAATTTAGCACAAGGAGAATTACCTCACTGTCCTTCCAGGTCCCTGGAAACAAGGACTTTGACAGTGAAAGAAACTGACACACTCTCCCTACCTACAGTTTTCTGTCCCTAGAAAAAATGTTTTTTTTAAGCACAATTTAGCACAAGGAGAATTACCTCACTGTCCTTCCAGGTCCCTGGAAACAAGGACTTTGACAGTGAAAGAAACTGACACACTCTCCCTACCTACAGTTTTCTGTCCCTAGAAAAAATGTTTTTTTAAGCACAATTTAGCACAAGGAGAATTACCTCACTGTCCTTCCAGGTCCCTGGAAACAAGGACTTTGACAGTGAAAGAAACTGACACACTCTCCCTACCTACAGTTTTCTGTCCCTAGAAAAAATGTTTTTTTTAAGCACAATATAGCACAAGGAGAATTCACTCACTGTCCTTCCAGGTCCCTGGAAACAAGGACTTTGACAGTGAAAGAAACTGACACACTCTCCCTACCTACAGTTTTCTGTCCCTAGAAAAAATGTTTTTTTTAAGCACAATTTAGCACAAGGAGAATTACCTCACTGTCCTTCCAGGTCCCTGGAAACAAGGACTTTGACAGTGAAAGAAACTGACACACTCTCCCTACCTACAGTTTTCTGTCCCTAGAAAAAATGTTTTTTTTAAGCACAATATAGCACAAGGAGAATTCACTCACTGTCCTTCCAGGTCCCTGGAAACAAGGACTTTGACAGTGAAAGAAACTGACACACTCTCCCTACCTACAGTTTTCTGTCCCTAGAAAAAATGTTTTTTTTAAGCACAATTTAGCACAAGGAGAATTACCTCACTGTCCTTCCAGGTCCCTGGAAACAAGGACTTTGACAGTGAAAGAAACTGACACACTCTCCCTACCTACAGTTTTCTGTCCCTAGAAAAAATGTTTTTTTTAAGCACAATTTAGCACAAGGAGAATTACCTCACTGTCCTTCCAGGTCCCTGGAAACAAGGACTTTGACAGTGAAAGAAACTGACACACTCTCCCTACCTACAGTTTTCTGTCCCTAGAAAAAATGTTTTTTTTAAGCACAATTTAGCACAAGGAGAATTACCTCACTGTCCTTCCAGGTCCCTGGAAACAAGGACTTTGACAGTGAAAGAAACTGACACACTCTCCCTACCTACAGTTTTCTGTCCCTAGAAAAAATGTTTTTTTTAAGCACAATTTAGCACAAGGAGAATTACCTCACTGTCCTTCCAGGTCCCTGGAAACAAGGACTTTGGCAGTGAAAGAAACTGACACACTCTCCCTACCTACAGTTTTCTGTCCCTAGAAAAAATGTTTTTTTTAAGCACAATTTAGCACAAGGAGAATTACCTCACTGTCCTTCCAGGTCCCTGGAAACAAGGACTTTGACAGTGAAAGAAACTGACACACTCTCCCTACCTACAGTTTTCTGTCCCTAGAAAAAATGTTTTTTTTAAGCACAATATAGCACAAGGAGAATTCACTCACTGTCCTTCCAGGTCCCTGGAAACAAGGACTTTGACAGTGAAAGAAACTGACACACTCTCCCTACCTACAGTTTTCTGTCCCTAGAAAAAATGTTTTTTTTAAGCACAATTTAGCACAAGGAGAATTACCTCACTGTCCTTCCAGGTCCCTGGAAACAAGGACTTTGACAGTGAAAGAAACTGACACACTCTCCCTACCTACAGTTTTCTGTCCCTAGAAAAAATGTTTTTTTTAAGCACAATATAGCACAAGGAGAATTCACTCACTGTCCTTCCAGGTCCCTGGAAACAAGGACTTTGACAGTGAAAGAAACTGACACACTCTCCCTACCTACAGTTTTCTGTCCCTAGAAAAAATGTTTTTTTTTAAGCACAATTTAGCACAAGGAGAATTACCTCACTGTCCTTCCAGGTCCCTGGAAACAAGGACTTTGACAGTGAAAGAAACTGACACACTCTCCCTACCTACAGTTTTCTGTCCCTAGAAAAAATGTTTTTTTTAAGCACAATTTAGCACAAGGAGAATTACCTCACTGTCCTTCCAGGTCCCTGGAAACAAGGACTTTGACAGTGAAAGAAACTGACACACTCTCCCTACCTACAGTTTTCTGTCCCTAGAAAAAATGTTTTTTTTAAGCACAATTTAGCACAAGGAGAATTACCTCACTGTCCTTCCAGGTCCCTGGAAACAAGGACTTTGACAGTGAAAGAAACTGACACACTCTCCCTACCTACAGTTTTCTGTCCCTAGAAAAAATGTTTTTTTTAAGCACAATTTAGCACAAGGAGAATTACCTCACTGTCCTTCCAGGTCCCTGGAAACAAGGACTTTGACAGTGAAAGAAACTGACACACTCTCCCTACCTACAGTTTTCTGTCCCTAGAAAAAATGTTTTTTTTAAGCACAATTTAGCACAAGGAGAATTACCTCACTGTCCTTCCAGGTCCCTGGAAACAAGGACTTTGACAGTGAAAGAAACTGACACACTCTCCCTACCTACAGTTTTCTGTCCCTAGAAAAAATGTTTTTTTTTAAGCACAATATAGCACAAGGAGAATTCACTCACTGTCCTTCCAGGTCCCTGGAAACAAGGACTTTGACAGTGAAAGAAACTGACACACTCTCCCTACCTACAGTTTTCTGTCCCTAGAAAAAATGTTTTTTTTAAGCACAATTTAGCACAAGGAGAATTACCTCACTGTCCTTCCAGGTCCCTGGAAACAAGGACTTTGACAGTGAAAGAAACTGACACACTCTCCCTACCTACAGTTTTCTGTCCCTAGAAAAAATGTTTTTTTTAAGCACAATTTAGCACAAGGAGAATTACCTCACTGTCCTTCCAGGTCCCTGGAAACAAGGACTTTGACAGTGAAAGAAACTGACACACTCTCCCTACCTACAGTTTTCTGTCCCTAGAAAAAATGTTTTTTTTAAGCACAATTTAGCACAAGGAGAATTACCTCACTGTCCTTCCAGGTCCCTGGAAACAAGGACTTTGACAGTGAAAGAAACTGACACACTCTCCCTACCTACAGTTTTCTGTCCCTAGAAAAAATGTTTTTTTTAAGCACAATATAGCACAAGGAGAATTCACTCCCTGTCCTTCCAGGTCCCTGGAAACAAGGACTTTGACAGTGAAAGAAACTGACACACTCTCCCTACCTACAGTTTTCTGTCCCTAGAAAAAATGTTTTTTTTAAGCACAATTTAGCACAAGGAGAATTACCTCACTGTCCTTCCAGGTCCCTGGAAACAAGGACTTTGACAGTGAAAGAAACTGACACACTCTCCCTACCTACAGTTTTCTGTCCCTAGAAAAAATGTTTTTTTTAAGCACAATATAGCACAAGGAGAATTCACTCACTGTCCTTCCAGGTCCCTGGAAACAAGGACTTTGACAGTGAAAGAAACTGACACACTCTCCCTACCTACAGTTTTCTGTCCCTAGAAAAAATGTTTTTTTTAAGCACAATTTAGCACAAGGAGAATTACCTCACTGTCCTTCCAGGTCCCTGGAAACAAGGACTTTGACAGTGAAAGAAACTGACACACTCTCCCTACCTACAGTTTTCTGTCCCTAGAAAAAATGTTTTTTTTAAGCACAATTTAGCACAAGGAGAATTACCTCACTGTCCTTCCAGGTCCCTGGAAACAAGGACTTTGACAGTGAAAGAAACTGACACACTCTCCCTACCTACAGTTTTCTGTCCCTAGAAAAAATGTTTTTTTTAAGCACAATATAGCACAAGCACAAAACACACTGACACTCTCCCTACCTATCCTTCTCTTTCCCTAAACTAAAGGAATCCAGGTTAAGCAAGAAAGAAATAAAAGTCACTGTCCCTGCCTATGCTGCTCTATCCCTGCTCCGGAACACACTACACTAGGCCGCCGTGCTGGCGGCCTTTTATAGTGTGGGGCGTGTACTAAACCCCCTCAGCAATAATTGGCCACAGGCATCCTGCCTGTGGCCAATCATTGCTCTCCTCGCTGCCGGCGCTGTGATTGGCCAAGCATGCGGGGTCACAGTGCATGCTTGGCCAATCACAGCGCCTGGATGACACTGCGATGGCGTAGTGCATTGTGGGCCGTTCGCGTCACTCGAATTTGGCGCGAACGGCCCAAATCGTTCGATCTTCGTCGAACGATCGAACAGCCGATGTTCGAGTCGAACGTATGTTCGACTCGAACACGAAGCTCATCCCTACTGACAGAGGATGGGTTTGGAGATGTAATGAGAGGTATGACTGATTAGGGTTTGTAGGAGGGGAAGTGAAAGACAAGTGCAGAACATTCATCTTAAATCGTGAAATGGGACACTGTAGGCATAGAGGCACTGTACAGAAAAATAGCTAACGCTGCCAATATTAGATAATCAGCCTGGAACATTTGCCATAAGATACCATTTTTTTTCTCCATTTTTTTTTATACATCTTACTCTTTCCATTATTTGTGATCTGTACTTGGGATTTTGAAATAGTACCCAGGACTGCCTGAACTTTTCCTCAATAAAAGTTAGAATTGAAATTTAGTGACTGCTATTCCCAACTTGTTTTGGGTGATTTAGGCTTTGGGACTGTACGTATTATCCCTGCTTCACTACTTAAAGTGATTGTAAAAAACAACTCATTCAGTTTAAATTAGAAATGAAAGGCAAAACATTTGTGTATAGATTTAAAAAAAAAAACATTATAAATACCCTTTTTCCCCTTTTTTATAAGTCATTCTCAGCTGCATAAGAGCTGGGGGGAGGAGACACAACTGTACACTGAGCTTCCCAGGAAAAGGCTATGCAGGGGAGGCTGGTCATTGGAGGAGTGCTCTTCTGCTTAGTGAGGTCTGTTTTTAATAGGGAAGCAGAAATAATGTCAGGAACACCAGGGATTTCACACAAAGGAAGCAATACAAAGAGAACACGATACTGTTTTATACAAGTACATGGTACGGCAGCACATATCAGGAATATGAAATGTTGGGGTATCAAGCAAATAATCAGAAAATCGTACAAAAAATACCGCTTTTGAAGCGATCATACGATAGTACACAGCTTTCGTCTGAAATTATCCAAAGGGATGAACATGAACATTTTTCTCGTACGATTTTCGTTTAATCAGTACAGTTTTAGTCAGAAAATATAATACAAATACAACACAACACATTACATTACTTCCGAATTTTTATTCTGTCGTACGAGTATTTTTAAACTTTAGTAACCTCTTCATTCTTGATATCCTGCAAAAAAACGATAATCTCATCGTGTGTACCAGGCTTTAGCAAATTGCTGACCTAGAACAAGCATTTGGGCAGTGAAGTAGGAGGTCTTGACAGCATACCTCTGCTGACTCATATGGTAGTGAAGTCAAGATGAAGATTAGCTTTTGCCTTTAGAAACAAGTCAATAGTGTCACTCCCAAAGTTTTTTATTAGTATTGGTGTTTTTTTTTTTCCTTAAGGCTGGGTTCACACCTATGCGAACTGAATGCGCGTTTCCCCGCATTTAATTCGCATAGTAGGATAATGTGACTGGCTCTCTATTTAGCCGGTTCACATATCTCCGCAGCGGGTCCGGTGCGGTGTGCCGGAAAAACGAGTGCCTTTTTTGGTGCGTTTCAGGTTCGATTTCAGCCCAAAATTAGGGCTGAAATCGGACCTAAACGGTGAACCAGCGCGCACCGGACCCCTGCTGTGAGCCGCATGCGGCGACGGTGTGAACCGAGCCTAAATCAATTGTTTAATTAACCACTTAACGACCGCTCACTGTATATATACGTCGGCAGAATGGCACCGACAGGCACAATCACGTAGAGTGTACGTGATTGACTTTGTACAGTTGGGGGGTCCAATCGGACCCCCCTTCTGTACAGTGAGCGGTGGCTAAGTGTCCGGGAGCGTTCCGGGATGAGGGGGCAGCCATTCGTTTCTGGCCACCCCCTCGTGATCGCTCCCGGCGAATGGAAATGCCCCCTCTGTCTGTGTCAGACAGAGGGAGCAGGAGGAAGTGATGTCATCTCTGGTGCGGCGCTCACATATACCGAGCGCCGTACAAGAGAAGATATCAGGTCAGTGCACACAACACTACACTGACACCAGGACACATAGGGACATAAATTGCCCCCCCCAGGCCCCCCCAGACACCCCAGATCACCCCCCAGATCACCCCCCCCAGCCCCCAGTCACAGTGTCACTGATTGCAGTGACCATTTATTTAGTGATCACTGCAATCAGTGACATTTGTGACTGTAAAAGTGTCACCAAAGTTTAGTCTTAGGTCCAGTGTAGCCCCCTAACCCCCCCTAATAAAGGTTTAACCCCCTGATCACCCCCCAGATAACCCTTTCACCCCCTATCACCACTGTCGCTTAGCGATCATTTTTCTGATCGCTGTCTTAGCGTCAGTGATGCCGATCGGCAGCCAGTAATTTTTTTTAGGTTCGCCGCAGGTTTTTATAGCTTCAGGTACCCCAATATATTATCTAATAAAGGTTTAACCCCCTTGATCGCCCCCCAGGTAACCCTTTCACCCCCTATCACTAAGCGATCGTTTTTCTAAACGCTGTCTTAGTGTCTGTGATGCAGATCGGTAGCCGGTAATTTTTTTTAGGTTCGCCGCAGGTTTTTATAGCGTCAGGTACCCCAATATATTATCTAATAAAGGTTTAACCCCCTTGATTGCCCCCCAGGTAACCCTTTCACCCCCTATCACCACTGTCGCTAAGCAATTGTTTTTCTAAACGCTGTCTTAGTGTCGGTGATGCAGATCGTAGCCAGTAATTTTTTTTAGGTTCGCCGCATGTTTTTATAGCGTCAGGTACCCCAATATATTATCTAATAAAGGTTTAACCCCCTTGATCGCCCCCCAGGTAACCCTTTCACCCCCTATCACCACTGTCACTAAGCGATCGTTTTTCTAAACGCTGTCTTAGTGTCTGTGATGTAGATCGGTAGCCTGTAATTTTTTTTAGGTTCGCCGCAGGTTTTTATAGCGTCAGGTACCCCAATATATTATCTAATAAAGGTTTAACCCCCTTGATCGCCCCCCAGGTAACCCTTTCACCCCCTATCACCACTGTCGCTAAGCAATTGTTTTTCTAAACGCTGTCTTAGTGTCGGTGATGCAGATCGTAGCCAGTATTTTTTTTTAGGTTCGCCGCATGTTTTTATAGCGTCAGGTACCCCAATATATTATCTAATAAAGGTTTAACCCCCTTGATCGCCCCCCCCAGGTAACCCTTTCACCCCCATCACCACTGTCGCTAAGCAATCGTTTTTCTAAATGCTGTCTTAGTGTCGGTGATGCAGATCGGTAGCTGGTAATTTTTTTTAGGTTCGCCGCAGGTTTTTATAGCGTCAGGTACCCCAATATATTATCTAATAAAGGTTTAACCCCCTTGATCGCCCCCCAGGTAACCCTTTCACCCCCTATCACCACTGTCGCTAAGCAATTGTTTTTCTAAACGCTGTCTTAGTGTCGGTGATGCAGATCGTAGCCAGTAATTTTTTTTAGGTTCGCCGCATGTTTTTATAGCGTCAGGTACCCCAATATATTATCTAATAAAGGTTTAACCCCCTTGATCGCCCCCCAGGTAACCCTTTCACCCCCTATCACCACTGTCGCTAAGCAATTGTTTTTCTAAACGCTGTCTTAGTGTCGGTGATGCAGATCGTAGCCAGTATTTTTTTTTAGGTTCGCCGCATGTTTTTATAGCGTCAGGTACCCCAATATATTATCTAATAAAGGTTTAACCCCCTTGATCGCCCCCCCAGGTAACCCTTTCACCCCCATCACCACTGTCGCTAAGCAATCGTTTTTCTAAATGCTGTCTTAGTGTCGGTGATGCAGATCGGTAGCTGGTAATTTTTTTTAGGTTCGCCGCAGGTTTTTATAGCGTCAGGTACCCCCATATATTATCTAATAAAGGTTTTAACCCCCTGATTGCCCCTAGTTAACCCTTTCACCAGTGATCACCATATAAGTGTTACGGGTGACGCTGGTTAGTTAGTTTGCTTTTTATAGTGTCAGGGCACCCGCCGTGTATATAACCCAATAAAGGTTTAACCCCCTGATCGCCCGGCGGGTGATATCAATTAGGTTTTAGCGTCAGAGAGGGTCTGAGTCACACCCCAGGCAGCGTCAGGTTAGTGCCAGTAACGCTAACACCCACGCGTGAAGCATACACCCCCCTTAGTGGTATAGTATCTGAACAGATCAATATCTGATCTGATCAGATCTATACTAGCGTCCCCAGCAGTTTAGGGTTCCCAAAAACGCAGTGTTAGCGGGATCAGCCCAGATACCTGCTGGCACCTGCGTTTTGCCCCTCCGTCCAGCCCAGGCCACCCAAGTGCAGTATCGATCGATCACTGTCACTTACAAAACAAAAACACACATAACTGCAGCGTTCGCAGAGACAGGCCTGATCCCTGCGACTCCAGTGCTGTAGGAGGTGATTTCACCACCACAGTTAAAAAAAAAAAGCAAATATGCCGAAGCATTGGGGCAGCAGGGGCGGAGGAGCGATTTTGCTCCTAATGCCGCGTACATACGGTCGAAATTCCGACGGAGGCTTGCCCGTGGAAAAGTCCGACCATGTGTGTGCGGCATAACTTTTTTGCGGGAGGATGCCCCCATGCTTCGGCATATATAAATGGTGCGTGTATGCCCATCATTGGAAGTGGGTGGATGAAGGGCGGTATTCTAATGGTGGGCATACCCACCGATCAATCTCTTTTTTCGTTCAGCCAACTGGCTGCATGAAATAAAAAGATTACAATACATGTCCAACAAGGACCAGCAACGTACTGGTATGTTGCTGGACTTTGAATATTTATACCAGAATGATGCCTGCGGGTTTAGGTATCATCTTGATATCATTCTTTTTAGCCTGCGGCCGGCTTTCATGTAAAAGCAATCCTAGCGGCTAATTAGCCTCTGGACTGCTTTTACAAGCAGTGGGAGGGAATGCCCCCCCCCCGGATATAAAAAGCGCCATTGGGAAATTGGGAAAGCATTTTTGCTATCATAGGGGATATTTACATTCCCTGAGATAACAATAAAAATGATAAAAAAAAAAAATACTTGGAAGGAACAATTTAAAAATAAAATAAAAAAGCAAAATTAATAATAAAAAAAAAAAAAAAAAAAGAAAGCACCCCTGTCCTGCCCTGCTCTTGCCCAATGGCGAACGCAAGCGTCGGTCTGGCGTCATATGTAAACAGCAATTGCACCATGCATGTGAGGTATCACCGCGAAGGTCAGATCGAGGGCAATCATTTTAGCAGTAGACCTCCTCTGTAAATCTACTGGGGTAACCTGTAAAGGCTTTTAAAGGCTTTTAAAAATGTATGTAGTTTGTCGCCAATGCGCGTTTGTGCGAAATTTTAAAGCATGTCGTGTTTGGTATCTATGTACTCGGCCTAAGATCATCTTTTTTATTTCATCAAACATTTGGGCAATATAGTGTGTTTTAGTGCATTAAAATTAAAAAAAGTGTATTTTTTAACCCAAAAAATGCGTTTGAAAAATCGCTGCGCAAATACTGTGTAGAAAAAAAAATGCAACACCCACCATTTTAATCTGTGGGGCCTTTGCTTTAAAAATATATATAATGTTTGGGGGTTCAACATAATTTTCTTGCAAAAAAAAAATGTTTTCATGTAAACAAAAAGTGTCAAAAAGGGCTTTGTCTTCAAGTGGTTAGAAGAGTGGATGTAAGCTTCCTAATGTTGTGTATAAAATGCCAGAACAGTTCAAAACTCCCCCAAATGACCCCATTTTGGAAAGTAGACACCCCAAGCTATATACTGAGAGGCATGTCGAGTCCATGGAATATTTTATATGTTGACACAAGTTGCGGAAAAACGACAATTTTTTTATTTATTTTTTTCTTGCACAAAGTTGTCACTAAATGATATATTGCTCAAACATGCCATGGGCATATGTGGAATTACACCCCAAAATACATTCTGTTGCTTCTCCTGAGTACGGGGATACCACATGTGTGAGACTTTTTGGGAGCCTAGCCATGTACGGGACCCCAAAAACCAAGCACCGCCTTCAGGCTTTCTAAGGGTGTAAATTTTTGATTTCACTTCTCACTGCCTATCACAGTTTCGAAGGCCATGGAATGCCCAGATAGCACAAAACCCCCCCAAATGACCCCATTTTGGAAAGTAGACACCCCAAGCTATTTGCTGAGAGGTATTGTGAGTATTTTGCAGATCTCGCTTTTTGTCACAAAGTTTTAAAAATTGAAAAAAAAAATATATATATATATATTTTCTTTCTTCATTTTCAAAAACAAATGAGAGCTGTAAAATACTCGCCATTCCTCTCAGCAAATAGCTTGGGGTGTCTATATTCCAAAATTGGGTCATTTGGGGGGGTTTTGTGCGATTTTGGCATTTTATGGCCTTCGAAACTGTCATAGGTAGTGAGGAGTGAAATCAAAAATTTGTGCCTAGAAATCCTGAAGGTGGTGCTTGGTTTTCGGGGTCCCGTACGCGGCTAGGCTCCTAAAAAGTCCCACACATGTGGTATCCCCGTGCTCAGGAGAAGCAGAAAAATGTATTTTGGGGTGTAATTCCACATATAACCATGGCATGTGTGAGCAATATATCATTTAGTGACAACTTTTTGTAATTTTTTTTTTTTTTGTCATTATTCAATCACTTGGGACAAAAAAAATTATATTCAATGGGCTCAACAGGCCTCTCAGCAATTTCCTTGGGGTGTCTACTTTCTAAAATGGGGTCATTTGGGGGGGTTTTGTGCTATTTTGGCATTTTATGGCCTTCGAAACTGTGATAGGTAGTGAGGAGTGAAATCAAAAATTTGCGCCCTTAGAAATCCTGAAGGCGGTGCTTGGTTTCCGGGGTCCCGTACGCGGCTAGGCTCCCAAAAAGTCCCACACATGTGGTATCCCCGTACTCAGGAGAAGCAGCAAAATGTATTTTGGGGTGAAATTCCACATATAACCATGGCATGTGTGAGCAATATATCATTTAGTGACAACTTTTTGTAATTTTTTTTTTTTTAGTCATTATTCAATCACTTGGGACAAAAAAATAAAAAATTCAATGGGCTCAACATGCCTCTCAGCAATTTCCTTGGGGTGTCTACTTTCCAAAATGGGGTCATTTGGGGGGGTTTTGTACTGCCCTGTCATTTTAGCACCTCAAGAAATGAGATAGGCAGTCATAAATTTAAAGCTGTGTAAATTTCAGAAAATGTACCCTAGTTTGTAAACTCTATAACTTTTGCGCAAACCAATAAATATACGCTTATTGACATTTTTTTACTAAAAACATGTGGCTGAATACATTTTGGCCTAAATGTATGACTACAATTGAGTTTATTCGATTTTTCTTATAACAAAAAGTAGAAAATATCATTTTTTTTCAAAATTTTCGGTCTTTTTCCGTTTATATCGCAAAAAATTAAAATCGCAGAGGCAATCAAATACCATTAAAAGAAAGCTCTATTTGTGGGAAGAAAAGGACGCAAATTTCGTTTGGGTACAACATTGCATGTCCGCACAATTTACAGTTAAAGCAGCGCAGTGCAAAATTCTGAATTCACCTCTGGTCCTCTAGCTACCAAATGGTCCGGGGCTTAAGTGGTTAAAATTCTTCATTAACATACAAAGCACACTCAGGTCTCAGGTCTACAATTGGAGTTGATTTACTAAAACTGGAGATTACAAAATCTGTAGCAGCCCTGCATAGAAACCAATCAACTTCCAGATTTTTTTTGGCCAAGCTTAACTGAACCAACTGAAGTCAGAAGCTGATTGGCTACGATGCAGCTGCATCAGATTTTGCACTCCCCAGTTTTAATAAATCAAACCCAATGTGATTATAAAGAGCCATTGGTGCTTTTTCATAGTCTGACATTTATAAATGTGTTCAGAAGGAAAGTTAAAGTTTTTGTCCCCAGAGTTAAGCTTTAAAGGAGAACTATAGCCAAAGCTTGTTTGGCTGTACTTCTCCTGTGAATCACAGGAGTGCAGTTTGTTCTGCACTCCTGTGACCCGTTTTCTTTAGAAGCCCACTGTCGGCTAACGTCACAGGGCCGGTCTAGGCTCGGGAAGGATCACGACCATATGGTTGGGCCCCCTCCACAGCCCAGCGCTCCAGTGAGTCCAGAGGGGGGGCAGAGCAAAGAGCTGCTGACTGACAGTCACCAACTCTCGGTTCTCAGTTTTAGAGGTACCGGGGGGAAGATGCATCCACTTAGGTAAGCATGAATCTTAAATAAAAAGAAAACCCATACTTCTTTTAATGTCACTGTTGGATGGTCATTGCAGAAGTTTCTTTCAGTGATGAATGCTCCTCAGATGCTACATTTGCAGCATCTAAAGTTTATTCAACATTGAGACAAAAACTGGTCTGGAAATCCTGGCATTCGATGCAGGTTTCTCCATGATGTGTAAGGCCTCATTAACACTGGACACTTTGGCCAATTTAGAAATTTGACTTTCTGCTGGCAGCAGAAAAAACTCCTAACACTTGTAAACGCGACAGCGCGTTTAGACTTGTCAAGCACTTAGGTATAAATTTTTTTCATTAGCCAGAATAATCATTTATTCTAAAATTAAAAAGCAATAGGTAAATAGTAGCGCTACAGATAGTGATAACACTTATGTAAAATCCCACAGTGATAGGGCGTAAAGAGATTAGATTAATAGTCCATAAATAATTTAATATTCAGACACTTGATTGCTGGGCTTCCAATTGTCACCACACCATGTGAGCAAACGTGCCACTGCTTCCCCAATCAGATGTACATTAACCATCTAATATTGCCTCACACTCGTGTTTTGGCAAAAACAGCAATTACCCCTCAGGGTTAAAACGATATCCCATCAGATAGGAGTCCAAGGATAATCATAATATGTGGAGGAAATAAACTCCAAATAGTGTGATATCGTATATAAAAGTTTATTAAACATAACATTACATCACCCGCCTAATGGCAGAGCACTTACCAGAAGGCAATGAAATTCTTGCATTGGTATCGTGTATGATGCCAGAGATATCATGTCCCGGTGAACTTAAGAAAACTTCAAACTTCGCCCGACCTCCTCGTCCAAACACACCCAGAATGTCACTTCCGGTGGTACGTGATCGTCACCTCTGGTTGCCGTACAGCCACGTACCGACGCGTTTCATTATACCGACTTCGTCCTGGGATAGGCTATACGGCACAGTAACCTAATTTAAGTACTCCCACTTATGCAAATGGCAAAGACTCAATTTTCAACCCGCCCAGTGTCCCTATGGAGTTGATATATCTAGCCCCTGCCACGTATATACTCATATTTGATGCATAAATAACAATATAATTCAATATAAACCATTATCCTAGATGTATAAAATAGAAATTCATCATTCCAAATGAAAAACTAATTAATTACAAATTAATATAACTCCATAATAATAAAACTGTATATGTTGGATGTAATAATTGTCTTTTTTACATACCGGTATCTGTTTTAAATGTGCAGAAAATGTATAAAGAATATATCATTAAAAAAAAAAAAACTGTATATGTTACATAAATCAATTAATAATAATGATATAAAATTACTTACAGTGATACATTAAACCAAATAACATAAATGAATATGAATCAATTATGTATATAAAATACGTACAGACACTTATATTAGAAAAATCAGATACAATTAATACACTAACTAAGGTAAAAATTATTTATAAAACAATTTAAAACCAACGCTATTTTCAAGCCATGCGATGTGAGACATTTCATAAGAAATATCCATTTCGTCTCCCTCTGGGACAAATCCCTCACTGTTACGTACCGTCTTGGAGAGCCTGACGAGTAGAGGGAGACCTCTCGTACAGCCCCGGCTCAAGGACCACTGGAGTTGCAACAGTGGCCGCGAGAGCACGGTGAGGTAAGAGCACCTGCAAAGTCCTCCGTTGGTAGCGGTAGTGGCAGCTGATGAGTAGCAGGACCAGACTGGATTGCTGAGCAGCACAAAGGTAGCAGGAACAAGGGATGCAGGTATGATGTGGATGCAGGACAGCGGATGCAGGTAAGCTGTAGATGCAGGGCGGCAGTACTGGAGCTACACAGGCTGGAAGCAGAAAGACCGGAGCAGAGTCAGACAAGCCAGGTCATACACGGAGGAGCAGTCTATCATAAACAGCAGGCAGAGAATTGTCAGAGTTCAAGCTGGATTTGGCAAGAGGAAATCAGGCAGACAGGCAGGAATAATCAGGGTCAAGGCAAGCCAAAGGTCAGAACTGGAGACAGCAGCGTAGTCAGAAAGCCGGTTCAAATATTGGATCAGATACATGCACAGTATCATAACACAGGGTAAAGCTGCAGATCAGACAGCACTGCACTAGTGCAGCTGCTATCTTTATATAGGCCATTTAGCACCAGAATTAAACTAACGTGCGCGCGTATTGTCACGCATGTGCATATCCGTTCGCCTGTTTGCGCTAATGTGCGTTTGCCTGTTAGCTCTTATGTTCCTGCGCATAGGCTTTAGCCTATGCCCGGCAACACGGGCACCTGCTAATGTACATCTGCGCATGCCATGTCCCTGACACCCACTCTATTGGAGCCCCTCCTTGACGGGAACACACAGTCGTGGCCACAAAACTGCAATGTTTACTACAATTATGCCTGACTCTCATTATTTGTCGCTTAGGAATATCTCTAATCCATATCGGATGGTGACCACTATTCACAGACAAATAGCTGTTCCTATTTGTAGGCTAAAGTAGACTTTTGTATTCAGCCTTGATCCCGACCGTTTTTCTGGCAAAACACTTTCTGCGTTCAGATTTCTGCCCCTAAACTACCCTACCTCTGAACTCCTCTAAACACCTACAGTGGGGAAAATAATTATTTGATCCCCTGCAGATTTTGTACGTTTGTCCACTTACAAAGAAATGAAGGGTCTATAATTTTTATCACAGGTGTATTCTAAACGATAGAGACAGAATATGAACCAAAAGTCCAGAAAAAACATATGATACAAATTTAGTTGCAGCTCCGTGAGTAAAATAAGTATTTGATCCCCAAGCAAAACATGAAGTAGTACTTGGTAGAGAATCTCTTGTTGGAAAACACAGAGGAAAGATGTTTCTTGTAGTTGGGTACATACCAGGTTTGCACACATTTAGGAGGAATTTTGGTCCACTCTTCTTTACAGATCTTCTCTAAATCCTTAAAGTGGTTGTAAACCCACTCTGACAACTTGCACCTACAGGTAAGCCTAGATTAAGGCTTACCTGCAGCTGCAAGAAATATCTCCTTAACCTACACGGTTAAGGAGATATTTGCAGAAAACTCTGCACTGATGTCTACAGCGCATGCCCCCCGTAGACAAGGGCGCAGGCGCACTGAGCGTCCCGGTTTTCTGAATGGGACATGCCGGGATTATGCCGGTCCCGCACGCATGCGCGGGATCGTACCGGGTGTCATTACCGTTCCGGCCAGTCACAGGGCCGGAGCGGCGATACACGGAATGGACTCGAAAGCAAGATGGCGGCGGCAGCGGAGGGGAATGAGGAGCGCTTTGGGGGCATTGATCTAAGGTAAGTCATTCGTAATGAGCTAGTATGCATAGAATGTAAAAAAAAAGAGGGTTTACTTCCTCTTTAAGGATTGTTGGCTATCGCTTGGCAACTCAAATTTTCACCTTCCTCCATAATTTTTTTTATAGAATTAAGGTTTGGAGACTGGCTAGGACACTCCATGATCTTGATGTGCTTATTCTTGAGCCACTCCTTTGGTGCCTTGGGGGTATGTTTTGGGTCATTGTCATGCTGGAAGACCCATCCATGACCTGTCTTCAGTGTTCTGGTTGAGGGAAGAAGGTTCTCATCCAAGATTTTACAATACATGGCCCTATCCATTGGCCTGTACCTTTAGCAGAGATTTAGCCCAAAAGCATAATGTTTCCACCTCCTTGCTTGACTGTAGGGACAGTAGTGTATTTAGGTTTTGTGCTGCCCTAGGCCTGACTAAACTCGTGCACACCCTAATTTAAATATGACCCACCCCTTCCTGTCAATGCCACACCCCTTTCTGCTTAAGACACACCCTGAACTTTTTGAGTGGGGACACTAGTTCTTAGGGTCTGGGGGGCCTTGGATTCCCTTAATTTGCATAGGTTTCCTCTCACTTCCTGTTTGGCTATGGGGTAGGAAGTGAAGGGAAATCTCTGCAATGGGACAGGGATGATAAAAAATTAACTGACGGGGGCTATAACCTTACCTTACTCTATCCAAAATGAAAAAAAAAAAGTGTTGCCTATAGTTCTACTTTAAGCACAAATTTATGATAATTTTATGGAGAGGACTAAGAAGATATAACCATGCCAATGGTGCAGCAGAAAATATATAGCACAGTAAGGAAGGTTTGTGGTCCAGGATGATAGGACAGTCAAAATTAGAATCAGTTTGCGTTACACTAACAGTGTAGCGCAAGCCGGCGGGGACTCTTTCTGTGCTGCCCCCCTGCAAAGTGCTGCCCTAGGCCTGGGCCTTGTTGGCCTAGGTCAGGATACAGCGTTGTGTAGAGATGGTGTTCTTAGGGTCATAGTCAGCATTTTTGTTCCTCCAAACACGGCGAGTCAAGTTAATGCCAAAGAGTTCAATTTTGGTCTCATCTGACCACAGCACTTTCTCCCAATCCTTCTATAAATCATATAGATGTTCATTGGCAGACTTCAGAGGGCCTGTACATGTGCCTTCTTGAGGAGGGTGACCTTGTGGATGCTGCAGGATTTCAATCCATGATGGCATATTGTGTTACCAATGATTTGCTTGGTGACTGTGGTCCCAACTGCCTTGAGATCATTCACAAGCTCCTCCTGTGTAGTTCTGAGTTGATCCCTCACTTTTCTCATAACCACCCTTACCCCATGAGGAGAAATCTTGTATGGATCTCCAGACCAAGGGCGATTGATGGTTATTTTGTATTTCTTCCATTTGCGAATAATCACTCCAACAGTTGTCTCCTTCTCACCAAGCTTCTTGCTGATGGTCTTGTAGCCCATTATAGTCTTGTGCAGGTCTACAATCTTGTTCCTGACATCCTTTGACAGCTATTTGGTCTTGCCCATGATGGTGAGGTTTGAACGGAAGAAAGAGATTTTGTGGACAGATGTCTTTAATACACATAACAAATTGGCGTTAGGAGCACCTTCTTAAAGTGGAGTTCCACCCTGAAAAAAAAAATGACACAAAAATGCTGCGAAAAACTTTAAAAAAAAAAATTTGACTCACCCGAAATAGCGGTTGCTATGCGGAAGTCCCTAATCTGCCTCTACCTTACCCGCGGTGGGTCTCCTTCCGCATCCTCTTCTAGTGAATGGGGCACGCTGCCTTCTGGGAACTGTGTGTAATCCCAGAGAGCAGCCGCCCATTCACGAATCGGCGCGAGACTCGCGCATGCGCAGTAGGAAACGGGCAGTAAAGCCGTAAGGCTTCACTGCCTGTTTCCCTTAGTGAGGATGGCGGCGCGGGACCTGCAGTGATCGAGGGATCGGGCATTGGGGGGGGCCATCATCGCGGGCGAGTAGGACAGGTAAGTGTCCTTATTAAAAGTCAGCAGCTACAGTGTTTGTAGCTGCTGACTTTAAAAAAATAAAAAATCGCGGGTGGATTCCCGCTTTAAATTGACAGGACTAATCTGTGTACCACATGAGCACACACTGTAGCCAGCCTGTGGGAGCCAGAATTACTGTTGGTTGGTAGGTGATCAAATACTTATTTTACTCACTGAGCTGCAACTTAATTTATAACATGAAAAACGGGCGTTTAGGAGCTCAAGTGTGCATGAGGTCTAAAAGTATTAAGGAAAAAACAATGTTTTTGGTACAATGACAAGAATCACCTCTTCTGCTCACCTGATACATGGTACTGAATTAACAATACTACTTACATAATTCAAGAGGAATGTATTACAGATTAGATTAAACATGCATTGATTTGAAGATCACGTAACATTAGCAACTTGTTTTCCTCTAGTCTCTATTCTTCATTACACTGCCAGGTGAAAAGGGCACTGAGATGTGTGTACATTCTTGTTATGAATTCCTGATGCATTTTTAACTTGTATTCTTAGAAATAAAAATGTACAGGCCTACAGAAACTTTTGGAAGCCACAGAAATGACCGCTATTTTGTTTTTTAAGACTGTTTATACCAAAAATAGAAATGCTTTACAATTATGATGGTACATACCATACAAAATTACAGAAATAGTATTCTAACAGAAAATATTATGAGGGCCTTTCTAATTATAGAAGTCGTCAGCTATAAATAGGTGCATTTTTATATGGGCTGGATAGGCTGCGGGTCCAAACTGGAAAGTTCAACTGTGGTAAGGTTGTTCAGTAACCGGAACACAGAGACTTCAAATTAAAGTAAAAAATAAGAAAGAAATGCAGTCTAAACATTACATGTATTAATACATTTACAGTTGAAATGCAGCAGTATGGTCCCTTTCACATGAGCGGACAAATTGTGTTTGCCTTTTAGTTTTTTAGGCTGACCCGATTGGACCATCCACTGCCCTCTATGGAGCAGCAGATGTCAACGGACATGTGTCCATTGACACTCACCAACATCCGATCCTATTTGCTAAAAACAAACGGATAGGGATCTGTTTTCCATCCGTCCAGAGCAGGGGTCTCCAAACTACGGCCCTCCAGTTGATCAGAAACTACAATTCCCATAATTGCCTAGTCATGTCTTTGAATGTCAGAGTTTTACAACGCCTCATGGGACGTGTACGGCCTTAGTTTGAAGATCCCTGGTCATGAGGATCGGATGGCCGTCAGGTGTAAACAGACAGGGGGTTCGTTTACATCCGACTGCCCATAGAGGAAAGCAGGCTGTGTCTGTGTCCTCTCTGCATAAAAAGAATGAACACAGACCTGTCATCCACCTGCTCAGCGGGGATCAGTGGACAGATTTCCAGCTAAGCAGGCGGATCCACTGCCAGAGTCCGCCTGTCTGAAAGGGGCCTATGAGTCTTAGCCTGTGAAAGATAACTAAGCAGGTAACTAAATATCGAGTTAAAAACACACACATGGCAACTGTTTTACCTACCATAGTATTTGTAATCCGGTTTGGCCAGTCTTGTGATCCAGCACACCCCTGCAAGACAGCATATCTACAGTATGTCTTCAACTTCCACTGCTGTAGCAGTACAGCTTTGTCAAGAACAGACCCCAGGCTGCTAACTAGTTAAAGTGATTGTAAACGATTACCTTGTAAAACAGGCCATTCAGTTTAAAATAGAAATGAAAGGCAATTTTTTTTTGTATATGTAGTGGGTGGTTATATTTAGGGGAAGCATCTGAGTGGTAACAGGCTCAGATGCAATAATTGTTAGGATTCATGGACCAATTTATGCCAGTGGAGATATCAATGGTGTCCAGATCCCTGGGGTCTATAGGTGGCGCTGTCACCATAGACCGAGGTTGAATCACCATTGGAGGGCTGTGCCCTTTGTGTCCTCTCGCGGCAGTAGTACAGTGGGGCGGGGAACCTGCTGTGCCTGTTGTGGGAGGGTATAAAGGGGGCAGACGTCTTCCGCTCGGGGTCCACGCCCAGGCACCTTCAGCCTGGGTGTGAGTGATGGTGGTCTCCGGGTGCCCTAGGCCTAGAGACGGAGCTGCGGTCTCACCCCCGACACCTTCGGTCTGGGGTGAGGTACTTTCTGGAGGCCTGGGGCCCAGTACCTTTGACTGGGTTCCGCGAGGGATCGAGGGCTCCTAGTGTGTCCCCGGTGTGGACACCCAAATCTAGGACGGGGAGGCCAGGGAGGTGACCCTAACCGAAGACCTGGTGCAGCATTCGCTGGTGACGGTGGGGCCTCTGGTGACCGTTCGGATGGAGGTCCTTTTCCTGACAGGGGCCATCGCTTCTAGAAGGTAGTTCAAGTTCTCACGGTCGGTGGCAGCGGCTGTGTGTCAAGCCGGTTGGTGATATACAGAACAGGAGAAAATCAAGTTTAAAGTTTGTGCCTGGACCTTCCTCCCCCACCTTGTCTGAACTGAATGTGTTACAACCTGTCTGCTTTCACAGAGACTGTTTATTGCTACGAATAAATAAGTGTTGGACTTTCAGTGTCGTGGACAGTGACTTACTGGGAGCTAAGGGTCCTACCTCCACCTGCATGGACGGTGGGAAATCATTCTCAAGAGAAGGTTAGGCTCTGGATGGAAACACAGACCCGAAGGTATAGTTTGATTAGCTCCATCTTTGCATACAGTATAGTGTGAGCTGGTGGTGCGCCACACTCTCCTCCCTGGTCCCCTAGACGAGAGCCGAGAGTCAGAAGGGAGTAAAGGGTGAGGTCGCTAAATATAGATATAAAAAAAACATTACAAATACCCTTTTTCCCCCTTTTTTGGATGTGATCACATTCCCTCTGTTCTCAGCTGCATAAGAGTTGGGGGAGGGGAAGCATCAGCACACTGATCTTGCCAGTAAATGGCTGTGCAGCGGTGGCATGTCAGGACAAGTCTGATCATTGGAGGAGAGTACACTGAGATACCAGCATAGCTAGAGAACTGACCACAGTGTGCTCTCCTGCTTAGTGTGGTCAGTTTTAATAGGAAAACAAGGGGACTAGCAGGAACACCAGGGATTTTACATAAAGGAAGCATTACAAAAACAACAGGATACTTTCTCATACAATTTATCATCCTATTCCAATCTATGCTACCATTGCTGTGTGAGTGGCAAAGCTTGTCTCTGACAGCAGGTGCCGCTGGAGAGGAATGCTGTCACTCACCACAGCAGGAACAGAGGAAGCCTGTCAGCACAAGGCTCCTTGTGTGGAAGAAATTCCCCCTGCTGAGGCTAAAAAGAAAAGTGGATGAGCAGCTCAAGGAATTTGTAGCCCCTTAAAGTGCTGCTGATTCACTCTGAGCTGTGGCTGCTAGAGATGTGTACCATGGAAACATTTGTTTTGTTTAATTTCGGATTCATTCATTAAGTTATTAATTTAGTTTCATCATACTCCTTATGTTAGAATGATTCGTTTTTGGAATTAATTTCTTATATTCAGATTCATTTCCTATATTTGTTATTTTCAAATCAATTTGAAATTCGGATTTATTTGAAATTTGTAACAAAGCTATATTTGTTCTATTTCATTCTATTGTATTCAAATCTTTTCTATTCTGTTTTATTCTTTTCTTTTCTATTGTATTCTTTTATTTTCTATTCTATTCAGTTTTTTTCTATTCTATTTTTAACTATTATGCTTTATTTTATTCTGTTTCATTTTATTCAGCAGCCTAAGAAGGAACCTTTATCTTATTTTACTTGTATACCCAGTATTTATTGCAATATATTTCCATTTCAAATTCATATTCAAATTCATTTTTTAATTCAAATACATTTTCCAAATTTGAAATTGAATTAATTAGAATTCGAATAATTTGTTTTGAAATAATTTATTTTAGAATTGTTGAAATGCATACTATTCTGATTCAGAAATTTGAATACATCCACATGAATAACAAAAATTTTGTCTGAATTTCGATTTGTAATAAAACAAATTGCACATGTCTAGTGGCTGCCTTGAGAAAAGAGAAGGTGGAAAGTGACAGATCAGTGAATATGAAAACAATGAGGGAGCAGAGAGGGACCAGAACACTGATCTTGTTCTTGTGCACAGTTCATAACATAGTACAGTACACAAGTGCAGTACATCAATTTGCAGTGCACTTCTTGTATATAATACTACTTGTGTGTGTTCTGTGTAATGTGCCTATCATCATGTCATTCAGAACAGTTCCATTGTTCATGATCACCTGATCCTATGCACATAATTCAGAATAATAAGCACACAGCACAGATGGAAAGGGCAGGGCATCAGTACAGGCTGTTCCTCCACCTACAGGAATGCCCATAAATGTGGCTTCTGTCTGGGGTGAAGCCACAAGCAGCACAAACTGACATAGAAAATTTGCTTTTATTTCCTAATGACAACATAGATCTACATGAGACCGAGTGCTCAATGCTCAATTTATTTTCAATTTCTAGTAATACTTTATTTTAATGGAGGCTGAAGACACATTCAAACATGTATGCTAGCAGCATTTACACATACATTTAATATATCTTAATGAAGATAACTACATTAATGGCCTCAATTTGATGTCCTATTAAATGCACTGTAGTAGACAGTGAATGGAAATTGCAACTACATGCCCTGGAAAATACATTCTGCATAATCCTTTTTACAAGGTGCCTAAGGTAGCAAAATTATTTATTCAAATTGTGTAGTGTTTCTATTGCTGTATGGTCTTGTGTATGTAGATCTCTGAAGTGTTCTTGTGACTCATTTTGGACAGATCTGAAATGCAGTGTTTCCTTTTTAAATTAATCACGCACACACCCCAGTTTTTTGATTGAATAATAAAGGAATTGGGTAGGTACATCTTCCTAAAGCGTTAATGCATACAGGCATGTTCTGCTTCTGACCCGTGTCTGCAATACATTTTTGAAGGGTTTGTAATGCAGTGTTTGAATTCTGAACTGAATCATCTGAAGCATAGTAAAAACATAAATTTGCCCATGGGACTTTAATTGAGGCATGACAAGTCAAATTATAAATGAATGGTATATAAATTTATTGAAATGTTCAATATTCATAAATTAACATAAAAGACAGATACCATATTATCAAGCAGATTTTTTATAGTAAACATGATCTTTCCATATCAGAATGCAATATTACAAGAATAGGAAACAAGTCAGTCCATAATTCGTTCAACAAATGCATCTGTAGCGGCCTCACCCCTCTCCCTTTCTTTATCGGTTGTATGGCTGTTGTCTAGGGGTACCTGGGAGAGAGAGATGATACACACCACGGCCCATGTCCTCCGTAACTAAGAGGTGAAGGCCAGAAGATTGGGCTTTTGTGTAGGTGTCCTAGAGTCAAGTCCAGTCCTTCGTCCCTGACTCCTTTGCTTTAGTAACCCAAGTTCCACACAGTGAATAGGTACAACTCAGTTTTATTCTTCTTGCCAAGCAATAAAACAATCTTTCTCCTTTGGAAAATGGGGACAGATCGAGGCACAATCCTTTCCCTTCTTGCTGCTGCCCACTGTGCTGTCACCAGTGGTGAATAGTCACTGCCACTGACTAGGTAATATAGAACGTGAATTATCTTCGCTCACTTTGCCCCTGTCAGAGGAAGAAATCCGTCCAAGGGAGAAATGGAGGCCTCTCCGTCACCAGCGATGCCGCGCCGGGCTCTTCGGAGAAGTTACTGCGCACCAGTCCTCACGAACTCAGACAAGGGCACCCAAGGAGTTAGGGTCCCCTCGGATTCCTCCACCCTCGCGGAACTCAGTTGAAGGTACTGAGCCCCAGGCATCTGCCATAGTACCTCACCCCAGGCTAAAGGTGCCTGAGATGGACTCCATCTCCGCTCCGGCTAGGCCAAGGGCGCCTAGGCCCGGAACACCGGAACGCCAGCACCCAAGCTGAAGGTGCCTGGGTGCGGCCGCGTCCTCCAACTCTCTGCCCCCAAGGTCAGGGCGTCCGCCCCTTTTATGACCTCTCCCTTAGCGTCACAGCGGGTTCCCCGCCCCGCTGTACCAGCTCCAGGGGAGGACAAAAAGGCACAGTTTGCGGTGTAAGTTCAGCTCTGGCCCAAGGCAACAACGCCACCTGTAGGCCCCAAGGAACCCCACACCACCAGAGTCCTCACATAAATTCAAACACCCGCTACACTCTCCCCCTGGTGATTTGACACTGGTCCACAGTGTCTGGTACAAACCCATATCCCACAAGGGTGGTGACATAAGTTCAGCCCAGAAACCAAACTACACAATTTAGCCCTGAATTGTGCCAAGACCTGAATGGGAAAGGGAAAACTTAAAACAATATAACTATAAAACTTTCCAATAAAACACTTTAAATATCTCACACATTTACATTCTTCCCTCCCTCTGGCTATCTAAGGACCACTCATTCTCAGTAGTCTTGACAGACGAGTCTCCTGCAGAGGGAAAGAAAAGAAACATACATCCTACCAACATGTGTGTTTGCTTGGAATGAATGAGTCTATCCTAAAAGAAACCCATTCACTCCAATAAGTGCTGCATAATGTAAAAAAAAACAAACAATCGTTGCGCAACACTGCCACCTGGTGACAGTGCCGCGGTCAAGACACTCATCACTTCCAGATGAACTTTCCTCTTGATCATTTTCTCTGTGACCCTACACTATCTAAAACCCAAAGTCACTGATTTTTTTTGAGTGCCAGGAGAAGGAGGGAGAACAAACAAAAACAGCTCCCATATCTCCAACGAGTAGAACTGCCCAAATACAAAAAAAACTAGGGCACAGTCCCTGTGTTCGAGGAAAGGCACTCTGGAAAGTTCAGCCAGGAATGAAAAGAAAAGCACACGGGAGTCTTTTTCCCTCTCTTCTTTTTTTTTCTCTTACAGGTAAAACCTTGGATGAGGCAATGATATAGGCTTCAGACGATCATCAAAAGCCTCCACATGGTACTCAACACTCTTTCCTTCCTTGCGCCAGATCACCACTTTGTCCGCATGAATGTGTCTTCCCAGCATCCATTTAGCTTTACAGTCCTGAAACTTCTTGGTGACCGTTGGTGAACAGTAAAGGTACCGCCGTGCTTGCTGTACTTTCAGTTTGTCCCATACAAAGGTATCATACCATCTTCGCCGAAAGACCTCCACCTCATAGAGCAGTTCCCGAGGCAGATACGGGTATTCCCACCCATATTCCTGAGCAACCTTTTGGCCAAAGAGACGCTGCAGCCTTGACAAAGGTGGCATAGTAGCTCGGTCTCCTTCTCCAGGTGGAACAACCGCTTCTGGGTGGCGAGGTGCGTTCACCACCTCGGTAGACCTGGGCCTAGGAGCCCGCAGTGATTGACGTTGCACTCCCGCAACAGGAGCAGGTGAAATGGAGGTTGAATCCAGAAGGGGAACTTCAGACAGAGAACCAGCTTCTTCCCTTGGCACCGAAGCCTCTACCGGAGGTGTACTATCTCCAGTAGACATGGGCAGGTTCCTTGCAACACAGGACAAGAGTAGCTTCATCTTGTCCCATCCCTTCTGTTGGAAGATTTCGTCTATCTCCCCATCATCGCCATTGTCAGACAATGAATCCAGGTCAGAGGTGTCGTAGTACTCAGCGGGCAGATAATTCCCAGTCACGGAACTATCCCCCTTGACAGCCTCTACCAACTGTGGGCTACCGCCACTTTTAACCATGCAGACAGTCCCAACCCCTGGCTCACCTGGGCCTTAAAAAGAACAGGGATGTCCAGGACTTTTCCTACTGGAGCCATCCAGGCCAGGCAAGCAGTGGGGCGAAGCTCTTCCACGACCACACAAGGCCATCACTAGGCCAACTTTTCTCTTCGGCGGCCGGAGCAGGGAGCTGCTGGTGACCGAGGCAACATCCTCGGATTTCTCTCTTTTCACTTCCGATTGGGCAGTCACTTCGCCCGGATCAGTGCGCATAGGGAACGCACCAGCATCGATCTCTCCCTCCGGAGTGGCAGTCCCTGTGAGGTAGTTGAGGTGGAAAGCCCGAGGCTTTTCTGTGGATGGTTCCACCTCGAAGAGAAATTCTTTGCAGACCTCACAGCGCCCGAACATCTTCAGCTGTACCACCAGTCCCGAACAGCCGGGACAGATCACACTGAGGGCTTCCATGTCTCTGCAGGTATAGAGAGCCAATCGCCCCCGGGGCCTTAGTCTTATCCCTGTATCCATAATTGGAGCAGCCAGAGAAGACATATCCGCAAAGGAAGGAACGGAAATCCACGGAGCACTTGAAGCCATCCTCTCTCTTTGCTGCTCCATTGCGCACTGACTCACCTGCGCCAGAATCTCCACGTGCGTACGTCCACATGGCCAGACTCCTCCCACCTTCTGCACTTGTTCGCGGGCTTCTCACTTGTTTGCGGGCTTTTCCCTTGCCCCGCCCACGAACTACACAGTTATGGGTTGCCTCGTGGCGCGTTGGCCAATATGGCCGAACTACTCGGAACTCCTTCGGGCAGCAAAGTTCAATTTCAGACACCATACACATATCCCTGGTACGATGCCCCCACGTGTAGCGCACCCCCAGCTAAGAGAGCCGCTGAATTTGGACTCAGGCCCTGCACACAGCACCGCCAACCCCCGGCAATTTACTCGACCCACTCTGGCACAGTTAGTCTAGGGTAATATCTCTTATACTCTATGGTAAAATTCAGACACCAATGCAGAATAGTAAAGTATAACACAGTTTTTAAAAGAACCAGGAGTTAGGTTGTTCCAAACATCTTGGAGAACTAACCACAGATCTTCTGTGGATTTAGGCTGCCTCAGATCTTTCTGTCTCATCTTGACAGACTCAATGATGTTGAGATCAGGGCTCTGTGGGGGCCAGACCATCAATTCTGTGACTTTTTGTTCTTCCTTACACTGAAGATAGTGCTTAATGACATTGGCTGTATGTTTGGGGTCGTGGTCCTGCTGCTAAATAAATTTAGGGCCAATCACACGCCTCCCTAATGGTATGGTATGATGGATAAATATCTGCCTCTATTTCTCAGCATTGAGAGCACCATTGATTCTGACCAAATCTCCAACTCCATTTGCAGAAATGCAGCCCCGCCTGTTCACTGTTGCCAACAGACACTCATTATTGTACCACTTTCCAAGGGCAAACAAACTGCCTCCTACTACAGTCAAATATTTCACATTTTTAATCATCAGTCCAGAGCACCTTCTGCCAATTTTCTGCACCCCCGTTCAAATGTTTTTGTGCATAGTTGAGTCGCTTAATCTTGTTTCCACATCAGAGGTATGGCTTTTTGGTTGCAATTCTTCCATGAAGACTTCTTCTGGTCAGTTTTCTCTGGACAGTAGATGGGTGGACCTGGGTCCCACTGGTTTCTTTCATCTGCTGTATTAGGGTTCCTTGGTCAACTACTGTGTCTACAATCCCCAACTTGGCATGTTTCTTTGTGCTTCTTCAAAAGAGCTTGATCAGCACATCTTGAAACCCCAGTCTGCTTTAAATTTTTGCCTGTGATAGGCTTTGCTGATGCAGTTTAACTACTTTGTGTTTTGTTGCTGTGCTCAGTCTTGCCATGATGTATGACCTGTGATATGAAACTGTCTTCCACAACCTTATTCTAGTAGCAGAGTTTAGCTGTTCCTCACTCAGTTTTAAGCCTCCTACAAAGCTGTTTCAGTTAATGACTGTGTTTCAACCTACACATAAAATTCGATGATCAATAGTGCCTGCTTGGTATAATTGGTTAATTGTACACCTGACTCTAATCCTACAAAATCCTTGACTTTGTGCAAGTGTAAAGTGTGTGCAAGTGTAAGAATTGGTGCTGGTTTGAAGCAAAAGGGTTGTCAAACCAAATATTTTCTTCTGTTCGCTCACTTTACATTTTGTAAATTGATAAAAAATTAACAATAAAATATATATTTTTGTAAGTATTCTTACTCTACTGCATTTGTTCACACCTGCCTAAAACTTTTGCACAGTACAGTATATATACAGTATATACAGGGCTAAACATTTCAAATCCTAAGCTACAAGCCAGGTTTTAAGAATTACTCACCACCAACTGCCATACTCAATACCTACCCTGCCCCGCCCCTAAACACGCCCTTGTAAATTATCTCTTGAAATGACACTGGTAAAATGTTTTTTTGCATAGTTAAGTTACAAAAATAAATATTAACAATTACAACTTTAACAATATTAACATAAAGCATATTTCATTGATCTGACAGTGATAAATTGGGATACAATATGATTGGCTACTGTATGCACTGTTTGGCAGTAGTGATGAGCCGAACACCCCCGGGTTCGGTTCGCACCAGAACCCGCGAACGGACCGAAAGTTCGTACGAACATTAGAACCCTATTAAATACAATGGATGCGAACGTTCGAATTCTAAAGTGCTAATTATAACAACTATTATGCATGTTATTGTCCTAAAAAGGGTTTGGGAACCCGGGTTGTGCACCAGGGGACATGTATCAATGCAAAAAGAAGTTTTAAAAACTGTCGTTTTTCGGGAGCAGTCATTTTAATGATGCATAAAGTGAAAAAAAAAAAGTCAAATATTCCTTTAAATATCGTACCTGGGGGGTGTCTAAAGTATGCCTGTGAAGTGCCACGTGTTTCCCGTGTTTAGAACTGTCCCTGCACAAAATGACACTTCTAAAGAAAAAAAAAGCCATTTAAAACTGCTTGCGGCTTTAATGTAATGTCTGGTCCCGGTAATATGGATGAAAATCTTTAAGAAAAATGGCATAGCTACCCCATGACCCCCCCCCCTACCCCAGCCCATTACCAGCCCCTTTGGGTCTTGTATGGATATTAAGGGGAACCCCGCACATAAAATAAAAAAGGCCCTATATACTCTGAACAGCCGTATACAGGCGGTGCATACAAGACAGGGACTGTAGGTTTGTTCTTATGTAGAATCTGTTTGTAATTTTGAACAGGTACATTGTTGAAGTGTAGCTCCAGCCCAAAAATCTATTTTTAAACTTTTTGGAAAACATAGGTAAGGGTTATCACCCCTGTAACATTTGTTTTGCTGTCTGTGCCCCTGTTCAGAACATTTCACCTCACTTTCCGTCCCAATGACAACTGTTTTTGAAATGTGGTGTTTTTCTTGAAACAAGGATTGCTGATAAAGCATCAGTACAGAGGAGACACCTTTCTCCCATATTTATTCTTACAGGAGAGAATTTTCCTTCCTAGTGGTAGATTTCCTCTCACTTCCTGTTGTCTTCTTGCGTTTGCAAGTAGGAGTCGTTTGTAAGTTGGATGTTTGAAAGTAGGGACCTGCCGTATATACTCTGCAGAAATAGGCCCCTTAGTTGTTGGTGTTGGCACAACACTGTAAGCACTCACAGTTACTCTTGGTTGGTGCTGGAACGCCCTGCTGTCAACTATTATATCAGGAATTTTAATTACATATAATTGTTGAACAGTGGTAGTAAAAATTGGGCCTTTGATGGTGGTGCTGGTGCCACAACACTGTAAGCCCTGACAGTTACTCTTGGTGGGTGCAGCAATGGGCCCTGCTGTGAATTATTAGATCAAGAATTGTAATTGCATGCCCCTGTTGAACAGGGGCTGAAAAATTGGGCCTTTCGTGGTGGTGGTGGTGGTGGTGGTGTTGCCACAACACTGTAAGCCCTCAGAGTTACTCTTGGTGGGTGCAGGAATGGGCCCTGCTGTGAATTATTAGATCAAGAATTGTAATTGCATGCCCCTGTTGAACAGGGGCTGAAAAATTGGGCCTTTCGTGGTGGTGGTGGTGGTGGTGGTGTTGCCACAACACTGTAAGCCCTCAGAGTTACTCTTGGTGGGTGCAGCAATGGGCCCTGCTGTGAATTATTAGATCCAGAATTGTAATTGCATGCCCCTGTTGAACAGGGGCTGAAAAATTGGGCCTTTCGTGGTGGTGGTGGTGGTGTTGCCACAACACTGTAAGCCCTCAGAGTTACTCTTGGTGGGTGCAGGAATGGGCCCTGCTGTGAATTATTAGATCAAGAATTGTAATTGCATGCCCCTGTTGAACAGGGGCTGAAAAATTGGGCCTTTCGTGGTGGTGGTGGTGTTGCCACAACACTGTAAGCCCTCAGAGTTACTCTTGGTGGGTGCAGGAATGGGCCCTGCTGTGAATTATTAGATCAAGAATTGTAATTACATGCCCCTTTTGAACAGGGGCTGAAAAATTGGGCCTTTCGTGGTGGTGGTGGTGGTGGTGGCGTTGCCACAACACTGTAAGCCCTCAGAGTTACTCTTGGTGGGTGCAGCAATGGGCCCTGCTGTGAATTATTAGATCAAGAATTGTAATTGCATGCCCCTGTTGAACAGGGGCTGAAAAATTGCGCCTTTCGTGGTGGTGGTGGTGGTGGTGGTGTTGCCACAACACTGTAAGCCCTCAGAGTTACTCTTGGTGGGTGCAGCAATGGGCCCTGCTGTGAATTATTAGATCAAGAATTGTAATTACATGCCCCTTTTGAACAGGGGCTGAAAAATTGGGCCTTTCGTGGTGGTGGTGGTGGTGGCGTTGCCACAACACTGTAAGCCCTCAGAGTTACTCTTGGTGGGTGCAGCAATGGGCCCTGCTGTGAATTATTAGATCAAGAATTGTAATTGCATGCCCCTGTTGAACAGGGGCTGAAAAATTGGGCCTTAGGCACTGGTGGCACAACACTACAACCCCTCACAGATACTGTACTTGGAGGACAGCAATGAGCCCTGTTGCAAAGTATTGCTTCAAAAATTGTAATGACACGCCCCTGTTAAACAGGGGCTGAAAAATTGGGCCTTAGGCACTGGTGCCACAACACTCCAACCCCTCACAGATACTGTACTTGGAGCACAGCAATGAGCCCTATGGCAAATTATTGCTAAAAAAACTGTAATTACACGCCCCTGTAAAACAGGGGCTGAAAAATTGGGCCTTAGCCACTGGTGGCGGCACCCATAAACAAAAATGATCTTCCAAGCTATCATCATCAATCGTATCATTGAGGACTCGGAGGAGGAGGATAGCCAGTCAACATAACAGCACAGGCACTCAGCATCAGCATCAGTCTTGAAGGGATGTGACATGTTAAAATCAATTAGTCTGTTATATCAGCATCAGGTGTGTGGTAGCTGGTGGTGATCCAAGACTGGTTCATCTTGATGAAAGTCAGTCGATCAACCGAGTCGGTGGACAGGCGCACCCTGTGATCCGTGACAAATCCTCCAGCAGCACTGAATGTGCGTTCCGAAAGAACGCTGGATGCAGGACAGGCCAGTAGCTCAATTGCATACTGTGCAAGCTCTGGCCAGTGATCCATCCTCAAGACCCAGTAAGCCAGAGGATTTTCGGTGGGGAAGGTGTCCAAGTCTGACCTTGCCCCTAGATATTCCTGCACCATGTTTATCAGACGCTGGCGATGGTTGCTGGAACCGATCATACTTTGGGGCTGCGGACTAAAGAATTGTCTGAACGCATCGGTCAGACGGCCACCTTCCCCACCGCTCCTTCTTTGACTGGCCGAAGCCTCAGCAACTCGTTGTCCAGGACCAGGAGTTTGTAACCTCCCAGTCTCTGGGAACGCGTTGCACAGACCTTTCTGCAAGGCCTCCCGGAGTTGTCTCATCCTCTGCTCCCTCTGCGACGGTAACATAAGGTCCGAAACCTTACCCTTGTACCGTGGATCAAGGAGAGTGGCCAGCCAGTAATGGTCCCTCTCCTTGATCCGAAGAATACGAGGATCCTTCCGCAGACTTTGCAGGATCAGGGAGGCCATGCAGCGTAGGTTTGCTGAGGCATTCGCTCCGGAGTCCTCTGGGTCACTAAGGACGACATGATCCGCAGCCACCTCCTCCCAGCCACGTACAAGTCCACTGGTTTCTTGGGACTGTAAATCATCCCTAAAAGACTGCTGCTGATGATGCTGAGTGCCAGCCTCCACCTCCATGCTGACACAATCCTCCTCCTCCTCCTCCTCCTCCTCTTCCTGTGCGATGGGTGGGACAGAAGGAACACTGTCTGGGTAAAGGGGGCCTTGAGAGGCAAGGAAGTCCTCCTCTTCCTGCCTCTGTTCTGCCTCAAGTGCCCTGTCCATTATTCCACGCAGCGTGTGCTCCAACAGGTGGACAAGAGGTACAGTGTCACTGATGCATGCACTGTCACTGCTCACCATCCTCGTGGCCTCCTCAAATGGTGCCAGGACAGTGCATGCATCCCTGATCATGCCCCACTGGCGTGGAGAAAAAAAACCAAGCTCCCCTGACCCTGTCCTGGTGCCGTAGTCGCACAGGTACTCATTGATGGCCCTCTGCTGCGTGTGCAGCCACTGCAGCATGGCCAACGTTGAGTTCCACCTGGTGGGCATGTCACATATAAGGCGGTTCTTGGGCAGGTTCAACTCCTTTTGCAGCTCAGCCAGGCGAGCACTGGCATTATAAGATCTGCGGAAATGCACACAGACTTTCCTGGCCTGCCTCAGGACATCCTGTAAGCCCGGGTACCTGCCCAAGAACCGCTGCACCACCAGGTTAAGGACGTGAGCCACACAGGGCACATGAGTCAGTTGTCCCTGTCGGAGGGCGGAGAGGAGGTTGGTGCCATTGTCGCAAACCACCATTCCTGGCTTAAGCTGGCGTGGCGTCAACCACCTCTCGGCCTGGCCCTGCAGAGCAGACAGGACCTCTGCCCCAGTGTGGCTTCTGTCCCCCAAACACACCAGCGCAAGCACGGCATGGCATCTTTTTGCCTGCGTACTTGCGTAGCCCCTTGAACGCCTACGGAGCACCGCTGGTTCCGAGGACAAACCACAGGAAGAGGCAATGGAGGAAGAAGAAGAGGAGGGGGTGGAGGAGAGAGGTGTGTCACAACCAGTAGTAGCATTTTGGAGGCGTGGCGGTGGAACAACCTCCAACACTACTGCACCTTGTCCTGCATCCTTCCCAGCTGCCAAAAGAGTGACCCAATGGGCCGTGAAAGAAAGGTAACGTCCCTGTCCATGCCTGCTGGACCATGAGTCAGCGGTAATATGCACCTTACCGCTGACCGCCCTGTCCAGCGAGGCCAAGACATTGCCTTCCACATGCCGGTAGAGAGCCGGAATAGCCTTCCGTGAGAAAAAGTGGCGTTTGGGAACCTGCCACTGAGGAACCGCACATTGCACAAACTCACGGAAGGGGGCCGAGTCTACCAACTGAAAAGGCAGCAGTTGAAGCGCTAGCAATTTAGCCAAGCTAGCATTCAACCGCTGGGCATGTGGATGGCTGGGAGTGAACTTCTTTCGACGGTCCAGCAGCTGGGGCAGGGAAATTTGCCTGCTAGAATCGGACGTCGGTGTACTGCTAGCAGAGTGGCCGCAAGTACTTGGCTGTGACACACCTAATTCTACACCTTCATTCCTCTCAGTGCATGTTTCAGAGAGGACTGAAGTTATAGTGGGGTTGGAGATCCCAGCTGATGCGGTGCAAGGAGAGGTCCGCTTTGTTCTTTGGTGTGGGTCTTTGAGGTAGGCTTGCCAACGAGCTGCATGGCAGGTCAACATATGTCTGGTCAGGCATGTGGTACCCAAGCGGCTGATGTTTTGGCCACGCGATATACGCTTGAGACATATGTTGCAAACAGCAGCTGTGCGATCTGATGCACTAGCCTCAAAAAAGGCCCACACCAAAGAACTTTTTGAATGACGGGCAGAGGCAGCGCCCTGCACAGGCGGAGCTCTGCGGTGTGATTCCGTCGGTGTACTGCCCTTACGCTGGCCACCAAAGGGCATCCTGCCTCGTTGGAGATGTGCCTCCTCCTCATCCTCCTCCTCCTCCTCTCTCCTATTAGGCACCCACGTGGAGTCAGTGACCTCATCATCCCCTCCCTCCTCATCACTGGAGCCAATCTGGCAGTATGCTGCAGCTGCTGGAACATGACTGCCAGATTGGTGTCCTTCTTGAGCATCCGCTCTGTCTGCTCTCACGCTACTGCCTTCCTCTAGCTGGGTTTCATCATCAGACCCTTCGAAACGCTGGGCATCCTCCTGGAGCATGTACCCAACACTGTGCTCAAACAGTTCGGGGGACTCCTCAGGAGGAGGACATGGTGGGTCTAGGGAAGGAGTGACTGATGATGAGTCTGACATTGATACCAGGGAAGAGGACGCTTTGGCAGCTGCTTTTCCAGTACCCTGAGCCTGGGTGAGAGAGGATGAGGAGGAGGAGGAGGGCTTGGTCATCCACTCTACCAAGTCTTCGGCATGCTGTGGCTCAACATGTCCAGCTGCCGAAAAGAAGGACAAGCGTGTCCCATGGCCATGTGCTGATGACAATGCACCGCGTCCACGACCAGCACTGTTGCCCCCAGACACAGAGCCTGCTTGCCCTCTTTTATTGCCTCCTGACTGTCTGCCTCTCCTTGTTTGCCTTCCAGACATTCTAATAGATGGCCTGCAGGGAGATGGGAAAAAAGCAATAAGGGCTACCTTCAGGTGTCCTTCTCTGTCCCTTTACTTAAGGATTTCTAAATATGGTTGAGGATGATTGCTTTTGCACAGAATAGAACGACAATTTCCCTGACTGTCCAAAAAAACAAGGATTTCAAAGATGGTTGATGAGGAATGCTTTAGCACACTATAGCACAAGGAGAATTTCCCTCACTGTCCTTCCCTGTCCCTAGAAACAAGGATTCGCACAGTAAAACACACTGACACTCTCCCTACCTATAGTTTTCTGTCCCTAGAAAAAATGTTTTTTTAAAGCACACTATAGCACAAGGAGAATTTCCCTCACTTTCCTTCTTTGTCCCTAGAAACAAGGATTATCACAGTGAAAGAAACTGACACTCTTCCTTCCTATAGTTTTCTGTCCCTAGAAAAAATGTTTTTTTAAAGCACACTATAGCACAAGGAGAATTTCCCTCACTTTCCTTCCCTGTCCCTAGAAACAAGGATTCGCACAGTAAAACACACTGACACTCTCCCTACCTATAGTTTTCTGTCCCTATAAAAAATGTTTTTTTAAAGCACACTATAGCACAAGGAGAATTTCCCTCACTTTCCTTCTTTGTCCCTAGAAACACGGATTATCACAGTGAAAGAAACTGACACTCTTCCTTTCTATAGTTTTCTGTCCCTAGAAAAAATGTTTTTTTAAAGCACACTATAGCACAAGGAGAATTCCCTCACTGTCCTTCCCTGTCCCTAGAAACAAGGATTCGCACAGTAAAAGACACTGACACTCTCCCTACCTATAGTTTTCTGTCCCTAGAAAAAATGTTTTTTTAAAGCACACTATAGCACAAGGAGAATTTCCCTCACTTTCCTTCTTTGTCCCTAGAAACAAGGATTATCACAGTGAAAGAAACTGACACTCTTCCTACCTATAGTTTTCTGTCCCTAGAAAAAATGTTTTTTTAAAGCACACTATAGCACAAGGAGAATTCCCTCACTGTCCTTCCCTGTCCCTAGAAACAAGGATTCGCACAGTAAAACACACTGACACTCTCCCTACCTATAGTTTTCTGTCCCTAGAAAAAATGTTTTTTTAAAGCACACTATAGCACAAGGAGAATTCCCTCACTGTCCTTCCCTGTCCCTAGAAACAAGGATTCGCACAGTAAAAGACACTGACACTCTCCCTACCTATAGTTTTCTGTCCCTAGAAAAAATGTTTTTTTAAAGCACACTATAGCACAAGGAGAATTCCCTCACTGTCCTTCCCTGTCCCTAGAAACAAGGATTCGCACAGTAAAACACACTGACACTCTCCCTACCTATAGTTTTCTGTCCCTAGAAAAAAATGTTTTTTTTAAAGCACACTATAGCACAAGGAGAATTCCCTCACTGTCCTTCCCTGTCCCTAGAAACAAGGATTCGCACAGTAAAACACACTGACACTCTCCCTACCTATAGTTTTCTGTCCCTAGAAAAAATGTTTTTTTAAAGCACACTATAGCACAAGGAGAATTTCCCTCACTTTCCTTCTTTGTCCCTAGAAACAAGGATTATCACAGTGAAAGAAACTGACACTCTTCCTACCTATAGTTTTCTGTCCCTAGAAATTTTTTTTTTTAAAGCACACTATAGCACAAGGAGAATTCCCTCACTGTCCTTCCCTGTCCCTAGAAACAAGGATTCGCACAGTAAAACACACTGACACTCTCCCTACCTATAGTTTTCTGTCCCTAGAAAAAATGTTTTTTTAAAGCACACTATAGCACAAGGAGAATTCCCTCACTGTCCTTCCCTGTCCCTAGAAACAAGGATTCGCACAGTAAAACACACTGACACTCTCCCTACCTATAGTTTTCTGTCCCTAGAAAAAATGTTTTTTTAAAGCACACTATAGCACAAGGAGAATTCCCTCACTGTCTTTCCCTGTCCCTAGAAACAAGGATTCGCACAGTAAAACACACTGACACTCTCCCTACCTATAGTTTTCTGTCCCTAGAAAAAATGTTTTTTTAAAGCACACTATAGCACAAGGAGAATTCCCTCACTGTCCTTCCCTGTCCCTAGAAACAAGGATTCGCACAGTAAAACACACTGACACTCTCCCTACCTATCCTTCTCTTTCCCTAAACTAAAGGAATCCAGGTTAAGCAAGAAAAAAATAAATGTCACTGTCCCTGCCTATGCTTCTCTTTCCCTGCTCCGGAACACACTACACTAGGCCGCCGTGCTGGCGGCCTTTTATAGTGTGGGGCGTGTACTAAACACCCTCAGCAATAATTGGCCACAGGCATCCTGCCTGTGGCCAATCATTGCTCTCCTCGCTGCCGGCGCTGTGATTGGCCAAGCATGCGGGGTCACAGTGCATGCTTGGCCAATCACAGCGCCTGGATGACACTGCAATGGCGTAGTGCATTGTGGGCCGTTCGCGTCACTCGAATTTGGCGCGAACGGCCCAAATCGTTCGATCTTCGTCGAACGATCGAACAGCCGATGTTCGAGTCGAACGTATGTTCGACTCGAACACGAAGCTCATCCCTATTTGGCAGGTTTGGGTAGTAAAGTGGCAGGTTTGGGTAGTATAGGATGGTATAGTGGCAGGTTTGGGTAGTATAGGGTGGTAAAGTGGCATGTTTGAGTAGTATAGGGCAGTATAATGGCAGGTATGGGTAGTATAGGGCGGTATAGTGGCAGATTTGGGTAGTATAGGGTGGTATAGTAACAGGTTTGGGTAGCATAGGGCAGTACAGTCGCAGGTTCGGGTAGTATAGGGCAGTATAGTGGCAGGTTTGGGTAGTATAGGGCGGTATAGTGGCAGGTTTGGGTAGTATAGGGTTGTCTAGTGGCAGGTTTGGGTAGTATAGTGGCAGGTTTGGGTAGTATAGGGCGGTATAGTGGCAGGTTTGGGTGGTATAGTGACAGGTTTGGGTAGTATAGTGGTAGGTTTGAGAAGTATAAGATGGTATAGTGTTAGGTTTGGGTAGCATAGGGCAGTACAGTGGCAGGTTTGTGTAGTATAGGGCAGTATAGTGGCAGGTTTGGGTAATATAGGGTGATATAGTGGCAGGTTTGGGTAGTATAGGGGCAGGTTTGGGTAGTATAGGGCAGTACAGTGGCAGGTTTAGGTAGTATAGGGCAGTATAGTGGCAGGCTTGGATAGTAAAGTGGCAGGTTTGGGTCGTATAAGAAGGTATAGTGGCAAGTTTGGGTAGTATAGGGCAGTACACTGAAGAAATTACACTTTGCTACAATGTAAAGTAGTGAGTGTACAGCTTGTATAACAGTGTAAACTTGCTGTTTCCTCAAAATAACTCAACACACAGCCATCAATGTCTAAACCACTGTCAACAATATTGAGTACACCCCTAAGTGAAAATATCCAAATTGGGCCCAAAAATATTTTGTGTGGCCACCATTTTTTCAAGCAATGCCTTAACCCTCTTGGGCATGGAGCTCATCAGAGCTTCACAGGTTGCCACTGGAGTCCTCTTCCACTCCTCCATGACAACATCACGGAGCTGGTGGATGTTAGAGACCTTGCGCTCCTCCACCTTCCGTTTGAGGATCCCCACAGATGCTCAATAGGGTTTAGGTCTAGAAACTTGGTCAGTCCATCACCTTTACCCTCAGCTTCTTTAGCAAGGCAGTGGTCATCTTGGAGGTGTGTTTGGAATTGTTATCATGTTGGAATACTGCCCTGCGGTCCTGTCTCAGAAGGGAGGGGATCATGCTCTGCTTCAGTATGCCACAGTACATGTTGGCATTCATGGTTCCCTTAATGAACTGTACCACCCCAGTGTCGGCAGCATTCATGCAGCCCCAGACCACTTTGGGCCCAATTTGGACATTTTCACTTCGGGGTGTACTCACTTTTGTTGCCAGCGGTTTAGACATTAATGGCTGTGTGTTGAGTTATTTTGAGGGGAGAGCAAATTTACACTGTTATACAAGCTGTACACTCACTACTTTATATTGTAGCAAAGTGTAATTTCTTCAGTGTTGTCTCACATGAAAAGATATAATAAAATATTTACAAAAATGTGAGAGGTAAACTCACTTTTGTGAGATACTGTATGTATACATATGTCTTGAAAAAGTATCCATACCCCTTGAAATTGTCCACATTTTGTCATGTTACAACCAAAAACATAAATAAGTCAATACTTTGTAGAACTACCTTTTGCTGCAATTACAGCTGCAAGTCTTTTTGGGGATGTCTCTACCGGCTTTGCACATCTAGAGAGTGACATTGTTGCCCATTCTTCTTTGCAAAATAGCTCAAGCTCTGTCAAATTGGATGGAGAGCGTCTGTAAACAGCAGATTTCAAGTCTTGCCACAGATTCTCAATTGGATTTAGGTCTGGACTTTGACTGGGCCATTCTAACACATAAACATGCTTTGATCTAAACCATTCCATTGTAGCTCTGGTTGTATGTTTAGGGTCATTGTGCTAATGGAAGGTGAACCTCCGTCCCAGTCTCAAGTCTTTTGCAGACTCCAACAGGTTTTCTTCTAAGATTGCCCTGTATTTGCCTCCATCCATCTTTCCATCAATTCTGATCAGCTTCTCTGTCCCTGCTGAAGAAAAGCATCCCCACAACATGATGCTGCCACCACCATGTTACATGGTGGAGATGGTGGGTTGAGGGTGATGTGCAGTGTTAGTTTTCCACCGCACAAAGCATTTTGTTTTTAGGCCAAAAAGTTCAATTTTGGTCTCATCGGACCAGAGCACCTTCTTCCACATGTTTTCTGTGTCCCCCACATGGCTTCTCGCAAACTGTAAATGAGACTTATTTTGGCTTTCTTTCAACAATGGCTTTCTTCTTGCCACTCTTCCATAAAGGCCAGATTTGTGGAGTGCATGACTAATAGTTGTCCTGTGGACAGGTTCTCCCACCTGAGCTGTGGATCTCTGTAGCTCCTCCAGAATTGCCATGGGCCTCTTGGCTGCTTCTCTGAATAATGCTGTCCTTGCCCGGCCTGTCAGTTTAGCTGAATGGCCATGTTTTGGTAGGATTGCAGTTGTGCCATACTCTACATTTTCGGATGATGGATTGAACAGTGCTCCATGAGATGTTCAAAGCTTGGGATATTTTTTTATAACCTAACCCTGCTTTAAACTTCACAGCAACTTTATCCCTGACCTGTCTGGTGTGTTCCTTGGCTTTCATGATTCTGTTTGTTCACTAAGGTTTTCTAACAAACCTCTGAGGGCTTCACAGAACAGCTGTATTTGATAATGAGATTAAATTACACACAGGTGGACTCTATTTACTAATTAGGTGACTTCTGAAGGCAATTGGTTCCACAATATGTTAATTAGGAGGTATCAGCGTAAAGGGGGCTGAATACAAATGCGCGCCACACTTTTCATATATTTATTTAAAAAAAATGTGAAAAACATTTATCATTTTCTTTCCACTTCACAATTATGTGACTCGTTGTGTTGGTCTATCAAATAAAATCTCAATAAAATACCTGTTTTTGGTTGTAGCATGACAAAATGTGGAAATTCAAGGGGTATGAATACTTTTTCAAGGCACTGCATACAGTATATGTATGTATATATATATATATATATATATATATATATATATATATATATATATATATGTATATATATATATGTATATTGTTATTATTATTAACTACCTTGGTTGCCTTGTTGTTAAACTATGTGACTGACATTTGTTATATTTAGTTTGACACACAAGCTGCCAAGGCTTTTAAACTTCTGTTCTAATAAATGTCAACACTGATTGTGTAAGCTTGTATGACATATTCAAAATAATAATAATTTGCAATCATCCCACAAAACATTTAAACCTTTTTATCTGTATCCTAAATTTACTTGTCCTTTTAATGTGTTTAAAGCCTGTGTATACTAAGGCCCCTTTCACACTGGGGCGGGCAGATGCGGTGGCGGTATAGCAGCGCGATTTTCAGCGCTGCTATACCGTCGTTCTTACCGCGGTATGCGGCCACTAGGGGGGTGAATTTAGCGGCCGAAAAAGGGTTAATACCGCGGTGTCCCATTGATTTCAATGGGCAGCCGCGGTAAAGGAGCGGTGAACACACCGCTCCTTTACCGCTGTAAAGAAGCGGCTAGCAGGACTTTTGGAGCGGTCCTGCTAGCGCACCGCTTCAGTGTGAAAGCCTTCGGGCTTTCACATTGAAGGCTGCAGGCACGAATTTTTCATGCGGTATAATAGCGCTAATATTAGCGCTAAACCGCATGAAAAACGCCCCAGTGTGAAAGGGGCCTAAATGACTTAACTGAATGAGATTTTATCTGCGAAACACTGTTTAGTATATCATAAAATAACTACCATTTCTCAAATACTTGCAATAACTGCATGGCATTTCTCAGGGTAGGTTTAAAGATGGCGACAATAGTAGATCATCTCTGCCTAATGTTTATTGGAATGGCCTAATGTAGCCTTAATTTAAAGCCCATGTTTCAGGGGTTACAACAAGGAGACAGGAACAGAATGTTGTCAACCTATATCAGTAAGGACCTTCATGGCAGGATTATCAGGTTTTATTTTAATAAAAATATTGAAAATTATTTTTGAAATTGCATTAACATGTTAAAAGGGATATGGGATTTTATTGATTATGTTTTAATATACATGTATGGCCTCTAAGAAAACTATTGTGCAGATATTGATTGCAGGCAGCATAACTGCAGTAAGATAAAATCTTGTTTACTATCTTATAAACCTTCTCCATCCAAAAAGTATACTTTTGTTTTGGAAAGAAGGGAAGAGTTAGAGCCTCTATAAGGTTTCATTGCAGTCTTTGTACCTACTGCAGAGGTAAGATGTGAAATATCCCATACCAGGGCATCAACTAAAACAAGGACACATATAAGTAGAGGGTTAAAATTGGAAAACCCCTTCAATTTACTAAATGTAGGTGTTTCCAGAAAAGGGCACTGTTAATGCTACAGCTACATGCAAAATTTTAGGCAATTATGAGCACCCAACCAGATGGCAACGGTTTAAAGAAGATCTGTCATTATAATATTTTGTTACAGTTCTGTCCCCAATGGAACAAAGTATATGTAGGACTTTGTACCATGTTGCTAAGTGCTTCTTAACCATGGTTATGAGATCTGACCTGCCCCTTTCCCCCCTGACGTAGCCCTGACATCAATGGTACTTAACATCTTTGGGATGATTTGGAACATGAATTTCAAGCCAGGTCTTCTTGTGAACACTAGTATTCATCTCACAAATGCTATTTCGGTCGAATGAGCACATATTTGTAGCTCATCCCCATGAGGGCCACTTGAAAGATCTGCACCCCAAAGGTTGCCCTGACCTTGCAAGTCCACCGACTCCTCTGACACTCTGGGTTCCGACATTCTTGTTGTAACAAAAAGCACTTAGAAACACACTTAGACAAGTAAGGCAGTTGAATATTATTTTATTTAAAGATTTTTTGGCAATGAAGCTCAGTAACTTACAACTGACACCGGCTAAGGATTTGCTGCGACAAATAACCCTGTAAGCAGAAAAAGACAAAAGAATAATATTGTAGTAAAAGTAGCACAAGCATATACAGTATAATAAACCAACAAACTCTGGTTTGGATTGAGCTCTATGGGTTCAGGCAGGAGGAGGGCAGAGGAAGTACCAGATTCGTGTAAGACCACTCCCTTCTATTATGCAACACCACAGTCCCAATGATCCGTATAAACATTGTATTTAGTTCAGTTCAAACAATTTAGCCTTTGAGTCTTTAGACCTACTGATTTAGTAATAGAGTTCTGGGTGAAAGTATGGGCCCTTATGGCTCCAATGGATTCAATCCCTTGAGGGGGGGGGTATGATGTGGTCTCTCAGAAGAAAGGGTGATGCAAGGTATGCTTGTGGAGTTCTGGCAAGCAGGAGGAACCATGTCGCTGCTCAGCAAAGAGTATCTGTAGCACAAAGTCCTACAGGTTTAGTCAGGGAAACAAGACAATGGTGGCTGCACGCAGTTTCCCTTGTTATTGGAGGTCAGGCAAGTGACCAAGCGACCTCCGGTATTGAGGAGTGGCGTGAGGGTTCCACAGCAGGCCTCTGCAGAGTCTGGTTTGAGGGATGGCGTTCGACCCTGTGTCGCATTGCACCACAGCGTGGCTGGATCTGGCGTGAATGAGATGAGAGCGGCCTCTTAGCTGCCGCAGAATGACCAGAAGTGGCTAATAGTGGATGCTCCCGCACCCGCTCGCAATGACTCTCCTCCCTGTTGCACAGGCTGCAACTCAGCCACAGCACCGCCTGGCTCAGAGTCACTGCTTGCAGATCCAGCCCGTGGTCCCAAGAGAGTGATTCCATCCCCACACAGGTTTTTTATATCCTCTCCCAGAATTCTATTCTACTTTCCCAGCCAGCTGCGATTTGTAGTCCATAACAGTCTGACTGAGAACTTGTATCCATGGACTACATGTCCCAAGATGCTTTGCTCCATTCTTAGTTCTCATTCACCCTGACTGCAGGATATGATGACAGAGTCCAGGTTGGGCACTAGGACAAAACAGCCACACTCTAGTAATATTGTAAAGTGTCTCCTGAACATGCAGGCAATATTAGCCAGCTCCTGTATACTGTACATATTCCTATAGGGACATTTCAAAATCTTGTGGAAAGTTTCCCAGAATAGTAAAGGATGTTGTAGCTGTAAAGGTGAGACATGGGGATCTGACAAGCCAGTGAATTTATACTGTACACATGGGCATCCGCTGAACTTTTTTCAGGGGGGGGGGGCATCATTTCAAGGTCATCCATGCATCTTTGGGGCAGTGGAGCAGCGCTGTATACACCACTCCTTCACCGCCCCTGCCCATTGAAATAAATGGGCACCGCTGCCGAAGCGCCTGCAAAGCGCCTGCAAAGCGCTTTGCAGTGGCGATACACAGTTGCATTTAACCCTGTCTTCGACCGCTAGCTGGGGTTAAAAGTACTCCACTAGTGGCCAAATAGCGCCACTAAAACACTAAATCGCTTTACTGATAACGCGGCCAGCTGGCAGTGTGAAATAGCTCTTGAGGATAGTTTGGCTTCACTCCACCATGTCCATATAAATTGCAATACATCTGCTGTGGCCATATTTTGATCTTTATAAAAACAGCCTATACTGTATAGGTTGTTTTCATCAAGATCAAAATATGGCCGCCCACAACAGATGTATTGCAATACATTGCAATACAAAAAGATGTACACAGTGGTGTCGTGGCACAGGCACTGCTGTTACCTGTAGTTCTTCAGCGATAGGCCCAGGGCAGGCACTGGCAGCGTATTCTCTCGTCTCGTCCACTGCACGCCACGCACCTGTGGGAGGAGCCAGCGTATACATTTACACAGGCAGAGGCAGGCTGAGGCAGCAGCCAATCACGGAACAGCCGGGTCACGGACGGTGATGTTAAGCAGAGGCCCGAGCGGCAGAGCCAATCCGATGCTCGGGCCAGGGGTGAGGAGGAAGGGACGAATGTGTAGTCGGAAAAGACAGAGCAGCCCCAGTCCCCAGGCCAGCAGCAGACTTAGAAAAAAAAGTGCACTGCTGCCGCTGAGGCGGCTATTGCAACACAGGGGGAAAGTGTCTTCACTCTGACTTCCGATTCCAGGGGGGGGCAATTGACCCCCCTTGCCCTATGGAGCGGACGCCCATGACTGTACATATTGTACTATTCCTGAGTGGGAGTAGAAAATGCCTTGGCCTTGGTGGGAGCAGTGTCCCACGGTTTTAAGCAGCAAAAGTAAAAATTTACCTCGAACCTTGGAAGAGGAAAAATGCCCCATCATTGGCTCAGTGGAAGGAATAGTGGCCCATCGTTGTAATCAGTGGGATGAATAGCACCCATTATTGGTGTAAGTTAAAGGAATAGTACTGCATTGTTAGTGTGAGTTAGAGGAATAGTGCTCCATTATTGGTGCCAGCGAGAGTTGTAGTGACCCATCATTGTTATCAGTGGGAGGAGTAGTGCCCAATTGTTGGTATTAGTGGAAGAAATAGTGCCTCATTATTGGGTCACTGGGATGAATAGTTCCCTATCACTGGTAGAGAAAGGAGGAACACTGCTCACCGACCAAGTACATGAATATGTGGATAATTGTGACCTCAGTCAGTATTGCCCTTAGAGGGCAAGGCTGGAACAGTACTGACTCAGGCCACATTTATCCACATATTCATGCCCTGGGTCTGTGAGCGGTGTTCCTTCCTTTCTCTGTTAATGCTCTTGCATCCCTAAATGGTGCGCAGATGCCTGCTCCCTTCACTACAACCAGCGGGGAGATCTTTGTCTCAGCTTAGAGCAGCACTGCAAGTTATTCTTGGATTGTCCCATAATTGGTGACCATGGAAAGAATAGTGTCCCATAATTGGTGTCAGTGGGGGGGAATAGTGCCATTACTGTTATCAGTGAGCAAGGAGCCTAGAGTAATGTGCTTGGACATATCACAAGCAGGTTTCTCAAATCACCAAATGCAATGCCTGAAATGAAGCTTCTCTTCAAAATTGTTATAAACCCCTGCACCCCCCCCCCAACTAATCGCCATTGCATTAAAAAAAAAGTTTATTTTACCTATTTAAACCTGCAGTCATTCTCTAGGTCCCTAGTCTTCTCTTCTAATAGAAAAGTGGGATTGTTCTTCCTCAGGTGTCCATATCACTTACTGGGTGAAGTGGACCCTTTCAATTGGTTGGCCGGTAAGGGGGGGGGGTCCTCTCAGATTCCATGGGACTGCACAGCATGATGATGCCATAAATAGAAGACCGGTCTGTATGGGCACAGGCTGCAGTCCTAAATCTCAGGTACCCGTTTAAGGTGATGGTGCAAGCAATGGACATGGTTACAAACAATACAGTGAGTAGAGAATAGCTTCAGAAGTTTTTTTTTTCAAAAAAGCTTTTAAATGGCTGGGGAAAGAGGGGGGCTCAACTTTGCCTAGAAATTGGCTTTTAAAGCAAAATTGTTCTCCCTGCATTTCAAGGTTTAGCTTTTTCAATGTAAAGTATTTAACCTAGAAATTGAGCTCTGGCAGTAATACTAAAACCTAATACACACAATGAGATTATCGGACGAATGATCGTCGGTTTTTTTCTGGATGCGAATCTCCATTTAAAAAACAAATAGGTTAGTAAAGTACGAAAATTTTCATATGACAGAATATAAATTCGAAAGCAGTATTTTTTGTACGATATTCTGATTGTGTGAAAACATTTTCTAATTAATTAACTTACCGTATATGTAAACCCTAACAGTGAATTTATTTTATTTGCTCCTGTGCTTGTTATCTCAAGAAGTCTAATTATCCCAACCAGTTCTTATCTTGGACTAGAGAACAATACTGTCTGTGTTGTAGTGATGAGGTCATTGGGAGGGATTTAGCAGCTCAGCAAAAGACAACTGGGCAGGGCTGACACCATTTAGTGCACATAAAGGTTGTATGTGGTCAGCTCACTGCAAGAAATTAGGAATGGACAGCATTTCTTCCACATTAAGTATTCCTCATGTAGTGTCCTTGTAAAAGGTAATGGATTTATTCCAGAGATGTACTGCATTTGTTTTTTTTAATTTTGCCCTGGCATTGATTGCTCTTTTAAAATAAATACTGTATTCTCTCATGCATTTGCTTTCAACAGAGCACTGTACATTTTTCCCTCATATATTGTACTGGAGTTTAAACAAAGCGTTCTTCATTTGAAAGTCGATCCAGCTAAGTCAGTGCTGATACACTGCAGTAATACTGATCATATACAGAGCCTCCTTTTACAATTATATTGTCATCACCTACCAATCCCTGATACCTATCATGAGTAGGAAATATTACCTTCTTAATAAGTTATGCTCTTTGTTGAAACAGACTTTACATGTTTCAGCCTGTTCCCACAGAACTGTTTCAGTGAAGTCAGGATAGAGTGTATGTTATTATTATACAGTTGTCATTAAGCTCTTCAGTTCCACTTCATTATTAAAGAATTCTTTTAGGTAGTAGTGGGATTGGCTAATAACTGCAATTCATCTGAAACGTTTCATTATGCTAAATCCAGTAAAATGAAATAGTTTACAAACGCACAGCCTGGACATTTAATTATTATTAGGCTTGTGCAATTAGTTTCGTAACGAATCAAAATTCGTCCGAATTTAGCAACTTTCGGACATTCGGAAGCATTCGAATTTCCGAACAGAGCAATTACGAATAAAACCGAATCCGAAATAAATTATACCGCAAAATAGCGAATGCCCGAAGGTCTTCGGCATAATTCGTTATGAAAAAAGTTACGAATGTACGAATCCATTCGAAGCACAATAACACTCACTCTGCTCTCTGCTTCTCCCTCACCATGCTGAACTCCCTCTCAAAATGGTGTACAGGGGCGGAGGCTATAGCCGCATGAAAAAACGAAAGTAAAATACGAGATTTCAAATCCATTCGAAGCACAATAACACTCACTCTGCTCTGCTCTCTGCTTCTCCCTCACCGTGCTGAACCCTCTCAAAATGGTGTACAGGGGCGGAGCCTATAGCCGCATGTAAAAAACGAAAGTAAAATACGAGATTTCGAATCGTTACAAATAACCGCTATGTATTTAGAAAAGTACAAATCCATTAGAAGCACATTAGGCATAATAGGCAGCGTCGTTGTGAGAGAGACACGGAAAATTACGAATCAACGAACCCAAAAAAAGTTACGAAAGTAGGAGTTGTGTCCAGAATCAACGAAAAACAACGTACTCTACCGAAAGTACGAATTATAAAGCAACAAAAAATTCAACGAAAAATGTCGCTTGCAAAAATACGAATGAGTCCGAACACGAAAAATCCCGTCTAGCAAAATTACGAATGATTACGAATCAACAGGACCGGAAAGAAACGAACCGAAACGGAACGAATTTTTCCGTTGTGCACAAGTCTAATTATTATCACCCACAGACTCTTTGACCTGAGAGGTATGAAGAAACATATAAAAGACCCAAACAGACATCTTGGCAATGTTTTTTCTTGTGTTAACATCCATATGTTTTTCTCATAAAGAATATACAATATTAGGATAAGATAAAAACATGCATGGTCGATGCAGACAAATCAAAATCCCTACAACCAATCTCCTGTGCTAAAGCATATATGTGTTAAATTATCTCCAAAATAAGCTAAACTCCCATTTTATTCACTCTTTCCAATACCTTAGTGAGTTGGTCTGCATTGTTCAAGACCTCAATTAAGAGGACCAAAGTGGCCACCTAGATTTCGATGAAAATAATATTATCTAAAGTGTAATGAGCTAAAGCCGGCGTTAGACGGTTCAAATCTCAATTGGTTCTGCTGAGATTTGAACCGTGTATAGGCAAACTGAATGCACCCAAGTCGGATTTACATGTGATTAATGCTAGCGGCTGTTATAGCTTACCCCCCCCCCCCCGCTGGGAGAACACAATGGGGGTTGATTTACTAAAGGCAAATCCACTTTGCACTACAAGTGCACTTGGAAGTGCAGTCACTGTAGATCTGAGGGGGACATGCAAGGAAAATAAAAAACAGCATTTTTGATTGCACATGATTGGATGATAAAATCAGCAGAGCTTCCCCTCATTTCGATCTTCCCCTCAGATCTAAAGCGATTGCAGTGCACTTGTGGTGCAAAGTGGATTTGCCTTTAGTAAATAAACCCCAATGGCTCCACGAGAGGGATTCTCCTATCAACATTGACTGTATTGATGAGGGAATTGAGTGAGTGGGTTGAAGTAAAGAAAATCGCTCCACCTACGGCCAGCCTAAGACATCCAGTTGGTATCCAAGTTCTGTCCCCATATTTAATTTATTATCTAAAACAGTGGTTCTCAACTCCTGTCCTCAGGACCCACTAACAGGCCAGATTTTAAGTATTACCTTGGTGAGATGCAGACTAGAATACTGCAATCCCTGAGCAGCAAATGATATCACCTGTGATGTATTTCAGTTATCTTGCAAACCTGGCCTGTTGGTGGGCCCTGAGGACTGGAGTTGAGAACCACTGATCTAAAGTTACATTCTCATCAAAATTCCAAATTTTATTTAAATTATAGGTGGAGCCCAGTGGGCTCAATCATCCCCTGATTTCTTATATATCTTGGATACAGTACTGCAACAGTGCAATCTCCCTGACTCTGTCTACTTTCTAGGTGTTACCGCCCACCTTTGTATGTTTCAGTTCTTGATGTTTCCATACTCTACCTATAATGTAAAATAAACAAAAAATTTGACAATTATAAAAGGATCTCCTTATAATAGCTATTGCAGGTGTGCAGACCAAAGAACCCAGACACAGAAATTTCACAAATTAATCTACCAATGTGTTCAGACATTTCAATGGACACCATGGTGGTGACCTTGATTTGGTCTCTGTGCAAATAATGAAAAAGGTTAAGCTCATGATCAGAGGTGGGGACCTGTTTAGGCTATTACTGTATGCAGGAGGGTGGTGTTTTGGATCTTCCATCTACATACCCGTATTCCGTCCAGCTTGAATTTTGAGAGGGACATGTCCCATTATTACGAGTGACTCTGCACCTCCCTCTTGCTCTTATACCATGTGTCAGGAATCAGGTATGACCAGAACTGTGTGGACTGCAACAGAGGAAACTGCAAACAGAAATAGATAAAGTAAAATGGTTTATTAATATAAATAAATATAAATGTGAACACAATACCAGTATAAATGAACAACCAAACAGTCAAACAGTGATGATAACTAACCAGCATAAGTAGTAAAGGGGGAACCAGAATCGTAGTCAGGCCAGGCCAGAAACATTAACGGGAGGTCAGCAAAAGGGGGCCAGGAGTGGACAGACAGGGACAAGCAGGGATCAGAACAACAGGTTCAGGGATCAGGGATCAGGTAACAGGGATCAGGTAACAGGTATCAGGTTAGGGCACGAGGAAAATACCAGGGCGGTGTGTGTATGCACCTGCCGGGTATTTATACCTGCTAACAGGCTCAGGTGATTCCTAATTGCAGGAGGAGATACCTGCTCTATCCTGCCAGGATCCACCCGCTGGTGGACACCAGTACTGCGGCCCAAGGATCACATAACACCAGCAGGGAAAGGCTCTCCTGACAGTTCCAAACTGCCAGGAGACACCTGCTGGTGGACATCAGTACTGCACGCCAAATATCAGATGGTATTACCAGCGAGTGGAACCTTTCCTGACACCATGTCCAACATGCACAGGACATCACACAACTCCCTCCTTCCCTTTTTCATGTTTTACTTTACTTTATATTTTTATTTCATATTATACTTCATCATGTTTGGTTTGGGTTGGTAATGTTCCATTCCCATGTCTGCTTCATATGTATATATAGTAGTTTATCCATAATTGATTATGATTCTTTCGGAATCTCCATACTTGAAAGGGTATATATATATATATATATATATATATATATATATATATATATCACCATAGGACTATGTGTGTCCATATTTACATTATCTGACTTTATGTTGACCACTCTGCACTTTTCTTTTCTGTCCGTTATTGTATTGTCATATAGGTTGATGATCATTTACCGGTGTTTTTTCTATATTGTAAACTTATACAGTGTGTGGTTGTGAGTGACCAGCTATAAATTAATTTCCATGTGGATATATGATATATTCTCTATATTAATGTATTTATTAATTGAATCTATTTAGAATTTTGTGTGTCAGAATATCACGGAGGGATTTTGCATCGCCACCCATCTTGGATATTCCTTCACAAATTGAAATATGATCCCATATGTTTGAAGATTCTTTGTTTTTATTTTATTTAGTGAGATAGTTTTCTGGGGTTAATTGTAACGAGTATGTGCTGAATGTCATCCACTGTCTACAGGTGGTGTTTTATCCCTATTTCTTTTATTTTCTCTGTTTATATACTGTATATTCTTTTTTGATCAATATGGAGACTGTTCATGTTTAACTTATAATTCCAATTATATATGTATGTTGTATTTGAACATTTATATAGAGTGTTTTTACTTGCAAGAGTTGTAGTCTCATTGGGCTCTTGATCTATATGGGTTGGGATCAGTCATTGTGGATTAATCTTCCAAAGGATTGACCTCACCTGTCAGCTTGGAGCAAAAAGCGAGTGCTCACACTTGGGGCAATCGGTAATGATTAAGCACAAGAGTGTGAAACATGTCTACTGATCTCTCGTGGGTCATGTGTGTATGTCATGTCTCATCTTTGAATGTATTTAGCTGTTTTTATTCCTGAAAGGGCCACCACCTTTCTTATTTTTCGTACATTTAGTTGGCCGCGGAGCAGGCAGACACTCAGGCAGGAGTGTCTCCAGTGCAGGAGGCAGTCATCTTGGCTGGGTGTGGATCGGCCTTGGAGGACAGTGATTGGCTGAGGCAACAAAACATAGAGAAATGTGTTTGCAGTGTGCTTAGAGGAAAGAAGAGGGCAGTCTTACAGTTGGCAGGAGGTCAGAAAAAAGACTGCACTGCTAGCTGAAAGGAACCCCCCCATAGCTGACTGCAGTAAGGTAAGAACTCAGAGTAGCAAAAAGACTGTTCATCACACAGGATCTTGCATCCAACACTGGGAACCGTCTCCCTGGGAGGGTGTAAGGTTTAATTTGGATGCCTTGAGAGATCAGATTGAACCAGAGGGCACTCTTACCTTTTGTAAGGAAGGATAAGAGGCACTGTCTCAGCAGGATTGAAAGAGGGATATCAAAGCAACTCCAATCCCTGTATGAGGGCTAGAACTGAATCACGTGTTTGGAGATCCAGAAGAGGGTGCCCTGGTTCTGGTAGAAAACTAACATTGTACAATAGCTGTGAACACTTATAGAAGCACCAGCATCAGTTCCTCCCAGGAAGCTAGGACAACATAAGGTAATTGCATTCATTCTACTACTTCCTAGCATTATTGTAGCAGTTTTAAAAGAAAGGCTCCTCATTATACAGTTCATAACAAGTTTCCAAATCTGCAGTGACAGAGCTTTCATTCTCATCTCTGTATTCCCCATCCTCAAGATAGGTTGATACAAAGAAAGTTATTCATGGGGGGACCCCACACAGTTTTTTTTTCATAATTTTAAATTTTAGGCATGTTTTTTTACATTCAGCTGTCAGCTGGGAACTCGCTGACAGCTGATAAGTCAACCGTTGTTAAGGACACCACAGCCGGCTTTACGGCCTGATTCTTAGCAACCAGCTATTGGGGGACCCCCACAGTGTTTTTTTGACAAATACCGCATGTGATACCACCAGCAAAACCCTGGTGATAAATATTGCATGTTTTTTATCCTCTGTTCTGTTGAATTGGGCTTAAGAGCTTACCACATGGTTAAACTATATTTACAGGCACATTTTTGATTTTGCAGTAAATACTGCATAGTCGATATATATTTTGTAAAGTGGGCTTTATTTACTGCATGAAATAATTTTATGCAAATGAGTCACATGACCACGGTATTGCATGCGGTAAATGTTAGTGAATTGACCCCATAATCAGTAAGTGATTTAGTAGGAGAAGGAAGAGCCGTGGAGATTGAGGAAAATCACCAAAGAATTGGTAAATTTTTATGTATAGCCAAAACCTTTGAGTTTTGGATACAGTAAGGAAGGATTAGAAACCTTGTTGCTAGATAGAGTTGCCTTCTCTATTTGTCCTGGGGACCTTTGTCATCAAAACGAAGAGTTATGGGAAATCCACCAGAAGAAGTTATGGGAATTTCCCTACTTTGACACAAAGCGCAAAAATAAACCAACAGAAGTTTTAACCCATCTGTCTTCTATACAAAACAAAAAAAGAATCATATATAGCTTTGGCTGTACATACAGTATACTGTAGGTGCAAGAAACTGCATGGATTTCCACTGTGAAACATGTATGATCCAATTAAAATAACGTTTCACTTTAACTGCTTTGGAAAGCATTTTGCCTCATTTCAAGGTTTTCTTCCCAGCAGTTAAGAAGTTTGTGGCAAAGCATGTCAATGTCATATTGCTGATTTTTTTTTAATTTCTCTCTTACATACAATGTCTAAGAATAATCGCACCTATCCTGTCAGAAGGGTTGATTTAGTTATCCTATTCTAAACTCTTCAACAGCTGTACATTCTTTCCTAGTAAATAGACCTCTCCTGTGTTTTCCCATTGGACTCCAGCTTCCCAAAGTATTTTTTCACTGTAATAATTTAGGACTCTAATGCATATGTGGGAAGGCATAAAATTGCTACTTTATGCTCATAAAACGTGAATGAAAATTAGAGGCATTGTAAACTGTGTAATGGATCTTAAAGATAGAAAATATCTATAACGGAATTAAAATGAAATGCTCAGTCTATGACATCAGTAAAATTTTCCATCCCATTTAATAAAAAGTCCTACTCACTTAAAAAATAAAGATATTCCTTAAACCAAGTAGCTTTTTAAATGACTTATTAACTCTTACCCGACTCTGTGTCTACCCCATAAACTACATCATAATTAGGGATGAGCTTTGTGTTCGAGTCGAACATACGTTCGACTCGAACATCGGCTGTTCGATCGTTCGACGAAGATCGAACGATTTGGGCCGTTCGCGCCAAATTCGAGTGACGCGAACGGCCCACAATGCACTACGCCATCGCAGTGTCATCCAGGCGCTGTGATTGGCCAAGCATGCACTGTGACCCCGCATGCTTGGCCAATCACAGCGCCGGCAGCGAGGAGAGCAATGATTGGCCACAGGCAGGATGCCTGTGGCCAATTATTGCTGAGGGGGTTTAGTACACGCCCCACACTATAAAAGGCCGCCAGCGCGGCGGCCTTGTGTAGTGTGTTCCGAAGCAGGGAAAGAGAAGCGTAGGCAGGGACAGTGTCATTTTTTTCCTTTACTAATCCTGGATTCCTTGTGTTTAGGGACAGAGAAGGATAGGTAGGGAGAGTGTCAGTGTGTCATTCTGTGCTAAACCTTGTTTGTAGGGACAGAGAAGGACAGTGAGGGAAAGTGTCAGTGTGCTATTCTGTGCTAAACCTTGTTTGTAGGGACAGAGAAGGACAGTGAGGGAAAGTGTCAGTGTGCTATTCTGTGCTAATCCTTGTTTGTAGGGACAGAGAAGGACAGTGAGGGAAACTGTCAGTGTGCTATTCTGTTCTAAACCAATCTTGCTGAACCATATTTGAAATCCTTGAGTTTAGGGACAGAGAAGGACACTCGGGGAAACTATCAGTGTGCTATTCTGTGCTAAATCTTGTTTGTAGGGACAGAGAAGGACAGTGAGGGAAAGTGTCAGTGTGCTATTCTGTCCTAAACCAATCTTGCTGAACCATATTTGAAATCCTTGAGTTTAGGGACAGAGAAGGACACTCGGGGAAACTGTCAGTGTGCTATTCTGTTCTAAACCAATCTTGCTGAACCATATTTGAAATCCTTGAGTTTAGGGACAGAGAAGGACACTCGTGGAAACTATCAGTGTGCTATTCTGTGCTAAATCTTGTTTGTAGGGACAGAGAAGGCTCCGTAGGCATTCAAGGGGCTACGCAAGTACGCAGGCAAAAAGATGCCATGCCGTGCTTGCGCTGGTGTGTTTGGGGGACAGGAGCCACACTGGGGCAGAGGTCCTGTCTGCTCTGCAGGGGCAGGCCGAGAGGTGGTTGACGCCACGCCAGCTTAAGCCAGGAATGGTGGTTTGCGACAATGGCACCAACCTCCTCTCCGCCCTCCGACAGGGACAACTGACCCATGTGCCCTGTATGGCTCACGTCCTTAACCTGGTGGTGCAGCGGTTCTTTGGCAGGTACCCGGGCTTACAGGATGTCCTGAGGCAGGCCAGGAAAGTCTGTGTGCATTTCCGCAGATCTTATAATGCCAGTGCTCGCCTGGCTGAGCTGCAAAAGGAGTTGAACCTGCCCAAGAACCGCCTTATATGTGACATGCCCACCAGGTGGAACTCAACGTTGGCCATGCTGCAGCGGCTGCACACGCAGCAGAGGGCCATCAATGAGTACCTGTGCGACTACGGCACCAGGACAGGGTCAGGGGAGCTCGGGTTTTTTTCACCACGCCAGTGGGGCATGATCAGGGATGCATGCACTGTCCTGGCACCATTTGAGGAGGCCACGAGGATGGTGAGCAGTGACAGTACATGCATCAGTGACACTGTACCTCTTGTCCACCTGTTGGAGCACACGCTGCGTGGAATAATGGACAGGGCACTTGAGGCAGAACAGAGGCAGGAAGAGGAGGACTTCCTTGCCTCTCAAGGCCCCCTTTACCCAGACAGTGTTCCTTCTGTCCTACCCATCGCACAGGAAGAGGAGGAGGAGGAGGAGAATTGTGTCAGCATGGAGGTGGAGGCTGGCACTCAGCATCATCAGCAGCAGTCTTTTAGGGATGATTTACAGTCCCAAGAAACCAGTGGACTTGTACGTGGCTGGGAGGAGGTGGCTGCGGATCATGTCGTCCTTAGTGACCCAGAGGACTCCGGACTGAATGCCTCAGCTAACCTACGCTGCATGGCCTCCCTGATCCTGCAAAGTCTGCGGAAGGATCCTCGTATTCTTCGGATCAAGGAGAGGGACCATTACTGGCTGGCCACTCTCCTTGATCCACGGTACAAGGGTAAGGTTGCGGACCTTATGTTACCGTCGCAGAGGGAGCAGAGGATGAGACAACTCCGGGAGGCCTTGCAGAAAAGTCTGTGCAACGCGTTCCCAGAGACTGGGAGGTTACAAACTCCTGGTCCTGGACAATGAGTTGCTGAGGCTTCGGGCAGTCAAAGAAGGAGCGGTGGGGAAGGTGGCCGTCTGACCGATGCGTTCAGACAATTCTTTAGTCCGCAGCCCCAAAGTATGATCGGTTCCAGCAACCATCGCCAGCGTCTGATATACATGGTGCAGGAATACCTAGGGGCAAGGTCAGACTTGGACACCTTCCCCACCGAAAATCCTCTGGCTTACTGGGTCTTGAGGATGGATCACTGGCCAGAGCTTGCACAGTATGCAATTGAGCTACTGGCCTGTCCTGCATCCAGTGTTCTTTCAGAACGCACATTCAGTGCTGCTGGAGGATTTGTCACAGATCACAGGGTGCGCCTGTCCACCGACTCGGTTGATCGACTGACTTTCATCAAGATGAACCAGTCTTGGATCACCACCAGCTACCACACACCTGATGCTGATATAACAGACTAATTGATTTTAAAATGTCACATCTCTTCAAGACTGATGCTGATGCTGAGTGCCTGTGCTGTTATGTTGACTGGCTATCCTCCTCCTCCTCCTCAATGATCCGATTAATGATGATAGCTTGGAAGATCATTTTGGTTTATGGGTGCCGCCACCAGTGGCTAAGGCCCAATTTTTCAGCCCCTGTTTAACAGGGGCGTGTAATTACAATTTTTGATGCAATACTTTGCAACAGGCCTCATTGCTGTGCTCCAAGTACAGTATCTGTGAGGGGTTGCAGTGTTGTGCCACCAGTGCCTAAGGCCCAATTTTTCAGCCCCTGTTCAACAGGGGCATGCAATTATAATTATTGATCTAATAATTCACAGCAGGGCCCATTGCTGCGCCCACCAAGAGTAACTGTCAGGCCTTACAGTGTTGTGTTAACACCACCACCACCACCACCACCACCAAAGACCCAATTTTTCAGCCCCTGTTCAACAGGGGCATGCAATTATAATTATTGATCTAATAATTCACAGCAGGGCCCATTGCTGCGCCCATCAAGAGTATTTGTCAGGCCTTACAGTGTTGTGGCACCAGCACCACCATCAAAGGCCCAATTTTTACTACCACTGTTCAACAATTATATGTTATTACAATTCCTGATATAATAGTTGACAGCAGGGCGTTCCAGCACCCACCAAGAGTAACTGTGAGTGCTTACAGTGTTGTGCCAACACCAACACCTAAGGGGCCAATTTCTGCAGAGTATATACGGCAGGTCCCTACTTTCAAACATCCAACTTACAAACGACTACTACTTGCAAACGGAAGAAGACAACAGGAAGTGAGAGGAAATCTACCCCTTGGAAGGAAAATTCTCTCCTGAAAGAATTAATATGGGAGAAAGGTGTCTCCTCTCTACTGATGCTTTATCACCAATCCTTGTTTCAATAAAAACACCACATTTCAAAAACAGTTGTCATTGGGACGCAAAGTGAGGTGAAATGTTCTGAACAGGGGCACAGACAGCAAAACAAATGTTACAGAGGTGATAACACTTCCCTATGTTTTCCAAAAAGCTTAAAAATAGGTATTTGGGCTGGACCTACACTTAAACAATGTAGCTGTTCAAAATTACAAACAGATTCTACATAAGAACAAACCTACAGTCCCTGTCTTGTATGCACCGCCTGTATACGGCTGTTCAGAGTATATAGGGCCTTTTTTATTTTGTGTGCGGGGTTCCCCTTAATATCCATACAAGACCCAAAGGGGCTGGTAATGGGCTGGGGTAGGGGGGGGGGGGGGGGGTGATGGGGTAGCTATGCCATTTTTCTTAAAGATTTTCATCCATATTACCGGGACCAGACATTACATTAAAGCCGCAAGCAGTTTTAAATGGCTTTTTTTTCCCTTTAGAAATGTAATTTTGTGCAGGGACAGTTCTAAACACGGGAAACACGTGGCACTTCACAGGCATACTTTAGACACCCCCCAGGTACAATATTTAAAGGAATATTTGACTTTTTTTTTTTCACTTTATGCATCATTAAAATGACTGCTCCCGAAAAACGCCCGTTTTTAAAACTTCTTTTTGCATTGATACATGTCCCCTGGTGCAGAACCCGGGTTCCAAAACTCTGTTTAGGACAATAACATGGATAATAGTCGTTATAATTAGCACTTTAGAATTCGAACGTTCGCATCCATTGTATTTAATAGGGTTCTAATGTTCGTGCGAACTTTCGGTCCGTTCGCGGGTTCTGGTGCGAACCGAACCCGGGGGTGTTCGGCTCATCACTAATCATAATGACTGACCAAAGAACTGAAGTCTAAAGCCCTGTACACACGATCGGTTTAACCGATGAAAACCGTCCGATGGATTGTTTTCATCAGACAAACCGATCGTGTATGGGACCCATCGGTCTTTTTTCCATCGGTTTTAAAAAATAGAACATTGAACTTCATTTTTCTCGGCTCAGCGGAGTGTTTTACGTCACCGCGTTTGGAACGGTCGGTTTTTTGACTGATGGTGTGTAGGCAAGACTGATGGAAGTCAGCTTCATCGGATTTCCGATGGACAAAACCATCGGATTAGAATCCATAGGATATCCAATCGTGTGTACGAGGCTTTATGTTACACCGTGGCTAGTGATTTGTTTTCCTAGTTCATACCTACTCATTAGTGACATATTGGTGAAAAAGCACTGACCACACACAGGAACAAAAAAATGAAACTCAAATTTAGAGACATGGTTACACCACTGATGGCAAGTTTGTTTTTATTGAAATGATTGTAGGTTTTACAGACTTGTAATATGTTTGTTTTTGTGAATCAATATGATGTACAGAAAATGAAGTACATCAGAGCTTGGTGCTGTTCCTCAAATGAAAAGGCACAGATATTTATTAGTAAAGAACAAGAATTCAAACTGGTCAGTCTTTTATCTGTGATGTGTTTTTTTTTTTAGATGACATATGATTCATCAGAGAGAAAGAAGCAATGCGATCTGTTGAGTCTTCTGCCTGGCTGTAGAGGGGCATAGTCACAGCAACTCATCTTACAGGCATGAATGCTAATTGTGATTATGGGAGAGCTCTAACTAGTGATGAGCCGAACACCCCCGGTTCGGTTCGCACCAGAACCCGCGAACGGACCGAAAGTTCGCACGAACATTAGAACCCTATTAAATACAATGGATGCGAACGTTCGGATTCTAAAGTGCTAATTATAACGACTATTATCCATGTTATTGTCCGAAACAGAGTTTGGGAACCCGGGTTCTGCACCAGGGGACATGTATCAATGCAAAAAGAAGTTTTAAAAACTGACGTTTTCCGGGAGCAGTCATTTTAATGATGCATAAAGTGAAAAAAAAAAAGTCAAATATTCCTTTAAATATTGTACCTGGGGGGTGTCTAAAGTATGCCTGTGAAGTGCCACGTGTTTCCCGTGTTTAGAACTGTCCCTGCACAAAATAACATTTCTAAAGGAAAAAAAGCCATTTAAAACTGCTTGCGGCTTTAATGCAATGTCTGGTCCCGGTAATATGGATGAAAATCTTTAGGAAAAATGGCATAGCTACCCCATCAACCCCCCCCCCCACCCCAGCCCATTACCAGCCCCTTTGGGTCTTGTATGGATATTAAGGGGAACCCCGCACACAAAATAAAAAAGGACCTATATACTCTGAACAGCCGTATACAGGCGGTGCATACAAGACAGGGACTGTAGGTTTGTTCTTATGTAGAATCTGTTTGTAATTTTGAACAGCTGCATTGTTTAAGTGGAGCTCCATGCCAAATTCCTTTTTTTTAGCTTTTTGTAAAACATAGGGAACGGTTATCACCCCTGTCACATTTTTTTTGCTGTCTGTGCCCCTGTTCAGAACATTTCACCTCACTTTGCGTCCCAATGACAAATGTTTTTAGAAAATTTGTTTTTTTTAGTGAAACAAGGATTGGTGATAAAGCATCAATAGAGAGGAGACACCTTTCTCCCATATTAATTCTTACATGAGAGAATTTTCCTTCCAAGGGGTAGATTTCCTCTCACTTCCTGTTGTCTTCTTCCGTTTGCAAGTAGTAGTAGTTTGTAAGTTGGATGTTTGAAAGTAGGGACCTGCCGTATATACTCTGCAGAAATTGGCCCCTTAGGTGTTGGTGTTGGCACAACACTGAAAGCACTCACAGTTATTCTTGGTGGGTGCTGGAACGCCCTGCTGTCAACTATTATATCAGGAATTGTAATAACATATAATTGTTGATCAGTGGTAGTAAAAATTGGGCCTTTGATGGTGGTGCTGGTGCCACAACACTGTAAGGCCTGACAGTTACTCTTGGTGGGCGCAGCAATGGTCCCTGCTGTGAATTATTAGATCAATAATTATAATTGCATGCCCCTGTTGAACAGGGGCTAAAAAATTGGGCCTTTGGTGGTGGTGGTGGTGGTGATGGTGGTGCTGGTGCCACAACACTGTAAGGCCTGACAGTTACTCTTGGTGGGCGCAGCAATGGGCCCTGCTGTGAATTATTAGATCAATAATTATAATTGCATGCCCCTGTTGAACAGGGGCTGAAAAATTGGGCCTTTGGTGGTGGTGGTGGTGATGGTGGTGCTGGTGCCACAACACTGTAAGGCCTGACAGTTACTCTTGGTGGGCGCAGCAATGGGCCCTGCTGTGAATTATTAGATCAATAATTATAATTGCATGCCCCTGTTGAACAGGGGCTGAAAAATTGGGCCTTTGGTGGTGGTGGTGGTGGTGATGGTGGTGCTGGTGCCACAACACTGTAAGGCCTGACAGTTACTCTTGGTGGGCGCAGCAATGGGCCCTGCTGTGAATTATTAGATCAATAATTATAATTGCATGCCCCTGTTGAACAGGGGCTGAAAAATTGGGCCTTAGGCACTGGTGGCACAACACTGCAACCCCTCACAGATACTGTACTTGGAGCACAGCAATGAGGCCTGTTGCAAAGTATTGCATCAAAAATTTTAATTACACGCCCCTGTTAAACAGGGGCTGAAAAATTGGGCCTTAGCCACTGGTGGCGTCACCCATAAACCAAAATGATCTTCCAAGCTATCATCATTAATCGTATCATTGAGGAGGAGGAGGAGGATAGCCAGTCAACATAACAGCACAGGCACTCAGCATCAGCATCAGTCTTGAAGGGATGTGACATTTTAAAATCAATTAGTCTGTTATATCAGCATCTGGTGTGTGGTAGCTGGTGGTGATCCAAGACTGGTTCATCTTGATGAAAGTCAGTCGATCAACCGAGTCGGTGGACAGGCGCACCCTGTGATCCGTGACAAATCCTCCAGCAGCACTGAATGTGCGTTCTGAAAGAACGCTGGATGCAGGACAGGCCAGTAGCTCAATTGCATACTGTGCAAGCTCTGGCCAGTGATCCATCCTCAAGACCCAGTAAGCCAGAGGATTTTCGGTGGGGAAGGTGTCCAAGTCTGACCTTGCCCCTAGGTATTCCTGGACCATGTATATCAGACGCTGGCGATGGTTGCTGGAACCGATCATACTTTGGGGCTGCGGACTAAAGAATTGTCTGAATGCATCGGTCAGACGGCCACCTTCCCCACCGCTCCTTCTTTGACTGCCCGAAGCCTCAGCAACTCGTTGTCCAGGACCAGGAGTTTGTAACCTCCCAGTCTCTGGGAACGCGTTGCACAGACCTTTCTGCAAGGCCTCCCGGAGTTGTCTCATCCTCTGCTCCCTCTGCGACGGTACGATAAGGTCCGCAACCTTACCCTTGTACCGTGGATCAAGGAGAGTGGCCAGCCAGTAATGGTCCCTCTCCTTGATCCGAAGAATACGAGGATCCTTCCGCAGACTTTGCAGGATCAGGGAGGCCATGCAGCGTAGGTTAGCTGAGGCATTCAGTCCGGAGTCCTCTGGGTCACTAAGGACGACATGATCCGCAGCTACCTCCTCCCAGCCACGTACAAGTCCACTGGTTTCTTGGGACTGTAAATCATCCCTAAAAGACTGCTGCTGATGATGCTGAGTGCCAGCCTCCACCTCCATGCTGACACAATCCTCCTCCTCCTCCTCCTCCTCCTCTTCCTGTGCGATGGGTGGGACAGAAGGAACACTGTCTGGGTAAAGGGGGCCTTGAGAGGCAAGGAAGTCCTCCTCTTCCTGTCTCTGTTCTGCCTCAAGTGCCCTGTCCATTATTCCACGCAGCGTGTGCTCCAACAGGTGGACAAGAGGTACAGTGTCACTGATGCATGCACTGTCACTGCTCACCATCCTCGTGGCCTCCTCAAATGGTGCCAGGACAGTGCATGCATCCCTGATCATGCCCCACTGGCGTGGTGAAAAAAACCCGAGCTCCCCTGACCCTGTCCTGGTGCCGTAGTCGCACAGGTACTCATTGATGGCCCTCTGCTGCATGTGCAGCCGCTGCAGCATGGCCAACGTTGAGTTCCACCTGGTGGGCATGTCACATATAAGGCGGTTCTTGGGCAGGTTCAACTCCTTTTGCAGCTCAGCCAGGCGAGCACTGGCATTATAAGATCTGCGGAAATGCACACAGACTTTCCTGGCCTGCCTCAGGACATCCTGTAAGCCCGGGTACCTGCCCAAGAACCGCTGCACCACCAGGTTAAGGACGTGAGCCATACAGGGCACATGGGTCAGTTGTCCCTGTCGGAGGGCGGAGAGGAGGTTGGTGCCATTGTCGCAAACCACCATTCCTGGCTTAAGCTGGCGTGGCGTCAACCACCTCTCGGCCTGCCCCTGCAGAGCAGACAGGACCTCTGCCCCAGTGTGGCTCCTGTCCCCCAAACACACCAGCGCAAGCACGGCATGGCATCTTTTTGCCTGCGTACTTGCGTAGCCCCTTGAACGCCTACGGAGCACCGCTGGTTCCGAGGACAAACCACAGGAAGAGGCCATGGAGGAAGAAGAAGAGGAGGGGGTGGAGGAGAGAGGTGTGTCACAACCAGTAGTAGAATTTTGGAGGCGTGGCGGTGGAACAACCTCCAACACTACTGCACCTTGTCCTGCATCCTTCCCAGCTGCCAAAAGAGTGACCCAATGGACCGTGAAAGAAAGGTAACGTCCCTGTCCATGCCTGCTGGACCATGAGTCAGCGGTAATATGCACCTTACCGCTGACCGCCCTGTCCAACGAGGCCAAGACATTGCCTTCCACATGCCTGTAGAGAGCCGGAATCGCCTTCCGTGCGAAAAAGTGGTGTTTGGGAACCTGCCACTGAGGAACCGCACATTGCACAAACTCACGGAAGGGGGCCGAGTCTACCAACTGAAAAGGCAGCAGTTGAAGCGCTAGCAATTTAGCCAAGCTAGCATTCAACCGCTGGGCATGTGGATGGCTGGGAGTGAACTTCTTTCGACGGTCCAGCAGCTGGGGCAGGGAAATTTGCCTGCTAGAATCGGACGTTGGTGTACTGCTAGCAGAGTGCCCGCAAGTACTTGCCTGTGACACACCTAATTTTACACCTTCATTCCTCTCAGAGCAGGTTTCAGAGAGGAGTGAAGGTATAGTGGGGTTGGAGATCCCAGCTGATGCGGTGCAAGAAGAGGTCAGCTTTGTTCTTTGGTGTGGGTCTTTAAGGTAGGCTTGCCAACGAGCTGCATGGCAGGTCAACATATGTCTGATCAAGCATGTGGTGCCCAAGCGGCTGATGTTTTGGCCACGCGATATACGCTTGAGACATATGTTGCAAACAGCAGCTGTGCGATCTGATGCACTCGCCTCAAAAAAGGCCCACACCAAAGAACTTTTTGAATGACGGGCAGAGGCAGCGCCCTGCACAGGCGGAGCTCTGCAGTGTGATTCCGTCGGTGTGCTGCCCATACGCTGGCCACTCAAGGGCATCCTGCCTCATTGGAGATGTGCCTCCTCCTCATCCTCCTCCTCCTCCTCCTCTCTCCTATTAGGCACCCACGTGGAGTCAGTGACCTCATCATCCCCTCCCTCCTCATCACTGGAGCCAATCTGGCAGTATGCTGCAGCTGCTGGAGCATGACTGCCAGATTGGTGTCCTTCTTGAGCATCCCCTCTCTCTGCTCTCACGCTGCTGCCTTCCTCTAGCTGGGTATCATCATCAGATCCTTCCAAACGCTGGGCATCCTCCTGGAGCATGTACCCAACACTGTGCTCAAACAGTTCGGGGGACTCCTCAGGAGGAGGACATGGTGGGTCTAGGGAAGGATTGACTAATGAAGATAATGATACCAGAGAAGAGGACGCTTTGGCAGCTGCTTTGCCAGTACCCTGAGCCTGGGTGAGAGAGGATGAGGAGGATGAGGTGGGCTTGGTCATCCACTCTACCAAGTCTTTGGCATGATGTGGCTCAACATGTCCAGCTGCCGAAAAGAAGGACAAGCGTGTCCCATGGCCATGTGCTGATGACAATGCACCGCGTCCACGACCAGCACTGTTGCCCCCAGACACAGAGCCTGCTTGCCCTCTTTTTTTGCCTCCTGACTGTCTGCCTCTCCTTGTTTGCCTTCCAGACATTTTAATGGATGGCCTGCAGGGAGATGGGAAAAAGAGCAATAAGGGCTACCTTCAGGTGTATACTGTGCAGGAGGCTTAGCAACAATGACACTGACACTGTCCCCTGCCTATCCTTCTCTGTCCCTAAACACAAGGATTGAAAATATGGAACAGCAAAATAGGTTTAGAACAGAATAGCACACTGACACTTTCCCTCATTGTCCTACTCTGTCCCTCCCTACAAACAAGATTTAGCACAGAATAGCACATTGATAATTTCCACGAGTGTCCTTCTCTGTCCCTAAACTCAAGGATTGAAAATATGGAACAGCAAAATTGGTTTAGAACAGAATAGCACACTGACACTTTCCCTCACTGTCCTACTCTGTCCCTCCCTACAAACAAGATTTAGCACAGAATAGCACACTGATAATTTCTACGAGTGTCCTTCTCTGTCCCTAAACTCAAGGATTGAAAATATGGAACAGCAAAATTGGTTTAGAACAGAATAGCACACTGTCAGTTTCACTCACTGTACCTCTCTGTCCCTAAACTCAAGGATTGAAAATATGGTTCAGAAAAATAGGTTTAGAACAGAATAGCACACTGACACTTTCCCTCACTGTCCTACTCTGTCCCTCCCTACAAACAAGATTTAGCACAGAATAGCACACTGATAATTTCCCTCACTGTACCTCTCTGTCCCTACAAACAAGGATTAGCACAGAATAGCACACTGACACTTTCCCTCACTGTACCTCTCTGTCCCTACAAACAAGGATTAGCACAGAATAGCACACTGACACTTTCCCTCACTGTACCTCTCTGTCCCTACAAACAAGGATTAGCACAGAATAGCACACTGACACTTTCCCTCACTGTACCTCTCTGTCCCTACAAACAAGGATTAGCACAGAATAGCACACTGACACTTTCCCTCACTGTACCTCTCTGTCCCTAAACTCAAGGATTGAAAATATGGTTCAGCAAGATTGGTTTAGAACAGAATAGCACACTGACACTTTCCCTCACTGTACCTCTCTGTCCCTACAAACAAGGATTAGCACAGAATAGCACACTGTCACTGACACTCTCCCTACCTATCCTTATTTGTCCCTAAACACAAGGAATCCAGGATTAGTAAAGGAAAAATAATGACACTGTCCCTGCCTATGCTTCTCTTTCCCTGCTCCGGAACACACTACACAAGGCCGCCGCGCTGGCGGCCTTTTATAGTGTGGGGCGTGTACTAAACCCCCTCAGCAATAATTGGCCACAGGCATCCTGCCTGTGGCCAATCATTGCTCTCCTCGCTGCCGGCGCTGTGATTGGCCAAGCATGCGGGGTCACAGTGCATGCTTGGCCAATCACAGCGCCTGGATGACACTGCGATGGCGTAGTGCATTGTGGGCCGTTCGCGTCACTCGAATTTGGCGCGAACGGCCCAAATCGTTCGATCTTCGTCGAACGATCGAACAGCCGATGTTCGAGTCGAACGTATGTTCGACTCGAACACGAAGCTCATCCCTAGCTCTAACCAACCAAGGAACCCATTCACCAGCAGTCTAATCACTGGGCACTGGAAGATGATGAGCTGACACAGTGAGAAAAAGACTAATTATTTGCACTTCAGCCATTGGGATTTATCGGGCAGGGCAAGGGACTTAAAGAGGAAGTAAACCCTTGTATATATACTTTTTTTTTTAAATAACCTGCAAGAGAAAGGCATAATGAGCTAGTATGCACGGCATACTAGCTCATTATGTGTCACTTACCTGAGATCGAAGCCCCCGAAGTCCGCCTCGGTCCCGTCCACCGCCGCCACCATGTCCCCTCATTGCTAGTTCCTGTTTTCGCCGCTCCAGCGATGTGATTGGCCGGAGCGGCGATGACGTCACTCCCGCGCATGCGTGCGGGAGCCGTCAAATCTGTCATTGCCGATTTTATGAATGGAAGCTCTCAGTGAGCCTGCGCCGTTATCTACGGCGCACATGCGCCATAGACAACGGTGCATTCTTAATGACAAATATCTCCTAAACCATGTAGGTTTAGGAGATATTTCAAACACTTACAGGTAAGCTTTAATCTAGGCTTACCTGTAGGTGTTTGTTGTCAAAGTGGGTTTACAATAGTGATGAGCCGAACACCCCCGGGTTCGGTTCGCACCAGAACCCGCGAACGGACCGAAAGTTCGAACGAACATTAGAACCCTATTAAATACAATGGATGCGAACGTTCGAATTCTAAAGTGCTAATTATAACAACTATTATGCATGTTATTGTCCTAAAAAGGGTTTGGGAACCCGGGTTCTGCACCAGGGGACATGTATCAATGCAAAAAGAAGTTTTAAAAACGGTCGTTTTTCGGGAGCAGTCATTTTAATGATGCATAAAGTGAAAAAAAAAAAGTCAATTATTCCTTTAAATATCGTACCTGGGGGGTGTCTAAAGTATGCCTGTGAAGTGCCACGTGTTTCCCGTGTTTAGAACTGTCCCTGCACAAAATGACACTTCTAAAGGAAAAAAAAGCCATTTAAAACTGCTTGCGGCTTTAATGTAATGTCTGGTCCCGGTAATATGGATGAAATTCTTTAAGAAAAATGGCATAGCTACCCCATGACCCCCCCCCTACCCCAGCCCATTACCAGCCCCTTTGGGTCTTGTATGGATATTAAGGGGAACCCCGCACATAAAATAAAAAAGGCCCTATATACTCTGAACAGCCCTATACAGGCGGTGCATACAAGACAGGGACTGTAGGTTTGTTCTTATGTAGAGTCTGTTTGTAATTTTGAACAGGTACATTGTTGAAGTGTAGCTCCAGACCCAAAATCTATTTTTAAACTTTTTGGAAAACATAGGTAAGGGTTATCACCCCTGTAACATTTGTTTTGCTGTCTGTGCCCCTGTTCAGAACATTTCACCTCACTTTCCGTCCCAATGACAACTGTTTTTGAAATGTGGTGTTTTTCTTGAAACAAGGATTGCTGATAAAGCATCAGTACAGAGGAGACACCTTTCTCCCATATTTATTCTTACAGGAGAGAATTTTCCTTCCTAGTGGTAGATTTCCTCTCACTTCCTGTTGTCTTCTTGCGTTTGCAAGTAGGAGTCGTTTGTAAGTTGGATGTTTGAAAGTAGGGACCTGCCGTATATACTCTGCAGAAATAGGCCCCTTAGTTGTTGGTGTTGGCACAACACTGTAAGCACTCACAGTTACTCTTGGTTGGTGCTGGAACGCCCTGCTGTCAACTATTATATCAGGAATTTTAATTACATATAATTGTTGAACAGTGGTAGTAAAAATTGGGCCTTTGATGGTGGTGCTGGTGCCACAACACTGTAAGCCCTGACAGTTACTCTTGGTGGGTGCAGCAATGGGCCCTGCTGTGAATTATTAGATCAAGAATTGTAATTACATGCCCCTGTTGAACAGGGGCTGAAAAATTGGGCCTTAGGCACTGGTGGCACAACACTGCAACCCCTCACAGATACTGTACTTGGAGCACAGCAATGAGCCCTGTTGCAAAGTATTGCTTCAAAAATTGTAATGACACGCCCCTGTTAAACAGGGGCTGAAAAATTGGGCCTTAGGCACTGGTGGCACAACACTGCAACTCCTCACAGATACTGTACTTGGAGCACAGCAATGAGCCCTGTTGCAAAGTATTGCTTCAAAAATTGTAATTACACGCCCCTGTTAAACAGGGGCTGAAAAATTGGGCGTTAGGCACTGGTGGCGGCACCCATAAACAAAAATGATCTTACAAGCTATCATCATCAATCGTATCATTGAGGACTCGGAGGAGGAGGATAGCCAGTCAACATAACAGCACAGGCACTCAGCATCAGCATCAGTCTTGAAGGGATGTGACATGTTAAAATCAATTAGTCTGTTATATCAGCATCAGGTGTGTGGTAGCTGGTGGTGATCCAAGACTGGTTCATCTTGATGAAAGTCAGTCGATCAACCGAGTCGGTGGACAGGCGCACCCTGTGATCCGTGACAAATCCTCCAGCAGCACTGAATGTGCGTTCCGAAAGAACGCTGGATGCAGGACAGGCCAGTAGCTCAATTGCATACTGTGCAAGCTCTGGCCAGTGATCCATCCTCAAGACCCAGTAAGCCAGAGGATTTTCGGTGGGGAAGGTGTCCAAGTCTGACCTTGCCCCTAGATATTCCTGCACCATGTTTATCAGACGCTGGCGATGGTTGCTGGAACCGATCATACTTTGGGGCTGCGGACTAAAGAATTGTCTGAACGCATCGGTCAGACGGCCACCTTCCCCACCGCTCCTTCTTTGACTGGCCGAAGCCTCAGCAACTCGTTGTCCAGGACCAGGAGTTTGCAACCTCCCAGTCTCTGGGAACGCGTTGCACAGACCTTTCTGCAAGGCCTCCCGGAGTTGTCTCATCCTCTGCTCCCTCTGCGACGGTAACATAAGGTCCGCAACCTTACCCTTGTACCGTGGATCAAGGAGAGTGGCCAGCCAGTAATGGTCCCTCTCCTTGATCCGAAGAATACGAGGATCCTTCCGCAGACTTTGCAGGATCAGGGAGGCCATGCAGCGTAGGTTTGCTGAGGCATTCGCTCCGGAGTCCTCTGGGTCACTAAGGACGACATGATCCGCAGCCACCTCCTCCCAGCCACGTACAAGTCCACTGGTTTCTTGGGACTGTAAATCATCCCTAAAAGACTGCTGCTGATGATGCTGAGTGCCAGCCTCCACCTCCATGCTGACACAATCCTCCTCCTCCTCCTCCTCCTCCTCCTCCTCTTCCTGTGCGATGGGTGGGACAGAAGGAACACTGTCTGGGTAAAGGGGGCCTTGAGAGGCAAGGAAGTCCTCCTCTTCCTGCCTCTGTTCTGCCTCAAGTGCCCTGTCCATTATTCCACGCAGCGTGTGCTCCAACAGGTGGACAAGAGGTACAGTGTCACTGATGCATGCACTGTCACTGCTCACCATCCTCGTGGCCTCCTCAAATGGTGCCAGGACAGTGCATGCATCCCTGATCATGCCCCACTGGCGTGGAGAAAAAAAACCAAGCTCCCCTGACCCTGTCCTGGTGCCGTAGTCGCACAGGTACTCATTGATGGCCCTCTGCTGCGTGTGCAGCCGCTGCAGCATGGCCAACGTTGAGTTCCACCTGGTAGGCATGTCACATATAAGGCGGTTCTTGGGCAGGTTCAACTCCTTTTGCAGCTCAGCCAGGCGAGCACTGGCATTATAAGATCTGCGGAAATGCACACAGACTTTCCTGGCCTGCCTCAGGACATCCTGTAAGCCCGGGTACCTGCCCAAGAAGCGCTGCACCACCAGGTTAAGGACGTGAGCCACACAGGGCACATGGGTCAGTTGTCCCTGTCGGAGGGCGGAGAGGAGGTTGGTGCCATTGTCGCAAACCACCATTCCTGGCTTAAGCTGGCGTGGCGTCAACCACCTCTCGGCCTGGCCCTGCAGAGCAGACAGGACCTCTGCCCCAGTGTGGCTTCTGTCCCCCAAACACACCAGCGCAAGCACGGCATGGCATCTTTTTGCCTGCGTACTTGCGTAGCCCCGTGAACGGCTACGGAGCACCGCTGGTTCATAGGACAAACCACAGGAAGAGGCCATGGAGGAAGAAGAAGAGGAGGGGGTGGAGGAGAGAGGTGTGTCACAACCAGTAGTAGCATTTTGGAGGCGTGGCGGTGGGACAACCTCCAACACTACTGCACCTTGTCCTGAATCCTTCCCAGCTGCCAAAAGAGTGACCCAATGGGCCGTGAAAGAAAGGTAACGTCCCTGTCCATGCCTGCTGGACCATGAGTCAGCGGTAATATGCACCTTACCGCTGACCGCCCTGTCCAGCGAGGCCAAGACATTGCCTTCCACATGCCGGTAGAGAGCCGGAATAGCCTTCCGTGAGAAAAAGTGGCGTTTGGGAACCTGCCACTGAGGAACTGCACATTGCACAAACTCACGGAAGGGGGCCGAGTCTACCAACTGAAAAGGCAGCAGTTGAAGCGCTAGCAATTTAGCCAAGCTAGCATTCAACCGCTGGGCATGTGGATGGCTGGGAGTGAACTTCTTTCGACGGTCCAGCAGCTGGGGCAGGGAAATTTGCCTGCTAGAATCGGACGTCGGTGTACTGCTAGCAGAGTGGGCGCAAGTACTTGGCTGTGACACACCTAATTCTACACCTTCATTCCTCTCAGTGCATGTTTCAGAGAGGACTGAAGTTATAGTGGGGTTGGAGATCCCAGCTGATGCGGTGCAAGGAGAGGTCCGCTTTGTTCTTTGGTGTGGGTCTTTGAGGTAGGCTTGCCAACGAGCTGCATGGCAGGTCAACATATGTCTGGTCAGGCATGTGGTACCCAAGCGGCTGATGTTTTGGCCACGCGATATACGCTTGAGACATATGTTGCAAACAGCAGCTGTGCGATCTGATGCACTAGCCTCAAAAAAGGCCCACACCAAAGAACTTTTTGAATGACGGGCAGAGGCAGCGCCCTGCACAGGCGGAGCTCTGCGGTGTGATTCCGTCGGTGTACTGCCCTTACGCTGGCCACCAAAGGGCATCCTGCCTCGTTGGAGATGTGCCTCCTCCTCATCCTCCTCCTCCTCCTCTCTCCTATTAGGCACCCACGTGGAGTCAGTGACCTCATCATCCCCTCCCTCCTCATCACTGGAGCCAATCTGGCAGTATGCTGCAGCTGCTGGAACATGACTGCCAGATTGGTGTCCTTCTTGAGCATCCCCTCTGTCTGCTCTCACGCTACTGCCTTCCTCTAGCTGGGTTTCATCATCAGACCCTTCGAAACGCTGGGCATCCTCCTGGAGCATGTACCCAACACTGTGCTGAAACAGTTCGGGGGACTCCTCAGGAGGAGGACATGGTGGGTCTAGGGAAGGAGTGACTGATGATTTGTCTGACATTGATACCAGGGAAGACGACGCTTTGGCAGCTGCTTTTCCAGTACCCTGAGCCTGGGTGAGAGAGGATGAGGAGGAGGAGGAGGGCTTGGTCATCCACTCTACCAAGTCTTCGGCATGATGTGGCTCAACATGTCCAGCTGCCGAAAAGAAGGACAAGCGTGTCCCATGGCCATGTGCTGATGACAATGCACCGCGTCCACGACCAGCACTGTTGCCCCCAGACACAGAGCCTGCTTGCCCTCTTTTATTGCCTCCTGACTGTCTGCCTCTCCTTGTTTGCCTTCCAGACATTCTAATAGATGGCCTGCAGGGAGATGGGAAAAAAGCAATAAGGGCTACCTTCAGGTGTCCTTCTCTGTCCCTTGAAACAAGGACTTGCAGAGTGAAATAAACTGACACTCTCCCTACCTACAGTTTTCTGTCCCTAGAATAAATGTTTTTTTTAATCACAATATAGCACAAGGACAATTCAGTCACTGTCCTTCCAGGTCCCTGGAAACAAGGACTTGCAGAGTGAAAGAAACTGACACTGTCCCTACCTACAGTTTTCTGTCCCTAGAATAAATGTTTTTTTTAAGCACAATATAGCACAAGGACAATTCAGTCACTGTCCTTCCAGGTCCCTGGAAACAAGGACTTGCAGAGTGAAATAAACTGACACTCTCCCTACCTACAGTTTTCTGTCCCTAGAAAAAATGTTTTTTTTAATCACAATATAGCACAAGGACAATTCACTCACTGTCCTTACAGGTCCCTGGAAACAAGGACTTGCAGAGTGAAAGAAAAAAAACACTCTCCCTACCTACAGTTTTCTGTCCCTAGAAAAAATGTTTTTTTTAATCACAATATAGCACAAGGACAATTCACTCACTGTCCTTACAGGTCCCTGGAAACAAGGACTTGCAGAGTGAAAGAAACTGACACTGTCCCTACCTACAGTTTTCTGTCCCTAGAATAAATGTTTTTTTTAAGCACAATATAGCACAAGGAGAATTCACTCACTGTCCTTCCAGGTCCCTGGAAACAAGGACTTGCAGAGTGAAATAAACTGACACTCTCCCTACCTACAGTTTTCTGTCCCTAGAATAAATGTTTTTTTTAAGCACAATATAGCACAAGGACAATTCACTCACTGTCCTTACAGGTCCCTGGAAAAAAGGACTTGCAGAGTGAAAGAAAAAAAACACTCTCCCTACCTACAGTTTTCTGTCCCTAGAAAAAATGTTTTTTTTAATCACAATATAGCACAAGGACAATTCACTCACTGTCCTTACAGGTCCCTGGAAACAAGGACTTGCAGAGTGAAAGAAACTGACACTGTCCCTACCTACAGTTTTCTGTCCCTAGAATAAATGTTTTTTTTAAGCACAATATAGCACAAGGAGAATTCACTCACTGTCCTTCCAGGTCCCTGGAAACAAGGACTTGCAGAGTGAAATAAACTGACACTCTCCCTACCTACAGTTTTCTGTCCCTAGAATAAATGTTTTTTTTAAGCACAATATAGCACAAGGACAATTCACTCACTGTCCTTACAGGTCCCTGGAAACAAGGACTTGCAGAGTGAAAGAAACTGACACTCTCCCTACCTACAGTTTTCTGTCCCTAGAATAAATGTTTTTTTAAGCACAATATAGCACAAGGACAATTCACTCACTGTCCTTCCAGGTCCCTGGAAACAAGGACTTGCAGAGTGAAAGAAACTGACACTGTCCCTACCTACAGTTTTCTGTCCCTAGAATAAATGTTTTTTTTAAGCACACTATAGCACAAGCACAAAACACACTGACACTCTCCCTACCTATCCTTCTCTTTCCCTAAACTAAAGGAATCCAGGTTAAGCAAGAAAGAAATAACAGTCACTGTCCCTGCCTATGCTGCTCTATCCCTGCTCCGGAACACACTACACTAGGCCGCCGTGCTGGCGGCCTTTTATAGTGTGGGGCGTGTACTAAACACCCTCAGCAATAATTGGCCACAGGCATCCTGCCTGTGGCCAATCATTGCTCTCCTCGCTGCCGGCGCTGTGATTGGCCAAGCATGCGGGGTCACAGTGCATGCTTGGCCAATCACAGCGCCTGGATGACACTGCGATGGCGTAGTGCATTGTGGGCCGTTCGCGTCACTCGAATTTGGCGCGAACGGCCCAAATCGTTCGATCTTCGTCGAACGATCGAACAGCCGATGTTCGAGTCGAACGTATGTTCGACTCGAACACGAAGCTCATCCCTAGTTTACAACCACTTTAAGCTAAATGTTGTGAGCTCACGTAAATAGAACCTGTAGATTGGCCACCGCTTTACATGAGCCCCAGACCAAATTATAGAATTGTCCAAATGGATTTATTGGTTTGCACGAGAACACAACCAGATCTGTCGTTCACACAGTTTTTGCTGGCTAGTAAGTTTTCTGGTCCAGTAATTAAAGCAGAAGTTCACTCTAAAGGGGTGCTTTATTCCCTCCTCCCACTCCTCTTGGAACTTTTTTTTTTTGGGGGGGGGGGGGGGAGCGGGTATCTGGTTTTGACAGGTATCCTCTCCCACTTCCGGTTGAAGAGCATAGGCGATGCCCCCTTCCCAGCCCACCAACTTTTGGGACATGTCATTGGTCAGTGAACATGCCCACCGGGTACCTGAAAGCCAGTAAAGAACTGGCCCAGGGGAAGAGAGTGCTAGATCCCTGGATAGGTAAGTGTATTTTTATTAAAAGTTAGCAGCTACAGTATTTGTAGCAGCTGACTTTGAACTTTTAAAAAAAGAAGTAACCTCTTTAACTTCCTTACAGTTTTACACAGGAAATCTTTATTTTGCGTCCCTTCAAGTGTCTGAGTTTAACTGAAGCCCTGAAGCCTCGATGAAGTGGGAGTTTTTTCCTGGCCCACAAGACAGGTTGGCTGTCTTTTAGTGCAAATCAATAAATCAGTTTTGACTCTCAACATGTTCTGGCCACACGTCTTAACAATTATTGGCGGATTATTGTATGTTTTCTCTTTTTTTGAATGCTCTACAAACCAGTATTTTTTTGTTTTTTTTTTATTGTTATAGTACTCTGCTCCCTCAAAATTCTCTCCTGAAGAAGAGGTTGACCGTGAAACATGTCAACTGCGACTAACTACATATGCCTTTCCTCCCTGGACTATCATCCTAGATGGAAGTGACCCTATTATGGGGGTGTAGTACAGCCTTAAAGAGGGATATTTTAAAATGTTCTCTTTATTTTTTCCTTTTGGTGCTTTTTTTGTTTGATTTTTAATATTCTGCAACTCAAATCATGTGTAATAAAAACGTTGTGATTTTTAACATATTGTATGTCTTATGACGGTACTAAGATTTTTTTTTGCCACTCTCTTATCTGACCAAGTTGGATCCTGCATAGGATTTTGGGGCAGAAGAGTGCAAAGATGGTGGAATGAGCAAAAGGTGCTGACACTCTTGTAACCCATTACTTTAATTAAGCCCCTTAGCTTAAAGTGGAACTGCACTGCATTTGAGCACCACATTCCAAAAATGCTATATACATATCACGGGTAGACTAGTACTTACTGAGGCCGAGATGCTGAGAGTGGTTCACCCTTGCGACTAAGCGCACTTCGACCCCTGGAGGTTAGACAGGGGAGGAATGGCACAAAGAGGCACTGGCTACCCAGCAGGTGCAAGTAGCAGTTGAGCAGCTGAGTCAAACTGGCAGGTGCGTGGTTTGCTGGAAGAACTTGGTCAGAGAGTCAAGAACCAGGCCGGGGGTCAAGCACAGGCAGATAAGAAAGTTTAAACACAAACGGAGGTACTGTGTTGAGAACACATAAGGCAAGTCCAGGTCACAGGCAAAAGGTCAAGGCAAGGAGACAAGAGGCAAAGTCCGGGTCACAGGCTGAGGGTCAAACACAGGAGACAAGCGGAGTCCGTAGTACAAGCCAAAGGTCAGGTCCAGGAGAAGATCAGCAGAGTGAGAGGCAATCCGGGTCACAGCAGGTAATCAAACAAAGGAACAAGTCACAGGAAAAAGGAAGCTGAAGACGAACCATCAATTCCTCTGAGCATTTGCTCAGCTTTTATAGGCAGCCAGGAAGTCATGTGGTGCGTGCACTATGCAGGTGGGTGTTTCTCTGAAAGCTTCTTACTGTCAACTTTGCTGCCATCTAGTGTTCAAATTGATGTATAACATGTTTCTTTATAATATGTTTCTCTGACAATACATAATTTATCTTTATTATTTAATGCAAACTCCCTCATCCATCTCTGTCTCCAAACTTTATTTTGCTGACAAAACATTTAAAAAAAACACCCCCCGGAATGTCGGTCAGTGGCCATCTTGAGTAAGGAAAGATGATTTATGTAGCATTAACTTCCCGGAATCCATCTGCCCTTAGTTTAAGCATTGGCTGAGCGGAGAACCCTCCCTCCCATCATAAAGACTCCTGAGATGTATGACATCATTTTCCTAGGTATTTCAACCAGGAAGCAGGGCCGATCCGCCCCATACGCGGACTACGCAAGCTGCGTAGGGCCCCGAGTATTACTAGAGGTCCGCGGCCGGCGGAGTTAATGTGTCCGACGGCCGCCATTTTCCTGAAGACTAGAACGAGAGAGAGCCTGCCGAAATAGGAAATAGAGCTGCGGCGCCGCCCACCCCCGCCACCGGTCAGTCAGTCTGTCAATTGTGACCTGTTGTAGAAAGGGGGCGGGGGTGGGCGGCGCCGCAGCTCTATTTCTATATTGTAGCTGGCCGGCTCCGCCCCTAATTTGTTCCCCCTCGCCTTCAGTTATGGTGGAGACACCGCTGAGTTATAGAAGGGCTCCAGGGGGGGGGGCATCTGAAATGTAAGGAGGCACTCCGCTGAGGACACCTGAGATGTAAGGAAACACTCCGCTGGGGACACCTGAGATGTAAGGAAGCACTCCGCTGGGGACACCTGAGATGTAAGGAAGCACTCCGCTGGGGAACCTGAGATGTAAGGAGACACTCCGCTGGGGACACCTGAGATGTAAGGAGACACTCCGCTGGGGACACCTGAGATGTAAGGAGACACTCCGCTGGGGACACCTGAGATGTAAGGAAACACTCTGCTGGCTGGGGACACCTGAGATGTAAGGAGACACTCCGCTGGGGACACCTGAGATGTAAGGAAACACTCCGCTGGCTGGGGACAGCTGAGATGTAAGGAGACACTCCGCTGGGGACACCTGAGATGTAAGGAAACACTCTGCTGGCTGGGGACACCTGAGATGTAAGGAGACACTCCGCTGGGGACACCTGAGATGTAAGGAAACACTCCGCTGGCTGGGGACACCTGAGATGTAAGGAGACACTCCGCTGGGGACACCTGACATGTAAGGAGACACTCCGCTGTCTGGAGATACCTGAGATGTAAGGAGACACTCCGCTGGCTGGGGACACCTGGGATGTAAGGAGACACTCCGCTGGGGACACCTGAGATGTAAGGAAACACTCCGCTGGCTGGGGACACCTGAGATGTAAGGAGACACTCCGCTGGGGACACCTGAGATGTAAGTAAACACTCCGCTGAGGACACCTGGAATGTAAGTAGACACTCCGCTGGGGACACCTGAGATGTAAGGAGACACTCCACTGGCTGGGGACACCTGAGATGTAAGGAAACACTCTGCTGAGGACACCTGAGATGTAAGGAGACACTCCGCTGGGGACACCTGAGATGTAAGGAAACACTCCGCTGGCTGGGGACACCTGAGATGTAAGGAAACACTGCGCTGGCTGGGGACACCTGAGATGTAAGGAGGCACTCCGCTGGCTGGGGACACCTGAGATGTAAGGAGGCACTCCGCTGGGGACACCTGAGATGTAAGGAGGCACTCCACTGGGGACACCTGAGATGTAAGGAGCCATTCCGCTGGGGACACCTGAGATGTAAGGAAACACTCCGCTGGCTGGGGACACCTGAGATGTAAGGAGGCACTCCACTGGCTGGGGACACCTGAGATGTAAGGAGGCACTCCACTGGGGACACTTGAGATGTAAGGAGGCACTCCACTGGGGACACCTGAGATGTAAGGAGGCACTCCGCTGGGGACACCCGAGATGTAAGGAGACACTCCGCTGGGGACACCTGAGATGTAAGGAAACACTCTGCTGGCTGGGGACACCTGAGATGTAAGGAGACACTCCGCTGGGGACACCTGAGATGTAAGGAAACACTCCGCTGGCTGGGGACAGCTGAGATGTAAGGAGACACTCCGCTGGGGACACCTGAGATGTAAGGAAACACTCCGCTGGCTGGGGACACCTGAGATGTAAGGAGACACTCCGCTGGGGACACCTGAGATGTAAGGAGACACTCCGCTGGCTGGGGACACCTGAGATGTAAGGAGACACTCCGCTGGGGACACCTGAGATGTAAGGAGACACTCCGCTGTCTGGGGATACCTGAGATGTAAGGAGACACTCCGCTGGCTGGGGACACCTGGGATGTAAGGAGAAACTCCGCTGGGGACACCTGAGATGTAAGGAAACACTCTGCTGGCTGGGGACACCTGAGATGTAAGGAGACACTCCGCTGGGGACACCTGAGATGTAAGGAGACACTCCGCTGTCTGGGGATACCTGAGATGTAAGGAGACACTCCGCTGGCTGGGGACACCTGGGTTGTTCCCCCTCGCCTCTCGCCTTCAGTTATGGTGGAGACACCGCTGAGTTATAGAAGGGCTCCAGGGGGGGGGACATCTGAAATGTAAGGAGGCACTCCGCTGAGGACACCTGAGATGTAAGGAGGCACTCCGCTGAGGACACCTGAGATGTAAGGAAGCACTCCGCTGGGGACACCTGAGATGTAAGGAAGCACTCCACTGGGGACACCTGAGATGTAAGGAGACACTCCGCTGGGGACACCTGAGATGTAAGGAGACACTCCGCTGGGGACACCTGAGATGTAAGGAGACACTCCGCTGGGGACACCTGAGATGTAAGGAAACACTCCGCTGGCGACACCTGAGATGTAAGGAAACACTCCGCTGGCTGGGCACACCTGAGATGTAAGGAAACACTGCGCTGGCTGGGGACACATGAGATGTAAGGAGGCACTCCGCTGGCTGGGGACACCTGAGATGTAAGGAGGCACTCCGCTGGGGACACCTGAGATGTAAGGAGGCACTCCACTGGGGACACCTGAGATGTAAGGAGCCACTCCGCTGGGGACACCTGAGATGTAAGGAAACACTCCGCTGGCTGGGGACACCTGAGATGTAAGGAGGCACTCCACTGGGGACACCTGAGATGTAAGGAGGCACTCCACTGGGGACACCTGAGATGTAAGGAGGCACTCCACTGGGGACACCTGAGATGTAAGGAGGCACTCCGCTGGGGACACCCGAGATGTAAGGAGACACTCCGCTGGGGACACCTGAGATGTAAGGAAACACTCTGCTAGCTGGGGACACCTGAGATGTAAGGAGACACTCCGCTGGGGACACCTGAGATGTAAGGAAACACTCCGCTGGCTGGGGACAGCTGAGATGTAAGGAGACACTCCGCTGGGGACACCTGAGATGTAAGGAAACACTCCGCTGGCTGGGGACACCTGAGATGTAAGGAGACACTCTGCTGGGGACACCTGAGAAGTAAGGAAACACTCCGCTGGCTGGGGACACCTGAGATGTAAGGAGACACTCCGCTGGGGACAACTGAGATGTAAGGAGACACTCCGCTGTCTGGGGATACCTGAGATGTAAGGAGACACTCCGCTGGCTGGGGACACCTGGGTTGTTCCCCCTCGCCTCTCGCCTTCAGTTATGGTGGAGACACCGCTGAGTTATAGAAGGGCTCCAGGGGGGGGGGAATCTGAAATGTAAGGAGGCACTCCGCTGAGGACACCTGAGATGTAAGGAAACACTCCGCTGGGGACACCTGAGATGTAAGGAAGCACTCCGCTGGGGACACCTGAGATGTAAGGAAGCACTCCGCTGGGGACACCTGAGATGTAAGGAGACACTCCGCTGGGGACACCTGAGATGTAAGGAGACACTCCGCTGGGGACACCTGAGATGTAAGGAGACACTCCGCTGGGGACACCTGAGATGTAAGGAGACACTCCGCTGGCTGGGGACACCTGAGATGTAAGGAGACACTCCGCTGGGGACACCTGAGATGTAAGGAGACACTCCGCTGTCTGGGGATACCTGAGATGTAAGGAGACACTCCGCTGGCTGGGGACACCTGGGATGTAAGGAGAAACTCCGCTGGGGACACCTGAGATGTAAGGAAACACTCCGCTGGCTGGGGACACCTGAGATGTAAGGAGACACTCCGCTGGGGACACCTGAGATGTAAGGAAACACTCCGCTGAGGACACCTGGAATGTAAGGAGACACTCCGCTGGGGACACCTGAGATGCAAGGAGACACTCCACTGGCTGGGGACACCTGAGATGTAAGGAAACACTGCGCTGGCTGGGGACACCTGAGATGTAAGGAGGCACTCCGCTGGGGACACCTGAGATGTAAGGAGGCACTCCACTGGGGACACCTGAGATGTAAGGAGGCACTCCATTGGGGACAACTGAGATGTAAGGAGGCACTCCGCTGGGGACACCCGAGATGTAAGGAGACACTCCGCTGGGGACACCTGAGATGTAAGGAAACACTCTGCTGGCTGGGGACACCTGAGATGTAAGGAGACACTCCGCTGGGGACACCTGAGATGTAAGGAAACACTCCGCTGGCTAGGGACAGCTGAGATGTAAGGAGACACTCTGCTGGGGACACCTGAGATGTAAGGAAACACTCCGCTGGCTGAGGACACCTGAGCTGTAAGGAGACACTCCGCTGGGGACACCTGAGATGTAAGGAAACACTCCGCTGGCTGGGGACACCTGAGATGTAAGGAGACACTCCGCTGGGGACACCTGAGATGTAAGGAGACACTCCGCTGTTTGGGGATACCTGAGATGTAAGGAGACACTCCGCTGGCTGGGGACACTTGGGATGTAAGGAGACACTCCGCTGGGGACACCTGAGATGTAAGGAAACACTCCGCTGGCTGGGGACACCTGAGATGTAAGGAGACACTCCGCTGGGGACACCTGAGATGTAAGGAAACACTCCGCTGAGGACACCTGGAATGTAAGGAGACACTCCGCTGGGGACACCTGAGATGTAAGGAGACACTCCACTGGCTGGGGACACCTGAGATGTAAGGAAACACTCCGCTGAGGACACCTGAGATGTAAGGAGACACTCCGCTGGGGACACCTGAGATGTAAGGAAACAGTCCGCTGGCTGGGGACACCTGAGATGTAAGGAAACACTCCGCTGGCTGGGGACACCTGAGATGTAAGGAGGCACTCCGCTGGCTGGGGACACCTGAGATGTAAGGAGGCACTCCGCTGGGGACACCTGAGATGTAAGGAGGCACTCCACTGGGGACACCTGAGATGTAAGGAGCCACTCCGCTGGGGACACCTGAGATGTAAGGAAACACTCCGCTGGCTGGGGACACCTGAGATGTAAGGAGGCACTCCACTGGGGACACCTGAGATGTAAGGAGGCACTCCACTGGGGACACCTGAGATGTAAGGAGGCACTCCACTGGGGACACCTGAGATGTAAGGAGGCACTCCGCTGGGGACACCCGAGATGTAAGGAAATACTCCGCTGGCTGGGGTCACCTGATATGTAAGGAGACACTCCGCTGGCTGGGGAAACCTGAGATGTAAGGAGACACTCCGCTGGCTGGGGACACCTGAGATGTAAGTAGACACTCCGCTGGCTGGGGACACCTGAGATGTAAGGAAACACTCCGCTGGGGACACCTGAGATGTAAGGAAGCACTCCGCTGGGGACACCTGAGATGTAAGGAAGCACTCCGCTGGGGACACCTGAGATGTAAGGAGACACTCCGCTGGGGACACCTGAGATGTAAGGAGACACTCCGCTGGGGACACCTGAGATGTAAGGAGACTCTCCGCTGGGGACACCTGAGATGTAAGGAGACACTCCGCTGGCTGGGGACACCTGAGATGTAAGGAGACACTCCGCTGGGGACACCTGAGATGTAAGGAGACACTCCGCTGTCTGGGGATACCTGAGATGTAAGGAGACACTCCGCTGGCTGGGGACACCTGGGATGTAAGGAGACACTCCGCTGGGGACACCTGAGATGTAAGGAAACACTCCGCTGGCTGGGGACACCTGAGATGTAAGGAGACACTCCGCTGGGGACACCTGAGATGTAAGGAAACACTCCGCTGAGGACACCTGGAATGTAAGGAGACACTCCGCTGGGGACACCTGAGATGTAAGGAGACACTCCACTGGCTGGGGACACCTGAGATGTAAGGAAACACTCCGCTGGCTGGGGACACCTGAGATGTAAGGAGGCACTCCGCTGGCTGGGGACACCTGAGATGTAAGGAGGCACTCCGCTGGGGACACCTGAGATGTATGGAGGCACTCCACTGGGGACACCTGAGATGTAAGGAGCCACTCCGCTGGGGACACCTGAGATGTAAGGAAACACTCCGCTGGCTGGGGACACCTGAGATGTAAGGAGGCACTCCACTGGGCACACCTGAGATGTAAGGAGGCACTCCACTGGGGACACCTGAGATGTAAGGAGGCACTCCACTGGGGACAACTGAGATGTAAGGAGGCACTCCGCTGGGGACACCCGAGATGTAAGGAGACACTCCGCTGGGGACACCTGAGATGTAAGGAAACACTCTGCTGGCTGGGGACACCTGAGATGTAAGGAGACACTCCGCTGGGGACACCTGAGATGTAAGGAAACACTCCGCTGGCTGGGGACAGCTGAGATGTAAGGAGACACTCTGCTGGGGACACCTGAGATGTAAGGAAACACTCCGCTGGCTGGGGACATCTGAGATGTAAGGAGACACTCCGCTGGGGACACCTGAGATGTAAGGAAACACTCCGCTGGCTGGGGACACCTGAGATGTAAGGAGACACTCCGCTGGGGTCACCTGAGATGTAAGGAGACACTCCGCTGTTTGGGGATACCTGAGATGTAAGGAGACACTCCGCTGGCTCGGGACACTTGGGATGTAAGGAGACACTCCGCTGGGGACACCTGAGATGTAAGGAAACACTCCGCTGGCTGGGGACACCTGAGATGTAAGGAGACACTCCGCTGGGGACACCTGAGATGTAAGGAAACACTCCGCTGAGGACACCTGGAATGTAAGGAGACACTCCGCTGGGGACACCTGAGATGTAAGGAGACACTCCACTGGCTGGGGACACCTGAGATGTAAGGAAACACTCCGCTGAGGACACCTGAGATGTAAGGAGACACTCCGCTGGGGACACCTGAGATGTAAGGAAACAGTCCGCTGGCTGGGGACACCTGAGATGTAAGGAAACACTCCGCTGGCTGGGGACACCTGAGATGTAAGGAGGCACTCCGCTGGCTGGGGACACCTGAGATGTAAGGAGGCACTCCGCTGGGGACACCTGAGATGTAAGGAGGCACTCCACTGGGGACACCTGAGATGTAAGGAGCCACTCCGCTGGGGACACCTGAGATGTAAGGAAACACTCCGCTGGCTGGGGACACCTGAGATGTAAGGAGGCACTCCACTGGGGACACCTGAGATGTAAGGAGGCACTCCACTGGGGACACCTGAGATGTAAGGAGGCACTCCACTGGGGACACCTGAGATGTAAGGAGGCACTCCGCTGGGGACACCCGAGATGTAAGGAAATACTCCGCTGGCTGGGGTCACCTGATATGTAAGGAGACACTCCGCTGGCTGGGGAAACCTGAGATGTAAGGAGACACTCCGCTGGCTGGGGACACCTGAGATGTAAGGAGACACTCCGCTGGGGACACCTGAGATGTAAGGAAACACTCCGCTGAGGACACCTGGAATGTAAGGAAACACTCCGCTGAGGACACCTGGAATGTAAGGAGACACTCCGCTGGGGACACCTGAGATGTAAGGAGACACTCCACTGGCTGGGGACACCTGAGATGTAAGGAAACACTCCGCTGAGGACACCTGAGATGTAAGGAGACACTCCGCTGGGGACACCTGAGATGTAAGGAAACAGTCCGCTGGCTGGGGACACCTGAGATGTAAGGAAACACTCCGCTGGCTGGGGACACCTGAGATGTAAGGAGGCACTCCGCTGGCTGGGGACACCTGAGATGTAAGGAGGCACTCCGCTGGGGACACCTGAGATGTAAGGAGGCACTCCACTGGGGACACCTGAGATGTAAGGAGCCACTCCGCTGGGGACACCTGAGATGTAAGGAAACACTCCGCTGGCTGGGGACACCTGAGATGTAAGGAGGCACTCCACTGGGGACACCTGAGATGTAAGGAGGCACTCCACTGGGGACACCTGAGATGTAAGGAGGCACTCCACTGGGGACACCTGAGATGTAAGGAGGCACTCCGCTGGGGACACCCGAGATGTAAGGAAATACTCCGCTGGCTGGGGTCACCTGATATGTAAGGAGACACTCCGCTGGCTGGGGAAACCTGAGATGTAAGGAGACACTCCGCTGGCTGGGGACACCTGAGATGTAAGTAGACACTCCGCTGGCTGGGGACACCTGAGATGTAAGGAAACACTCCGCTGGGGACACCTGAGATGTAAGGAAGCACTCCGCTGGGGACACCTGAGATGTAAGGAAGCACTCCGCTGGGGACACCTGAGATGTAAGGAGACACTCCGCTGGGGACACCTGAGATGTAAGGAGACACTCCGCTGGGGACACCTGAGATGTAAGGAGACACTCCGCTGGGGACACCTGAGATGTAAGGAGACTCTCCGCTGGGGACACCTGAGATGTAAGGAGACACTCCGCTGGCTGGGGACACCTGAGATGTAAGGAGACACTCCGCTGGGGACACCTGAGATGTAAGGAGACACTCCGCTGTCTGGGGATACCTGAGATGTAAGGAGACACTCCGCTGGCTGGGGACACCTGGGATGTAAGGAGACACTCCGCTGGGGACACCTGAGATGTAAGGAAACACTCCGCTGGCTGGGGACACCTGAGATGTAAGGAGACACTCCGCTGGGGACACCTGAGATGTAAGGAAACACTCCGCTGAGGACACCTGGAATGTAAGGAGACACTCCGCTGGGGACACCTGAGATGTAAGGAGACACTCCACTGGCTGGGGACACCTGAGATGTAAGGAAACACTCCGCTGGCTGGGGACACCTGAGATGTAAGGAGGCACTCCGCTGGCTGGGGACACCTGAGATGTAAGGAGGCACTCCGCTGGGGACACCTGAGATGTATGGAGGCACTCCACTGGGGACACCTGAGATGTAAGGAGCCACTCCGCTGGGGACACCTGAGATGTAAGGAAACACTCCGCTGGCTGGGGACACCTGAGATGTAAGGAGGCACTCCACTGGGCACACCTGAGATGTAAGGAGGCACTCCACTGGGGACACCTGAGATGTAAGGAGGCACTCCACTGGGGACAACTGAGATGTAAGGAGGCACTCCGCTGGGGACACCCGAGATGTAAGGAGACACTCCGCTGGGGACACCTGAGATGTAAGGAAACACTCTGCTGGCTGGGGACACCTGAGATGTAAGGAGACACTCCGCTGGGGACACCTGAGATGTAAGGAAACACTCCGCTGGCTGGGGACAGCTGAGATGTAAGGAGACACTCTGCTGGGGACACCTGAGATGTAAGGAAACACTCCGCTGGCTGGGGACATCTGAGATGTAAGGAGACACTCCGCTGGGGACACCTGAGATGTAAGGAAACACTCCGCTGGCTGGGGACACCTGAGATGTAAGGAGACACTCCGCTGGGGTCACCTGAGATGTAAGGAGACACTCCGCTGTTTGGGGATACCTGAGATGTAAGGAGACACTCCGCTGGCTCGGGACACTTGGGATGTAAGGAGACACTCCGCTGGGGACACCTGAGATGTAAGGAAACACTCCGCTGGCTGGGGACACCTGAGATGTAAGGAGACACTCCGCTGGGGACACCTGAGATGTAAGGAAACACTCCGCTGAGGACACCTGGAATGTAAGGAGACACTCCGCTGGGGACACCTGAGATGTAAGGAGACACTCCACTGGCTGGGGACACCTGAGATGTAAGGAAACACTCCGCTGAGGACACCTGAGATGTAAGGAGACACTCCGCTGGGGACACCTGAGATGTAAGGAAACAGTCCGCTGGCTGGGGACACCTGAGATGTAAGGAAACACTCCGCTGGCTGGGGACACCTGAGATGTAAGGAGGCACTCCGCTGGCTGGGGACACCTGAGATGTAAGGAGGCACTCCGCTGGGGACACCTGAGATGTAAGGAGGCACTCCACTGGGGACACCTGAGATGTAAGGAGCCACTCCGCTGGGGACACCTGAGATGTAAGGAAACACTCCGCTGGCTGGGGACACCTGAGATGTAAGGAGGCACTCCACTGGGGACACCTGAGATGTAAGGAGGCACTCCACTGGGGACACCTGAGATGTAAGGAGGCACTCCACTGGGGACACCTGAGATGTAAGGAGGCACTCCGCTGGGGACACCCGAGATGTAAGGAAATACTCCGCTGGCTGGGGTCACCTGATATGTAAGGAGACACTCCGCTGGCTGGGGAAACCTGAGATGTAAGGAGACACTCCGCTGGCTGGGGACACCTGAGATGTAAGGAGACACTCCGCTGGGGACACCTGAGATGTAAGGAAACACTCCGCTGAGGACACCTGGAATGTAAGGAGACACTCCGCTGGGGACACCTGAGATGTAAGGAGACACTCCACTGGCTGGGGACACCTGAGATGTAAGGAAACACTCCGCTGGCTGGGGACACCTGAGATGTAAGGAGGCACTCCGCTGGCTGGGGACACCTGAGATGTAAGGAGGCACTCCGCTGGGGACACCTGAGATGTATGGAGGCACTCCACTGGGGACACCTGAGATGTAAGGAGCCACTCCGCTGGGGACACCTGAGATGTAAGGAAACACTCCGCTGGCTGGGGACACCTGAGATGTAAGGAGGCACTCCACTGGGCACACCTGAGATGTAAGGAGGCACTCCACTGGGGACACCTGATATGTAAGGAGGCACTCCACTGGGGACAACTGAGATGTAAGGAGGCACTCCGCTGGGGACACCCGAGATGTAAGGAGACACTCCTCTGGGGACACCTGAGATGTAAGGAAACACTCTGCTGGCTGGGGACACCTGAGATGTAAGGAGACACTCCGCTGGGGACACCTGAGATGTAAGGAAACACTCCGCTGGCTGGGGACAGCTGAGATGTAAGGAGACACTCCGCTGGGGACACCTGAGATGTAAGGAAACACTCCGCTGGCTGGGGACACCTGAGATGTAAGGAGACACTCTGCTGGGGACACCTGAGAAGTAAGGAAACACTCCGCTGGCTGGGGACACCTGAGATGTAAGGAGACACTCCGCTGGGGACAACTGAGATGTAAGGAGACACTCCGCTGTCTGGGGATACCTGAGATGTAAGGAGACACTCCGCTGGCTGGGGACACCTGGGTTGTTCCCCCTCGCCTCTCGCCTTCAGTTATGGTGGAGACACCGCTGAGTTATAGAAGGGCTCCAGGGGGGGGGGGAATCTGAAATGTAAGGAGGCACTCCGCTGAGGACACCTGAGATGTAAGGAAACACTCCGCTGGGGACACCTGAGATGTAAGGAAGCACTCCGCTGGGGACACCTGAGATGTAAGGAAGCACTCCGCTGGGGACACCTGAGATGTAAGGAGACACTCCGCTGGGGACACCTGAGATGTAAGGAGACACTCCGCTGGGGACACCTGAGATGTAAGGAGACACTCCGCTGGGGACACCTGAGATGTAAGGAGACACTCCGCTGGCTGGGGACACCTGAGATGTAAGGAGACACTCCGCTGGGGACACCTGAGATGTAAGGAGACACTCCGCTGTCTGGGGATACCTGAGATGTAAGGAGACACTCCGCTGGCTGGGGACACCTGGGATGTAAGGAGAAACTCCGCTGGGGACACCTGAGATGTAAGGAAACACTCCGCTGGCTGGGGACACCTGAGATGTAAGGAGACACTCCGCTGGGGACACCTGAGATGTAAGGAAACACTCCGCTGAGGACACCTGGAATGTAAGGAGACACTCCGCTGGGGACACCTGAGATGCAAGGAGACACTCCACTGGCTGGGGACACCTGAGATGTAAGGAAACACTGCGCTGGCTGGGGACACCTGAGATGTAAGGAGGCACTCCGCTGGGGACACCTGAGATGTAAGGAGGCACTCCACTGGGGACACCTGAGATGTAAGGAGGCACTCCATTGGGGACAACTGAGATGTAAGGAGGCACTCCGCTGGGGACACCCGAGATGTAAGGAGACACTCCGCTGGGGACACCTGAGATGTAAGGAAACACTCTGCTGGCTGGGGACACCTGAGATGTAAGGAGACACTCCGCTGGGGACACCTGAGATGTAAGGAAACACTCCGCTGGCTAGGGACAGCTGAGATGTAAGGAGACACTCTGCTGGGGACACCTGAGATGTAAGGAAACACTCCGCTGGCTGAGGACACCTGAGCTGTAAGGAGACACTCCGCTGGGGACACCTGAGATGTAAGGAAACACTCCGCTGGCTGGGGACACCTGAGATGTAAGGAGACACTCCGCTGGGGACACCTGAGATGTAAGGAGACACTCCGCTGGGGACACCTGAGATGCAAGGAGACACTCCACTGGCTGGGGACACCTGAGATGTAAGGAAACACTGCGCTGGCTGGGGACACCTGAGATGTAAGGAGGCACTCCGCTGGGGACACCTGAGATGTAAGGAGGCACTCCACTGGGGACACCTGAGATGTAAGGAGGCACTCCATTGGGGACAACTGAGATGTAAGGAGGCACTCCGCTGGGGACACCCGAGATGTAAGGAGACACTCCGCTGGGGACACCTGAGATGTAAGGAAACACTCTGCTGGCTGGGGACACCTGAGATGTAAGGAGACACTCCGCTGGGGACACCTGAGATGTAAGGAAACACTCCGCTGGCTAGGGACAGCTGAGATGTAAGGAGACACTCTGCTGGGGACACCTGAGATGTAAGGAAACACTCCGCTGGCTGAGGACACCTGAGCTGTAAGGAGACACTCCGCTGGGGACACCTGAGATGTAAGGAAACACTCCGCTGGCTGGGGACACCTGAGATGTAAGGAGACACTCCGCTGGGGACACCTGAGATGTAAGGAGACACTCCGCTGTTTGGGGATACCTGAGATGTAAGGAGACACTCCGCTGGCTGGGGACACTTGGGATGTAAGGAGACACTCCGCTGGGGACACCTGAGATGTAAGGAAACACTCCGCTGGCTGGGGACACCTGAGATGTAAGGAGACACTCCGCTGGGGACACCTGAGATGTAAGGAAACACTCCGCTGAGGACACCTGGAATGTAAGGAGACACTCCGCTGGGGACACCTGAGATGTAAGGAGACACTCCACTGGCTGGGGACACCTGAGATGTAAGGAAACACTCCGCTGAGGACACCTGAGATGTAAGGAGACACTCCGCTGGGGACACCTGAGATGTAAGGAAACAGTCCGCTGGCTGGGGACACCTGAGATGTAAGGAAACACTCCGCTGGCTGGGGACACCTGAGATGTAAGGAGGCACTCCGCTGGCTGGGGACACCTGAGATGTAAGGAGGCACTCCGCTGGGGACACCTGAGATGTAAGGAGGCACTCCACTGGGGACACCTGAGATGTAAGGAGCCACTCCGCTGGGGACACCTGAGATGTAAGGAAACACTCCGCTGGCTGGGGACACCTGAGATGTAAGGAGGCACTCCACTGGGGACACCTGAGATGTAAGGAGGCACTCCACTGGGGACACCTGAGATGTAAGGAGGCACTCCACTGGGGACACCTGAGATGTAAGGAGGCACTCCGCTGGGGACACCCGAGATGTAAGGAAATACTCCGCTGGCTGGGGTCACCTGATATGTAAGGAGACACTCCGCTGGCTGGGGAAACCTGAGATGTAAGGAGACACTCCGCTGGCTGGGGACACCTGAGATGTAAGTAGACACTCCGCTGGCTGGGGACACCTGAGATGTAAGGAAACACTCCGCTGGGGACACCTGAGATGTAAGGAAGCACTCCGCTGGGGACACCTGAGATGTAAGGAAGCACTCCGCTGGGGACACCTGAGATGTAAGGAGACACTCCGCTGGGGACACCTGAGATGTAAGGAGACACTCCGCTGGGGACACCTGAGATGTAAGGAGACTCTCCGCTGGGGACACCTGAGATGTAAGGAGACACTCCGCTGGCTGGGGACACCTGAGATGTAAGGAGACACTCCGCTGGGGACACCTGAGATGTAAGGAGACACTCCGCTGTCTGGGGATACCTGAGATGTAAGGAGACACTCCGCTGGCTGGGGACACCTGGGATGTAAGGAGACACTCCGCTGGGGACACCTGAGATGTAAGGAAACACTCCGCTGGCTGGGGACACCTGAGATGTAAGGAGACACTCCGCTGGGGACACCTGAGATGTAAGGAAACACTCCGCTGAGGACACCTGGAATGTAAGGAGACACTCCGCTGGGGACACCTGAGATGTAAGGAGACACTCCACTGGCTGGGGACACCTGAGATGTAAGGAAACACTCCGCTGGCTGGGGACACCTGAGATGTAAGGAGGCACTCCGCTGGCTGGGGACACCTGAGATGTAAGGAGGCACTCCGCTGGGGACACCTGAGATGTATGGAGGCACTCCACTGGGGACACCTGAGATGTAAGGAGCCACTCCGCTGGGGACACCTGAGATGTAAGGAAACACTCCGCTGGCTGGGGACACCTGAGATGTAAGGAGGCACTCCACTGGGCACACCTGAGATGTAAGGAGGCACTCCACTGGGGACACCTGAGATGTAAGGAGGCACTCCACTGGGGACAACTGAGATGTAAGGAGGCACTCCGCTGGGGACACCCGAGATGTAAGGAGACACTCCGCTGGGGACACCTGAGATGTAAGGAAACACTCTGCTGGCTGGGGACACCTGAGATGTAAGGAGACACTCCGCTGGGGACACCTGAGATGTAAGGAAACACTCCGCTGGCTGGGGACAGCTGAGATGTAAGGAGACACTCTGCTGGGGACACCTGAGATGTAAGGAAACACTCCGCTGGCTGGGGACATCTGAGATGTAAGGAGACACTCCGCTGGGGACACCTGAGATGTAAGGAAACACTCCGCTGGCTGGGGACACCTGAGATGTAAGGAGACACTCCGCTGGGGTCACCTGAGATGTAAGGAGACACTCCGCTGTTTGGGGATACCTGAGATGTAAGGAGACACTCCGCTGGCTCGGGACACTTGGGATGTAAGGAGACACTCCGCTGGGGACACCTGAGATGTAAGGAAACACTCCGCTGGCTGGGGACACCTGAGATGTAAGGAGACACTCCGCTGGGGACACCTGAGATGTAAGGAAACACTCCGCTGAGGACACCTGGAATGTAAGGAGACACTCCGCTGGGGACACCTGAGATGTAAGGAGACACTCCACTGGCTGGGGACACCTGAGATGTAAGGAAACACTCCGCTGAGGACACCTGAGATGTAAGGAGACACTCCGCTGGGGACACCTGAGATGTAAGGAAACAGTCCGCTGGCTGGGGACACCTGAGATGTAAGGAAACACTCCGCTGGCTGGGGACACCTGAGATGTAAGGAGGCACTCCGCTGGCTGGGGACACCTGAGATGTAAGGAGGCACTCCGCTGGGGACACCTGAGATGTAAGGAGGCACTCCACTGGGGACACCTGAGATGTAAGGAGCCACTCCGCTGGGGACACCTGAGATGTAAGGAAACACTCCGCTGGCTGGGGACACCTGAGATGTAAGGAGGCACTCCACTGGGGACACCTGAGATGTAAGGAGGCACTCCACTGGGGACACCTGAGATGTAAGGAGGCACTCCACTGGGGACACCTGAGATGTAAGGAGGCACTCCGCTGGGGACACCCGAGATGTAAGGAAATACTCCGCTGGCTGGGGTCACCTGATATGTAAGGAGACACTCCGCTGGCTGGGGAAACCTGAGATGTAAGGAGACACTCCGCTGGCTGGGGACACCTGAGATGTAAGGAGACACTCCGCTGGGGACACCTGAGATGTAAGGAAACACTCCGCTGAGGACACCTGGAATGTAAGGAGACACTCCGCTGGGGACACCTGAGATGTAAGGAGACACTCCACTGGCTGGGGACACCTGAGATGTAAGGAAACACTCCGCTGGCTGGGGACACCTGAGATGTAAGGAGGCACTCCGCTGGCTGGGGACACCTGAGATGTAAGGAGGCACTCCGCTGGGGACACCTGAGATGTATGGAGGCACTCCACTGGGGACACCTGAGATGTAAGGAGCCACTCCGCTGGGGACACCTGAGATGTAAGGAAACACTCCGCTGGCTGGGGACACCTGAGATGTAAGGAGGCACTCCACTGGGCACACCTGAGATGTAAGGAGGCACTCCACTGGGGACACCTGATATGTAAGGAGGCACTCCACTGGGGACAACTGAGATGTAAGGAGGCACTCCGCTGGGGACACCCGAGATGTAAGGAGACACTCCTCTGGGGACACCTGAGATGTAAGGAAACACTCTGCTGGCTGGGGACACCTGAGATGTAAGGAGACACTCCGCTGGGGACACCTGAGATGTAAGGAAACACTCCGCTGGCTGGGGACAGCTGAGATGTAAGGAGACACTCTGCTGGGGACACCTGAGATGTAAGGAAACACTCCGCTGGCTGGGGACATCTGAGATGTAAGGAGACACTCCGCTGGGGACACCTGAGATGTAAGGAAACACTCCGCTGGCTGGGGACACCTGAGATGTAAGGAGACACTCCGCTGGGGACACCTGAGATGTAAGGAGACACTCCGCTGTTTGGGGATACCTGAGATGTAAGGAGACACTCCGCTGGCTGGGGACACTTGGGATGTAAGGAGACACTCCGCTGGGGACACCTGAGATGTAAGGAAACACTCCGCTGGCTGGGGACACCTGAGATGTAAGGAGACACTCCGCTGGGGACACCTGAGATGTAAGGAAACACTCCGCTGAGGACACCTGGAATGTAAGGAGACACTCCGCTGGGGACACCTGAGATGTAAGGAGACACTCCACTGGCTGGGGACACCTGAGATGTAAGGAAACACTCCGCTGAGGACACCTGAGATGTAAGGAGACACTCCGCTGGGGACACCTGAGATGTAAGGAAACAGTCCGCTGGCTGGGGACACCTGAGATGTAAGGAAACACTCCGCTGGCTGGGGACACCTGAGATGTAAGGAGGCACTCCGCTGGCTGGGGACACCTGAGATGTAAGGAGGCACTCCGCTGGGGACACCTGAGATGTAAGGAGGCACTCCACTGGAGACACCTGAGATGTAAGGAGCCACTCCGCTGGGGACACCTGAGATGTAAGGAAACACTCCGCTGGCTGGGGACACCTGAGATGTAAGGAGGCACTCCACTGGGGACACCTGAGATGTAAGGAGGCACTCCACTGGGGACACCTGAGATGTAAGGAGGCACTCCGCTGGGGACACCCGAGATGTAAGGAGACACTCCGCTGGGGACACCTGAGATGTAAGGAAACACTCTGCTGGCTGGGGACACCTGAGATGTAAGGAGACACTCTGCTGGGGACACCCGAGATGTAAGGAGGCACTCTGCTGGAGACACCCGAGATGTAAGGAAACACTTTGCTGGCTGGGGACACCTGAGATGTAAGGAGGCACTCCGCTGGGGACACCCGAGATGTAAGGAGACACTCCGCTGGGGACACCTGAGATGTAAGGAAACACTCTGCTGGCTGGGGACACCTGAGATGTAAGGAGACACTCTGCTGGGGACACCCGAGATGTAAGGAGGCACTCTGCTGGAGACACCCGAGATGTAAGGAAACACTTCGCTGGCTGGGGACACCTGAGATGTAAGGAGGCACTCCGCTGGCTGGGGACACCTGAGATGTAAGGAAACACTCCGCTGGCTGGGGACACCTGAGATGTAAGGAAACACTCCGCTGGCTGGGGACACCTGAGATGTAAGGAAGCACTCCGCTGGGGACACCTGGGATGTAAGGAGGCACTCCGCTGGCTGGGGACACCTGAGATGTAAGGAAACACTCCGCTGGCTGGGGACAACTGAGATGTAAGGAAACACTCCGCTGGCTGGGGACACGTGAGATGTAAGGAGGCACTCCGCTGGCTGGGGACACCTGAGATGTACGGAAACACTCCGCTGGCTGGGGACACCTGAGATGTAAGGAGGCACTCCGCTGGCTGGGGACACCTGAGATGTAAGGAAACACTCCGCTGGCTGGGGACACCTGAGATGTAAGGAGGCACTCCGCTGGCTGGGGACACCTGAGTGTAAGGAGGCACTCCGCTGGCTGGGGACACCTGAGATGTAAGGAGGCACTCTGCTGGCTGGGGACACCTGAGATGTAAAGAAGCACTCCGCTGGCTGGGGATACCTGAGATGTAAGGAGGCACTCCGCTGGCTGGGGACACCTGAGATGTAACTACGCTGGCTGGGGACACCTGAGATGTAAGGAGGCACTCCGTTGGCTAGGGACACCTGAGATGTAAGGAAACACTCCGCTGGCTGGGGACACCTGAGATGTAAGGAGGCACTCCGCTGGCTGGGGACACCTGAGATGTAAGGAGGCACTCCGCTGGCTGGGGACAGCTAAGATGTAAGGAGGCACTCCGCTGGGGACACCAGAGATGTAAAGAAGCACTCCGCTGGCTGGGGACAGTGACATCAGAGCTCCCACTGATTCTGATTCCGCATTATGGTGAGTTGAATGATTTAATTTTATATTACAATGTAATAATAGAAATAATGCTCTTCAATCATCCTGACACCATAACAACCATGGTGCCGGGATGATTCAGGTGCTAACACCAGGTGTTTGGAGTATCTTTATCTGCCGATTGTTAAACTTTCTAGAATACACATATTTCTATTGTGTTGTAAGATCTGGGCCTGCTGTCCTTCCATCCCTCTTTTTTTTTACTTTCTCTCTCTCTCTCTCTTTCTTCCTTTGTTTCTCCCTCCATCCCTCGTTCATCTCAGACTCTAACCACACCCCTTTGAGCCACGCCCCTTTAAGCCACGCCCAATATTATGCTTAAACCACGCCCATTATTCACGGGTCAGGTAGAGGGCCCCTTAGCCTAATTTTGCTTAGGGCCCCAGGGAGGTAAGGATCGGCACTGCCAGGAAGTAACTGAAGAAATGTAAAAAACAAGTTTAAAACATGTAAATATGATATACTTTCCTATTGTTTTACTAATGCTAACAGCATAAGGATTAGAAACAGTCCATGTTGATTGAGAGAGTTAAGTTCCGCTTTAATATCTTTATTTGAAATGATGTCCCCTGCTGAGATCCATACTATCTTTTATCCAAAATCCAGTAGATGTCTTTAATACTCTGAGTAATGAGTGGTGGGATAGCTGTTTTAATATTGATATAATGTTCTTATAACTGCTTAATCGGGCAGGAAGATGGACTCTGTGTAGTCTGTTCCTTTGTTTCAACCAACTAAAATAGTGGAAGATAGTATATATCGTAATATTGCTGACCTCGCCACCAATGGTAAAAATCTTCATACAACTTAAAATCAAAGCGATTTTGATGTCAGCAAATATCACATATACAGGCATACCCCACTTTTAAATACACAATGGGGTTTATTTACTAAAGCTGGAAAGTGCAAAATCAGGCTCACTTCTGCAAAGAAACCAATGAGCTTCTAACCCCAGCTTGTTCAATTAAGCTTTGGTAATAAAACCTGGAAGCTCATTGGTTTCTATGTAGAAGTGAGCCTGACTTTGCACTTTCCAGCTTTAGTAAATAAACCCCATTGTGTACTTAAAAGTGGGGTATGCCTGTAATATCATCCAGAAAAATTCCTAAAGTAGTATTAAGCCTTCAGCATTTTTTGGTTTAACACATTGAGCACAATAAAAAAAAAAATACCCTTTGAAAAAGTCACATCAGCAGTGACGCAACGCATCAGTGAAAGAGCGGGGTGAAGTCACCTCCGGTCGCGGCCCAGACCGGAAGCTTCTATGTGTATTACGCTGTCTGCTTTTACCTTCAACTGTAAGTTACTACATTTTTTATTAAATTAATTTGTGAAAATACTGCACCATGGAGCCCTCCTCTTCTTTTACATCCGAATGGGCTTTATTATCCTGTGATTGTGACTCCACTGTGTACACCCTGGGAATTGATCGGCCAGTGTGGAAATATCAGAGAGGCCTTTTAGTTTGTTATATGAGGTGAGAGGCTGGGGCAAACTGTGTTAAGCACCTTGGATGGTGGAAACTCACTGGATAGTGGCATATGCACTTTACTTTGACGAACTTTGATGAACTTTGCTGCACGATTGGATCTGTTGTTATGTTTTAACTTATTTGGACCACTTTTGCACTTTCTATGGGATCACTTCCCTCATTTTTTTGCACATTTTTTTCTGAAAACATCTGATTGCTATTTGCTCAGTTGTATGACATTACTTGCACATGTCTTTTGGAATTAATAATTATGGCACTATGATTATTTATTGTACTGTGATTGACTTATTCAGCAATATTTGCACAATTTCTTTACAATATCTTTATATATTTATGTGTAGCGGGGTCTTCAAAGTTAGTGGGATACACCTGGGGGTAGAGAGACCCAGGTGTGTAATTATGTCAGGGATTAGACCCCTTTTCTTATTCGTGGAGGATTGGGTGGTGTAATATTCTCTTTGACCAGTGGGTGTCAGTGTACCTGCTGGCTCGAGGTAGAATCGCTATCACAGTGTTACCCTTTTTTTGGTTCCTTCCTGGCGATGGTACGGCTGGGGCAGGGAACCCGCCGTGGTGTCGATGGGAGGATATAAAAGGGGGAGACGCCCGCGCCACGAGGTCGTCGTCGCCTGTCTGTTGTTCTTGTGGGAGGGGGTCACCCCTTCACGCACCCAGGCACCTTAGGCCTGGGTGCGGGCGGTTCAAGGTCCCGGCCTAGGCGCCCAAGGCCTGGTCGGAACGAAGATGGAGTCCATCCCGGGCACCTTCAGCCTGGGGTGAGGTACTATTAAGGAGGCCTGGGACCCGGTGACTCCGACTGGGTCCCGCAAGGGTGAAGTTGCTCCAGGGCGCCCCTTGCGAGGGGACCCGCATCTGAGGTGAGGAGGCTGGGGGGGGGTCACCCGTCCGAAGACCCGGTGTAGCGTCAACCCGGTGACGGATGGGCCTTCAGTAACTCCCTTGGAGGACATCTTCCCCTGATATGGGCTTCAGCGCAGCGGAGGAGCTTCCATCAAGACTCCTGCAACCCCTGGTCATAGCACAGGGAGTGTAGGGACTAGGAACCTGTACAGTGCCTCGACCTGCTTCCCCATCGTATCATGCCGTTGCATTTGACTGTATGTGGAGATATGCAATAAACCTGAGTTTGGACTTTGATGGGTGTATGGACTCTGTTGATGGGAACAAAGGGAGATTCCGGCACGGAAGGACTGACCCTCATAACCAGCACACATTTGGCCCAAGGAAAAGATTGATATTGGCCTTCACCTCACCCACATGCATGGGGAGGACATGGGCCGTAGCGCACCTCACTCTGTCGCTCGACATACCCCTAGCTAAAGAGGTCGGGGTGAGGAGGCCGCTACATATGAATTATACATTTATATTAATTATTAATGAGGATTAATTGTTTATTTAGTAAGCGCCACATCATTCTTATTGCCAATAAGAAAAACATTCCCTAGTAAACGATTTGGTAACATTTTTACCCTAGCACTTGCAGTTTCCAGCTTTACGTGCTGCTAGCTCCTATTCTCTCAGTGCTACTTCCCTAGAACTTCTGGTTGTCACAGAAAAGAGTTAACAGTGAAAAGTGCAGTCTGTTAAGCTGGCCATACATGGATGGGACAGCAGGGACCGGCCAAATTTTAATCCATGTATGGGCACCCTAGTTGTACAGAAGTCGACCTCTGTACTAACAGCCTTTCAGGTTTTCCCAATCGATCAGTGCCAGTGGTTATAGTCAGCAGAACTGATCATTGTATTCTGATGGTGGGGAAGGCTCCCTGCCATCAGGACACAAAGGCACATGAGGAGGTTTCCCGAGAATCAGATAATTTTTTTTTATTTAAAAAAATAAAAAAGAATATAAAGGCTGGCCTAGTTTGGAAAAGAGTGGGGGAAAAGGAAGGAGGATCAGAGGAGTGCCATGCCATTCAAAGCTATATGTCTGTATGTTTCTATTGATGCATAGAATGTCAGGAGACATAGGTCCAGTCTCTGCGGGAAAATGTGGCTCCATAGGATGTTGTAGGAAAAAGGAGCTGCCCTAAAACAGGAAAATTGGATCAGCAGTCATGGCACTGGCTTACTGAAGAATGCAGGCATTAATTAAAAACGGGCGTTTCCATTTTCCTGGTTCTCCAGGGCCTTCAAAATGTCCCTAGAACACCTGATGGTGCTCCTTGCATGTTGGGCCTCTCTATGTGGCCAGGCTGTGAAAAAGTCTCACACATGTGGTATTGCCATACTCAGAAGGAGTAGCAGAATGTATTTTGGGATGTAGTTGCAAGTATGCATATGCCATGTGAGAGAAATAACCTGTTAATATGACAATTTTGTGGGGAAAAAATCTTTTTGCAAAGAATTGTGGGAAAAAATTACAACTTCAAAAAACTCACCATGCCTCCTACTAAATACCTTGCAATGTCTACCTTCCAAAAAGCGGTCATTTTGTGGGTATTTGTACTGTCCTGGCTTGTTAGTGTCTCAAGAAATGAGATAGGCCGTCAGTACATAAGGTGTGATCGATTTTCAATGACTGGCACAATAGCTTGTAGACTCTATAACCTTCACAAAGACCGAATAATATACACTGATTTTGGTTATTTTTTTACCAAAGATATATAGCAGTATAACTTTTGGCCAAAATTTATAAAGAAAAATTAATAATTTGCTAAATTTTATAACAGAACCAAAGAAAAATGCATATTTTTTTTACAAAATTTTCTGCCTTTTTTTATTTATAGCGAGAAAAAAACCCAGTGGTGATTAAATACCACCCAAAGAAAGCTCTATTTGTGTGGAAAAAATGGACACATTTTATTTGGGTACAGTGTTGGATGACTGAGTAATTGTCATTCAAAGTGTGAGAGAGCTGAAAGCTGAAAATTGGCCTGGTTAGGAAGGGCGTATAAGTGCCCAGTGGGCAAGTGGTTAGTAAATCGACCACAAAGTGTCTGTTTTCTGAAGCCTGTGCAATGAACCTTCCTCTCATTCTGCTTGATGTGTCATCAATCAATATCAATTTGATTAAATGTGATTGATGGTTGTGAGAAACATCTTAGCCTTAACAATTTGATACATTAGGAGTTCTATATGTAAAAAATAGTAAGTATCTAAAGCCCTGTACACACGATCGAATTTCCTATGGATTCAAATCCGATGGATTTTTCCATTGGAATCATGATGAAGCTGACTTCCATCAGTCTTGTCTACACACCATCAGTCAAAAATCCGACCGTCCCAAACGCCGTGATGTAAAACACTCTGACGAGCCGAGAAAAATTAAGTTCAATGCTTCTGAGCATGCGTCGACTTGATTCTGAGCATGCGTGGGTTTTTTCTCCAATGGAGTTCCACACAGACGATCGGAATTTGCTATCGTTTTTTTTTCCATCGGATAAATTTTAAACATGTTCTATTTTTTCTCACCGATGGAAAAAAGACCGATGGGGCCCACACACGATCGATTTGTCTGATGAAAAAAGTCCATCGGACTGTTTTCATTGGTAAAAACGATCGTGTGTACAGGGCATAACAGTCGGTTTGTTTGGAAACATATTTTTTGCATTGGAAATAGGTGAAGAAAATAAGTTCCCAGAATTTCAGATTATAGTCAAAAGGGAGTGATAGAATGTGGAAGGGTTTGAATATCTATCAGAATTTTATTCCTGTCCTTATCCGCACTGTGGAGCTTTTACCACACTTTCTGTCTTGGTGACACAAAGGAAGTGAAAGGAAAAAATTCTAATGTGAGACGAAAACCCACAGGAACATATATGTGAATCTACCCAGTGGGGACGCAGCTTTAAAAAAAAAAACACACACACTGGAACTAACTGTTCCCTACTTTCAAATTAGTGAACATAAAGTTTTGAGTGGCATTACATTTTCAGCTTAGATTGAAATGTAGATTAAATGCTTATAAAAATGTCATCTTTTTTTTTTCTACAATGTTTTCATATTTAACCACTTGCTTACTGGGCACATATACCCCCTTCCTGCCCAGGCGAAATGTCAGCTTTCAGCACTGTCACGCTTTGAATGACAATTGCGCAGTAGTGCGAGGTGGCTCCCAAACAAATTTGACGTCCTTTTTTTCCCAGAAATAGAGCTTTCTTTTGGTGGTATTTAAACAGAAAAAGACTGACAATTTTGAAAAAAACACGATATTTTTTACTTTTTGCTATAATAAATATCCCAATTTAAAAAAAAAATAAAAAAAATTCTCAGTTTAGGCCGATATGTATTCTTCTACATATTTTTGGTAAAAAAATAAAAAATCGCAATAAGCGTATAGTGATTGGTTTGTGCAAAAGTTATAGCGCCTACAAAATAGTGGATAGATTTACGCAATTTTTTTTAATTATTTTTTTTACTAGTAATAGCGGCGATCTGCGATTTTTGTCAGGACTGCAATATTACGGCGGACACACCGGACACTTTTGACACATTTTTGGGACCATTCACATTTATACAGCAAACAGTGCTATAAATATGCACTGATTACTGTATAAATGTGACTGGCAGAGAAGGGGTTAACACTAGGGGGCGATCAAGGGGTTAAATGTGTGCCCTGCTAGGTGATTCTTACTGTGGGGGGAGGGGACTGACTGGGGGAGGTGACCGATCGATGTCCCTATGTACAAGGGACACACCACCGGTCTCCTCTCCCTGACAGGACATGGATCTCTGTGTTTACACACAGAGATCCACGTCCCTTCCTCTGTAACTGCCGATCGCGGGTAGCTGGAGGAAATCGCGGCTGCCAGGCACGCGAATCGGCACCCGAGTGACACGGCGGGTATGGGCGCGTGTGCCCCCTAGCGGCCGGGAGGCCCGACTACGTCATATGATGTCAACACGGCATTGTAGAGCCACCTTGTGGCCGTCATTTTGCAATGGCCCGGATCCCAAGTCGTTAAAAAAATTTTTTTCATAAATGTCTCCTCCCCCCAAGTCTTGATCGTAATTTTATTTCACAGGTACTTTATGGAAAACAAAGAAAATACAGGTACATGGACACAAAAGCATGAGAGTACACAAATGTATGGTTGATACAGTCAATAACAGGTGTGTAAAAATAACACTTTTAGGAATAAGAACAGGTAAACTCCCTTGGGCTGTTATGACTTCGCCAGAGATGAGCGCTACATCTACACTGTCCCAATTGTCAGTCGCATTGAGGAAGTCTACATCAGATAGTAGCCCTGAAGGGTGTGGATGGAGCTGAAGTCTTGAAACACAAAGGGGGAAGGCAGAGCTATGCTCAAGTGATGAGGTAGAGATGGGTTGCAAATGGGGGGTAACACATATTTAGGACCACGGTGGCAAATGCATGAGGTAAGGGAGCTGATGGACCTGCTGACAGCTCCAAGCGATATAAGTAGTGTAGTCATAGGAAAAAAGTAAATAGAAAAAGGAGAAGAAAAAAAAAGAAGGCGGGAGGGAGATATGGCTCCACTCAGGGTTCCCCCAATGAGCGTCTGGAGTGTCTGTGAGAGTAGTGTTGGAAGGAAAAGAGTGGGCCTCACTTCCTATACGGACTAGCTAGGGTTAGTACCCATTACGCGGGTGTATTCTGTTGTAGACGAGAAATGCGTCCAACGGGACCATTAAGTGATGAAGTTGGGGAGAGTCTCACCCGAGATAGTGATAAGTTCATTCCATTTCCAAAATTTTGTTGATTCTCAGGAACCAGTTTCGAAGAGATGGGGCTTGAGTAGTGCCCCAAAGGACAGGAATAGAGATCTTGATCATAATTTTACACCTCACTAACCGATCCGTGACTGCTGTTCCTCTCTGCCAATCCCTTCACTGGCTTCCCCTACCCCACCATGTAAAATTCAAAATGCTAACTATAACATACAAGGCCATTCACAACATCGCCCCCATCTACATCACCAACCTCATCTACAGATATCGCCCAAATCGTCCCCTCCGCTCCTCCCAGATCCTCCTGCTCTCTAGCTCCCTTGTTACCTTCTCCCATGCTCACCTTCAGGACTTCTTCAGAGCCTCTCCCATCCTCTGGAACTCCCTGCCCCAGTATGTCCGATCAGCCCCTACCCTATCGTGTATTATAATAATAATAATAATAATAATAATAACTTAGCTTGCCTGAGAAGTTGCTTTAAAGAATTTATGATAATCTTTAGAATAAGGTCTTTTGTGCTGTATACATTCATTTAATCACACCACATCATTTTCCACTAAAATGCCCAAAGCTATCATACTTATTTCTGTAAACAACATCTCTCATAAGTATCACATATCACAAGCTGCTGCTGAAGGCATTTTGTGGCTGAAATTAAAGATTATATAAAGTCTGAATTTATCAGTCACATTTTAGTAATGCTCAGCATTTTCTAGTAATGTCAATTTGCTGACATGTAAAGAAAGAATTACGGTATGTATTATCTGTTTCCTAATCTCATCAATGACATACTCTTAATTATGTTTGAAAAAAATGAAGTTTTCCTTGAAACAAGCTCTCTTTTCATGCTGTATGCATTGCTGGATAAATATGTAGTTATACATTTTATAGCTTAATGGACTTACAATTAGAGGACTTCAATGTCCTTCATCACCCTGACAAGCTACATACTTTCCTGCCCCCACTGTGCCAATATTTTCACTGGGTGGACCACTTGGTGGTGCCATGTGGCTTCTTCTTTACTGTCATGTCCTGCTCCCTACACACACATGTTCTGTGATCTCCAGTGCAAAGTCTGTTCTCTGAAAGAGTATAGAATGAAGGAAGACTGCATTGCTGGAAGAGTAGGATCTAAAAGAAGAGGATGTATGGCTCCTCACAGAGCAGATCCCTGTGGACAGGGCCGCTTATAGAAATCACGGGGCCCGTACAGCCTACCTGACGGGGCCCCCGTGCACAAATTTCCAAACGAAAATCCCCCCTCCTAGCACAACCCCCTCTAAATTACCCCCCTGCCCCCCCAATCTCTCCTCCCAGCACATATCCCCCCATTCTTCCTCCTCACACATATCGCCCTCCCCAAATCCCCATTATATTTGCCAATGCCAACACAGCCAGGAAGAGGTGTGCTGTGTTTTGATCTCCCCTCCTGTCAGAAGAGTGCTGGTATTTATCCACTTCCCTACTGTGCACGAAAACCCCCTTCCTGCCCAAGCCATTTTTCAGCTTTCAGCGCTGTCACACTTTGAATGACAATTGCGCGGTCGTGCGACGTGGCTCCCAAACGAAATATGCGTCCTTTTTTTCCCACAAATAGAGCTTTCTTTTGGTGGTATTTGATCACCTCTGCGGTTTTTATTTTTTGCGCTATAAACAAAAGAAGAGCGTCCAGTTTGGAAAAAAAACACTATTTTTTTCTTTTTGCTATAATAAATACCCATTTTTTTTTAAATAAAATTTTCCTCAGTTTAGGCCGATACGTATTCTTCTACATATTTTTTGGTAAAAAAAAAAAATCGCAATAAGCGCGTATTGATTGGTTTGCGCAAAAGTTATAGCGTCTACAAAATAAGGGATAGATTTATAGCATTTTTTTTATTTTTATTTTTTATTAGTAATGGCGGCGATCTGCGATTTTTATTGTGACTGCGATATTGCGGCGGACACATCGGACACTTTTGACACATTTTTGGGACCATTCACATTTATACAGCGATCCCTGCTATAAAAATGCATTGATTACTGTATAAATGTGATTGGCAGGGAAGGGGTTAACCACTAGGGGGCGGGAAGGGGTTAAATATGTTCCCTCAATGTGTTCTTACTGTGGGGGGAGGGGACTGACTGGTGGAGGTGACCGATGGTTGTCCCTATGTACAAGGGACACACCATCGGTCCCCTCTCCCTCACAGGACGTGGATCTCTGTGTTTACACACAGAGATCCACTTTCCTGCTCATTACCCGGGCAATCGCGGGTGCCCGGCGGCAATCGCGGCCGCCGGGCACGCGCACCGGGGCCTTGTGAACGCGGCGGGTGCGCGCGTGCGCCGCCGGCGGCGCGCGCGCGCCTCCTAGCTCGTTTTAAAGGGAGGACGTCATATGACGTCCTCCCAGAACGAGAGTATCCTCCGCCTGCCGTCAATTGACAGTGGGCGGAGGACAAGTGGTTAAAGTACATGACACCGGATCGCTCTTACTGTAGATTGCATTGCAGTGTAAACACACACACAGCGCCCCCATCTCCTCCAAAGGCTGCTCAGTGCTCACCTCCCGGCAGCAACAAATGTGCATAGGGGGTGGTGTGTGTACAGTGCCATGCGATCTACAGTAAGAGCGATATGGTCTCATGTACTGTAAAGACCAGCGCTCTTCTGACAGGAGGGGAGAACAAAACACAGCACACCTCCCGCTGGCACTTCTTCTCTCACCGCTCCAGGCTCCAAGCTGCCGTCTTCTTATCCCAGCTGTGAGTGCGGGCGGGGAGGGGGGCGGGGGAAGGAGCTCAGCTGCGGCCGGCCAGGGGGGGCATAACAACCCACCCCGTCATCCCCTAAATCCAGCCCTGTGTCTCTCACCTAGCCTCTCACCTAGCAGCTGAAAGCCGGCGGGAGCGAGATGGAGAGAAACTGGCTTTGAGTTGCTGGGTGAGAGACGCTGTCATTCTTTATTCTCTGCTCCACCGATCCTCTTGCTGCCGGGCCCCTCTGTGTGCCCGGGCCCCCTACAGGAGGGCTGGTGGTCCCCCCCTATCAGCGGCCCTGCCTGTGGAGCTTTAACTTGTAAGTATGTGGTTTGTCAATAGTTATAAGGCCCCATGTACACGGGATGCTGTTAAACTCGCGTTCAGAGGCAGTTGGACACTTTTTTCAACTGCCCCTGAACTCATTCAATGTTATCCTATGTGACCATGTACATTGTCTCTAAGGGAGGAATCAAAGCCCACTATGTGCTCTGTTTATAAAACAGCAATATGATCTTGCTGCAGCCATACCACCACATAAAAAGAAAAAAAAATGCTTTCATAAAGTGTTACAAATATGCATTGTGCTCCTCTTACTTTGGCTCTCCATTTTAACATTGGCCTCTAAGTGTATGCCCACTACCACACATGGCTAGTGCTAAGAGATATTGTGCTTATACCACATTGTTTTAAGGCAATATGAAAGTGCCAAATGCATATGCTATTAACGTGATTGAAAAGTCTACATTTTTTAAAATAACAAACATGTTTTTACTTGCTCTATGCAACCTTCTCTTCTATGTTCCCCCTCTGGCACTCCTGGCCCCTCCTCTTTTGAGTGTGCTTGCTATGGGGGCACACCTGCAGGCTTACTCCCTAGTAGCTATGTCTGCATCCTTAGACACAGGCAACGTGGCTCAGGCCCCTGCTCCCTTGTCACAGGATTTGACTGACAGCAGCAGGAGGCAATGGCTACCACTGCTGCCTGTAAGTCCCTGTGTGAAAAGCGAGAGAGGGGAGAAGACTGCAGCCAGGTACAGGGCCGGATCGAGTGGGGACTTAAGTAAGTATGTGGGGGGAAATACTACAATCTAAAAAAAATAGGATTTTTATAACAGCTTACCTGTAAAATCCTTTTCTTGGAGTACATCACGGGACACAGAGCGACATAGTCATTACTATGTGGGTTATATAGATACCTTCAGGTGCTGGCACTGGCAACTTCCAAAACCGGAAGTACCCTCCCCTATATAAGCCCCTCCCATCCGGGAGTACCTCAGTTTTGTAGCAAAGCAATAAGTGTCCCCAAAAGAGGGGTGGGAGCTCTGTGTCCCTTGATGTACTCCAAGAAAAGGATTTTACAGGTAAGCTGTTATAAAAATCCTATTTTCTTTCTCGTACATCACGGGACACAGAGCGACATAGTCATGACTATGTGGGATGTCCTAAAGCAATGCCCAATGAGGGGGGGGATACACCATACATAAGCTGAGCGCTATCAGACATGAGGATCTTTTGCGGCCTGCAACACACTGCGCCCAAAGGCGACATCCTCCTGACTTCTAACGTCCACCTGGTAGAACCTAGTAAACGTGTGTACTGAAGACCATGTTGCGGCCTTACAGATTTGAGCCAGGGAGGCCTGGTGATGCACTGCCCATGAAGTTCCAACTGCTCTCGTGGAGTGCGCTCTAACTTTGAACGGAGGCGGTCTCCTTCTCAAGCCATAGGCTTGCATTATGACCTGTCGAATCCACTTGGCTAAAGTAGATTTTGACGCTGCCTGACCCTTTCTGGGGCCTTCCGGCAGAATAAACAAAGTATCCGTTCTGCAAATCTGAGCAGTGGCTTTTAGATAAGCTTTAACTGCTCTTACTACATCCAAAGAATGCAATAACTTTTCCTCTACCGAACTAGGTTTGGGGAAAAAAGAAGGAAGAACCACGTCTTGGTTCAAATGAAACCTCGATACCACCTTAGGAAGAAAGGCTGGATGAGGACGTAACACTACTCTGTCCTTATGGATAACCAGATATGGCTCTTTACAGGACATAGCTGCTAATTCCGACACTCTTTTAGCCGAACAAATGGCTACTAGAAAAATCAATTTCCTGGTGAGAAGAACCAAGGAAATATGCTGTAATGGTTCAAATGGTTGTTTCTGTAGAACCGACAGAACCAGGTTTAGATCCCATGGACATATGGGAATATTAACCGGAGGACTAATACGCATCACTCCTTGTATAAAGGCTTTGACTAGTGAATGCGAAGCCAAGGGCCTTTGAAAAAATATTGACAAGGCCGAAATCTGACCCTTGATAGTACTCAAGGCAAGCTTCCTATCTACAGCCCACTGTAGGAAGTCCAGAATCCTACCTATTACGTACTTACGTGGATGCCATTTCTTGGCCTCACACCACGCGATGTACGCCTTCCAGATTCTATAGTAGATCTGCCTGGATACCGGCTTCCTGGCATTGATCATGGTAGATACCACAGGATTAGAGAGCCCTCTCTTTTTCAGAATGTGGGCTTCAATAGCCAGGCCGTCAAACCTAGGGCTGGTAAGGAAGGGTGGTATATCGGTCCTTGCGAAAGCAGGTCCGGACGACGTGGGAGAGTCCAAGGACTCCCCACTGACATTTTTACAATCTCCGCGTACCATGCTCTTCGGGGCCACGCTGGAGCCACCAGAATCACTGGTTTCTTTTCTACCCTGATTCTGCGGAGTAATCGAGGTAACAATTGTGGCGGTGGGAATGCATACATTAGCTTGAACTGATCCCAAGGGAACACTAGGGCATCCGAGCCGCAAGCTAGGGGATCCCTTGTCCAAGAGACAAACCTGTCCACCTTTGCGTTGAATCTGGATGCTAGCAGAGCTACATCCGGTGTTCCCCCCCGCTGACATATTGTCCGAAAAACCTCGGGGTGAAGGGACCATTCCCCTGGGCATAATTGTTGGCGACTTAGAAAGTCCGCCTTCCAATTCTCCACTCCTGGAATGAATACCGCGGATATGGCTGGGACATATCTTTCTGCCCATTTCAGGATGCAATTTACTTCCCTCTGGGCTGCACGACTCCTGGTGCCACCCTGATGATTGATATATGCCACTGCCGTGGCATTGTCTGATTGAATTCTGACAGGGGACCCTTGGAGTTTGGATGTCCATGCTACTAGGGCATACCGGGCTGCTCGTATCTCTAAGAGATTGATGGGCAGGGCCTTTTCCGCATCCGACCATCTGCCCTGGAGAGACCATTGCTCCAGAACTGCTCCCCAGTAGGGATGGGCCCGGTGCTCGATTCGAACCCATGTTCGAATCGAGCACCGGGCGTTCGCTCGCTCGTCGAGCCCAGAACTATTTGGGCCGTTCGCATCACATTCGTGTGATGCGAGCGGCCCCGCAATGCATTGCGGCCGGCGCGGCCGGCGCAGTGCATTGCTGGCTGATGATTGGCCAAGCATGCACTGTGACCCCGCATGCTTGGCCAATCACAGCGCCCGAAACTCGGAGAGCAATAATTGGCTACAGGCAGGACGCCTGTAGCCAATTACAGCTCAGGGGCTTTAGTACATGCCCCACCATTTAAAAGGCCGCCACGCCATCGGCCCCGGTCACATGAGTTCCGGCTTTAGGAGAGATCAGTCTGCTGATTCTGTCTTTGCTTGATACTGAAAGATTTGCTCTTCTTTGCTAAACCATTGGCTATTTCTTTGCTAAACCATTGCTACCTAAGTCATTGATCGTTCATTGCTGCTGATTGCACAGTTAGCGTGTTATTAGCTGCTGCTGGGGATTAGTCTGGTGCGTGCTTACTGTTAGTACAGTATTGCAGTAGTACCAACCGCAGTGCTGTTAGCACAGCATTGCACCCCAACAGCACCCAAAGGACTTCTAGTGTGTTAGTGGCAGCAAACAGAGCTCCTATATTTTCTTCTCAGCAGCACCCATAGGACTTCTAGTGTGTTAGTGGCAGCAAACAGAGCTCCTATATTTTCTTCTCAGCAGCACCCATAGGACTTCTAGTGTGTTAGTGGCATCACACAGAGCTCCTATATTTTCTTCTCAGCAGCACCCATAGGACTTCTAGTGTGTTAGTGGCAGCAAACAGAGCTCCTATATTTTCTTCTCAGCAGCACCCATAGGACTTCTAGTGTGTTAGTGGCAGCAAACAGAGCTCCTATATTTTCTTCTCAGCAGCACCCATAGGACTTCTAGTGTGTTAGTGGCATCACACAGAGCTCCTATATTTTCTTCTCAGCAGCACCCATAGGACTTCTAGTGTGTTAGTGGCAGCAAACAGAGCTCCTATATTTTCTTCTCAGCAGCACCCATAGGACTTCTAATGTGTTAGTGGCATCACACAGAGTTCCTATATTTTCATCTCAGAAGCACCCATAGGACTTCTAGTGTGTTAGTGGCATCACACAGAGCTCCTATATTTTCTTCTCAGAAGCACCCATAGGACTTCTAGTGTGTTAGTGGCAGCAAACAGAGCTCCTATATTTTCTTCTTAGCAGCACCCATAGGACTTCTAATGTGTTAGTGGCATCACACAGAGTTCCTATATTTTCATCTCAGAAGCACCCATAGGACTTCTAGTGTGTTAGTGGCATCACACAGAGCTCCTATATTTTCTTCTCAGAAGCACCCATAGGACTTCTAGTGTGTTAGTGGCAGCAAACAGAGCTCCTATATTTTCTTCTCAGCAGCACCCATAGGACTTCTAGTGTGTTAGTGGCATCACACAGAGCTCCTATATTTTCATCTCAGAAGCACCCATAGGACTTCTAGTGTGTTAGTGGCATCACACAGAGCTCCTATATTTTCTTCTCAGCAGCACCCATAGGACTTCTAGTGTGTTAGTGGCAGCAAACAGAGCTCCTATATTTTCTTCTCAGCAGCACCCATAGGACTTCTAGTGTGTTAGTGGCATCACACAGAGCTCCTATATTTTCTTCTCAGCAGCACCCATAGGACTTCTAGTGTGTTAGTGGCAGCAAAACAGAGCTCCTATATTTTCTTCTCAGCAGCACCCATAGGACTTCTAGTGTGTTAGTGGCATCACACAGAGCTCCTATATTTTCATCTCAGAAGCACCCATAGGACTTCTAGTGTGTTAGTGGCATCACACAGAGCTCCTATATTTTCTTCTCAGCAGCACCCATAGGACTTCTAGTGTGTTAGTGGCAGCAAACAGAGCTCCTATATTTTCATCTCAGAAGCACCCATAGGACTTCTAGTGTGTTAGTGGCATCACACAGAGCTCCTATATTTTCATCTCAGAAGCACCCATAGGACTTCTAGTGTGTTAGTGGCATCACACATAGCTCCTATATTTTCATCTCAGAAGCACCCATAGGACTTCTAGTGTGTTAGTGGCATCACACAGAGCTCCTATATTTTCTTCTCAGAAGCACCCATAGGACTTCTAGTGTGTTAGTGGCAGCAAACAGAGCTCCTATATTTTCTTCTTAGCAGCACCCATAGGACTTCTAATGTGTTAGTGGCATCACACAGAGTTCCTATATTTTCATCTCAGAAGCACCCATAGGACTTCTAGTGTGTTAGTGGCATCACACAGAGCTCCTATATTTTCATCTCAGAAGCACCAATAGGACTTCTAGTGTGTTAGTGGCAGCAAACAGAGCTCCTATATTTTCTTGTCAGCAGCACACATAGTACCTATAGTGTGTTAGTGTCAGCACCCATAGGACCTACAGTGTGTTGTGAGCACACATAGGAGTTCTATTTTTTATACTATATACACTACCGACTACAATGGCTGGAAGACCGCCAAGGAGAGGCAGAGCGTGCCGAGGCAAGAACACAGGGCAGGCAGGCTCTGTTTCTAGAGACAACAGTGCTGGCCGTGGACGTGGTCGTGCATCGTCATCAGCACGTGGCCATGGGACACGCTTGTCTTTGTTTTCGGCAGCTGGACATGTGGAGCCGCATCATGCCGAAGGCTTGGTAGAATGGATGACCAAGCCCTCCTCATCCTCCTCATCCTCTCTCACCCAGGCTCAGGGTACTGGCAGAGCAGCTGCCAACGCGTACTCAATGGCATCATCAGCCACCCCTTCCCTAGACCCACCATGTCCTCCTGAGGAGTCCCCCGAACTGTTTGAGCACAGTGTTGGGTACATGCTCCAGGAGGATGCCCAACGATTCGAAGGCTCGGATGATGATACCCAGCTTGAGGAAGTCAGTAGTGTGCGCGCAGAGAGAGGGGATGCTGAAGGACAGCAATCTGGCAGTAGTGTTCCACCAGCTGCAGCTTACTGCCAGGTTTGCTCTAGTGGTGAAGAGGGAGAGGATGATGAGGTCACTGACTCCACGTGGGTGCCTGAAGGGAGAGAGGAGGAGGAGGAGGAGGATGCAGCGTCACATGTCCAACGAGGCAGGATGCCCCCTGGAGGCCAGCTAGAGGCCAGCACAGCAACTGTACCAAACCGCAGAGCTCCGCCTGTGCAGGGCGCTGCCTCTGCACGTTATCACAAAAGTTCTTTGGTGTGGGCCTTTTTTGAGATGAGTGCATCAGATCGCACCACTGCTATTTGCAATATTTGTCTCAAGCGTATCTCGCGTGGCCAAAACATCAGCCGCTTGGGCACCACAAGCATGAGCAGACATATGTCGACCTGCCATGCAGCTCGTTGGCAAGCACACATAAAAGACCCACACCAAAGAACAAAGCGGACCTCTCCTTGCTCCTCATCAGCTGGGATCTCCATCCCCACTATATCTTCAGTCCTCTCTGAAAGCTGCTCTGAGAGGACTGAAGGTGTAGAATTAGGTGTGTCACAACCAAGTACTTGCAGTACACCGACGTCCGATTGTAGCAGGCAAATTTCCCTGCCCCAGCTGCTGGACCGTCGAAAGAAGTATACTCCCAGCCATCCACATGCCCAGCGGTTGAATGCTAGCTTGGCTAAATTGCTAGCACTTCAACTGCTGCCTTTTCAGTTGATAGACTCGGCCCCCTTCCGTGAGTTTGTTCAATGTGCGGTTCCTCAGTGGCAGGTTCCCAAACGCCACTTTTTCTCACGGAAGGCGATTCCGTCTCTCTACTGGCATGTGGAAGGCAATGTCCATGCCTCGCTGGACAGGGCGGTCAGCGGTAAGGTGCATATTACCGCTGACTCATGGTCCAGCAGGCATGGACAGGGACGTTATCTTTCTTTCACGGCCCATTGGGTCACTCTATTGGCAGCTGGGAGGGATGCAGGACAAGGTGCAGTAGTGTTGGAGGTTGTTCCGCCACCACGCCTCCAAAATGCTACTACTGGTTGTGACACACCTCTCTCCTCCACCCCCTCCTCTTCTTCTTCCTCCATGTCCTCTTCGAGTGCTCTGTCCTCGGAACCAGCGGTGCTCCGTAGGCGTACAAGGGGCTACGCGAGTACGCAGGCAAAAAGATGCCATGCCGTGCTTGCGCTGGTGTGTTTGGGGGACAGGAGCCACACTGGGCCAGAGGTTCTGGCAGCTCTGCAGGGGCAGGCCGAGAGGTGGTTGACGCCACGCCAGCTTAAGCCAGGAATGGTCGTTTCTGATAATGGCACCAACCTCCTCTCCGCCCTGCGACAGGGGCAGCTCACCCATGTGCCCTGTATGGCTCACGTCCTCAACCTGGTGGTGCAGCGGTTCTTGGGCAGGTTCCCAGGCTTACAGGATGTCCTGAGGCAGGCCAGGAAAGTCTGTGTGCATTTCCGCCGATCTTATAATGCCAGTGCTCGGCTGACTGAGCTGCAAAAGGAGCTGAACCTGCCCAAGAACCGCCTAATATGTGACATGCCCACCAGGTGGAACTCAACGTTGGCCATGCTGCAGCGACTGCACACGCAGCAGAGGGCCATCAATGAGTACCTTTGCGACTACGGCACCAGGACAGGGTCAGGGGAGCTTGGCTTTTTTTCCCCACGCCAGTGGAGCATGATCAGGGATGCATGCACTGTCCTCTCACCATTTGAGGAGGCCACGAGGATGGTGAGCAGTGACAGTGCATGCATCAGTGACACTGTACCTCTTGTCCACCTGTTGGAGCATACGCTGCGTGGGATAATGGACAGGGCACTTGAGGCAGAACAGAGGCAGGAAGAGGAGGACTTCCTTGTCTCTCAAGGCCCCCTTTATCCAGACAATGTTCCTTCTGTCCCACCCATCACACAGGAAGAGGAGGAGGAGGAGGAGGAGGAGGAGGATTGTGTGAGCATGGAGGTGGAGCCTGGCACTCAGCATCAGCAGCAGCAGTCTTTTAGGGATGATGTACAGTCCCAACAAACCAGTGGACTTGTACGTGGCTGGGAGGAGGTGGCTGGCGATCATGTCATCCTCAGTGACCCAGAAGACTCCGGACCGAATGCCTCAGCTAACCTACGCTGCATGGCCTCCCTGATCCTGCAAAGCCTGCGGAAGGATCCTCGTGTTCTTCGGATCAAGGAGAGTGACCATTACTGGCTGGCCACTCTCCTTGATCCACGGTACAAGGGTAAGGTTGCGGACCTTATCTTGCCGTCGCAGAGGGAGCAGAGGATGAGACATCTCAGGGAGGCCTTGCAGAAAGGTCTGTGCAACGCGTTCCCAGAAACTGGGAGGTTACAAACTCCTGGTCCTGGACGACGAGTTGCTGAGGCTTCGGTCAGTAGCAGAAGGAGCGGTGGGGAAGGTGGACGTCTGACCGATGCGTTCAGACAATTTTTTAGTCCGCAGCCCCAAGGTATGATCGGTTCCAGCAACCATCGCCAGCGTCTGATATACATGGTGCAGGAATACCTAGGGGCAAGGTCAGACTTGGACACCTTTCCCACCGAAAATCCTCTGGCTTACTGGGTCCTGAGGATGGATCACTGGCCAGAGCTTGCACAGTATGCAATTGAGCTACTGGCCTGTCCTGCATCCAGCGTTCTTTCCGAACGCACATTCAGTGCTGCTGGAGGATTTGTCACCGATCATAGGGTGCGCCTGTCCACCGACTCGGTTGATCGACTGACCTTCATAAAAATGAATCAGTCTTGGATCACCACCAGCTACCAGACACCTGAAGCGGATATAACGGAATAATTTATAATGTCACATCCCTTCAAGACTGCCTATGCTGATGCTGAGTGACTGTCCTGTTATGTTCACTGACTATCCTCTTCCTCCTCCTCAATGATCCATGCCACCACACCAGTGCCTAAGGCACAATTTTTCAGCCCCTGTATAACAGGGGCGTGTAATTACAATTTTTTAAAAAGATGCTTCGCAACAGGTGTGACTGCTGTGCTCCAAGTACAGTATCTGTGAGGGGTTGCAGTGTTGTGGCACCAGCACCAATGCCTAAGGCACAATTTTTCAGCCCCTGTTTAACAGGGGCGTGTAATTACAAATCTTGATCTAATAGTTCACAGCAGGGCCCATTCCTGCGCCCACCAAGAGTAACTATGAGGGCCTACAGTCTTGTGGCAACACCGTCCACCACCACCACCACCACCAAAGGCCCAATTTTTCTGCCCTGTTCAACAGGTGCATGCAATTACAAATCTTGATCTAATAACTCACAGCAGGGCCCATTCCTGCACCCACCAAGAGTAACTGTGAGGGCTTACAGTCTTGTGGCAACACCGTCCACCACCACCACCACCACCACCAAAGGCCCAATTTTTCTGCCCGGTTCAACAGGTGCATGCAAGTACAAATCTTGATCTATTAACTCACAGCAGGGCCCATTCCTGTGCCCACCAGTCTTGTGGCTACACCAACATCTAATAGGGCAAATTTCTGCAGAGTATATACGGCAGGCCCCTACTTTCAAACATCCAACTTACAAACGACTCCTACTTGCAAACGGCAAGAGAAAACAGGAAGTGAGAGGAAATCTACCCCTAGGAAGGAAAATTCTATCCTGTTAGATTTAATTTGGGAAAAAGGTATCTCCTCTCTACTGATGCTTTATCACCAATCCTTGTTTCAATTAAAACCCCACTTTTCCAAAAACATTTGTCATTGGGACGGAAAGTGAGGTGACATGTTCTGAACAGATGTGCAAAGACAGCAAATGTTACAGGGGTGATAACCCCTCCCTATGTTCTCCAAAAAGCTTAAAAATTGATTTTTTTGGGATGTAGCTACACTTCATAATGTACCTGTTCAGATTCTACTTAAGAACAAACCTACAGTCCATGTCTTGTTTGCACCACCTATATACTGCTGTTCAGAGTATATAGGGTTGTAGGTATAGGGTTTTATTTTGGGTGCGGGGTCCCCCTTAGTATCCATACAAGACCCAAAGGGGCTGGGTGATGGGGTAGCCATGCCATTTTTCTCAAGGATTTTCAGCCATATGGCGGCCAGGACAAGACATGACATTAAAGCCGCAAGTGGTTTTAAATGGCTTCTTTTTTTCCTTTACAAATGTCATTTTGTGCAAGGACAGTTCTAAACACGGGAAACACATGCCACTTCACAGGCATACTTTAGACACCCCCCAGGTACCATATTTAAAGGAAAATTTCACTTTTTTTTTTTCACTTTATGCATCATTAAAATGACTGCTCCCGAAAAAACTTTAGTTTTTAAAATTTCTTTTTGCATTGATATATGTCCCCTGGGGCAGGACCCGGGTCCCCAAACCTGTTTTATGACATTAACATGCATATTGGCCGTTGTAATTAGCAATTTTGATTTCGAACGTTCGCGTCCATTATAACGAATAGGGTTCGAAAATTCGCGCGAACTTTCGGTCCGTTCGAAGGTTCTGGTGCGAACCGAACCCGGGGGTGTTCGGCTCATCCCTACTCCCCAGCCTATAAGGCTGGCATCTGTAGTGAAGTGACCACCTTCCAAGAAATCGGACTGAAGGATTTCCCTTTTTCCAGATTCTGGGGAACCAACCACCAACGGAGGCTCTTGCGAACAGAAGGGGACAAGGACATTGGTAAGTCTAGGGCCTGAACTTTCTTGTTCCAGGCTGACAGTATGGCCCTTTGCAAATTCCTTGAATGGAATTGACCGTAGGGTACTGCTTCGAATGATGCCACCATTTTTCCCAGCAGCCTCATGCACAGGCGTATGGACGGCTGTCTTTTTTGTACCCACTAAGTGGATCAAATCTCTCAAAGACAACACCTTTTTTCGAGGCAAGAATATTTTCTTCTGGCCTGAATCTAGCCTTAGCCCCAAGTATTCCAGACTTTTGACTGGTTTTAGGGCCGACTTGTCTCGGTTGATAATCCAACCGTGAGATTCCAGATACTTGATTGTCTTGTGAACGACCACTTCTAATTTTTTCACTGAGTGGTCTATCAGCAACAAGTCGTCTAGATATGCCATTATCGTTACACCTTGCGTTCTTAGATTGGCCAATAATGGGGCCAGAATTTTTGTGAACACTCGTGGTGCTGTGGCCAGACCGAAGGGTAAGGCTCTGAACTGAAAATGGCGCCCTTCTACTGCAAAGCGTAGAAATTTTTGGTGGACTGGAAAGATGGGAATGTGCAAATAAGCATTTTTGATGTCGATCGAGGCTAACCATTCCTCCCCTTGTAGGGCAGCGGCCACCGATCGGATCGACTCCATCCGGAAAGTCCTGATATGCAGGAATTTGTTTAGCCCTTTTAGATTTAATATGGGCCTCACGTCCCCGTTTGGCTTCGGGACTGTAAAGAGGTTTGAGTAAACCCCGAACCCCCATTCTTCCAGGGGAACCTCCATAATTACTCCTTGGAGCAATAGTTGTTCTAGTGCCAACAGGAGGGACTCTCTCTTCCGGGGATCCCTTGGCACGTTTGACCTCATAAAATGGGAAGGAGGAGAGTCTTTTAACTCCAATCTGTATCCCAGACTTACTGCGGAGAGCACCCATCTGTCTCTGATCGTGTCCCGCCAGGTCTCTGCGAACAACTGGAGTCTTCCCCCCACTCGATTGAGTGGGGGCAACCCTTCATGCATTTGACTTTGAGGGAGGTTTTGTACCTCTCCTGACCCAGGGTTTTTTATTACCCTGCGATTGTCCCTGATTTTTACCCCCGGGATTTGACCGAGGAGGCCGTCGGAACTGTTTCACAGCCGATGCCCCAGGGACTGGAGAAGCAGGCCTCTTAAAAGAGGGACCTCTAACTCTGTTTTTAACCGGCAAGAGTGTACTTTTACCGTTGGAAATTTTCTGGATATATTTGTCCAGGTCTTCCCCAAATAAGCGCTCACCAATAAATGGGAAGCTAACCAGCAATTTTTTACAGGGAGCTTCAGCAGACCAGTTTTTGAGCCATAGAAGCCTGCGCATATGTACTACAGACAGCGTAAGGCGGGAGGCCTGATGGATTGAATCCTTTATGGCGTCAACCGCAAAGCATAAGGCTCTAGGTAGATCAGCTAGGGCAAGGGCCTGCTGATCTGGCAAGTCCCTTAAGACTTGTTTCAACTGATCCTTCACTGCTTGGCAGACCCCAATAGCTGCCACTGCTGGTTGTGTCACCAAGCCTGCTGTAGAAAAAGCAGATTTTAATAAGGACTCCAATTTTTTGTCTATTGGGTCCTTGAACATTTGGACATTATCCACTGGACATGTCAGTGATTTATTCACACAAGAGATGGCTGCGTCCACTGTAGGGACCCTCCATTTTTTGATGAACTTATCCTCCATGGGATAGACCACCGGAAATCTCTTGGGGGGAGTAAATATTTTATCAGGATGTTCCCAATCCTGGTACATGAGCCCTTCCAATAAAGGGTGAACTGGAAAGGAACAGACAGTCTGGGGAGCTTTTAGCGACCCCAGCGAGGAGACAGTAGTGGTTGATGGTTCCGCAAGGTGCATTTTAAATGCTGATCGGACCATGTTAGTCAAAGACTGAACCCATAATCTTTCAGCTTGAGATGCTGAGAAAGGTTCCTCCACAGTTGATTCCTCTATAACAGAATCAACCTCCTCCTGATCCCCTTCAGGCAGGTCGATCCCTGTATGGGACTGTTGCTCCGCTAACAGGTACTCTGAAGGAGGAGACGGAGATCGGGCGTGCTTTCCCTGTGACAGGGAGGCAGCGATTAATGTTGACAATCTCTCTTCTAATCCTCCCAGAGCTGAGGAAAAAACCTCCTCTGTTACATACACAGGAGCAGGTGAACTGAGGACAGCCACAGTACCAGGTACTCCTGCAGGGTCTCTACGGTCACTAACCTCTGAATTTTCAGGGGAGACTGGTGCAGCAGAAGCATGCCCAAGATCCTCAGAGCCCGATGGAGACCCCTTTTGCTTCCTGGAAGATTTAGTTCCGGAGCTTCTGGACGGCATATTCCTAAGCCCAAAGCTGAGGTATTCCAGCCGTAATACACCCCTTTTACTGAGAATAGTCTAGCACAATTGCTGCTATATATCTGTTGGTGTCTACTAAAGTGCCTTTCTAGGGGATGCCTGCATCAACCGCCTCTGTGTGCCTTTTTACTGTTGCTAGCTCTGTTTGTGCACTTCAATAGCCAGCTTGATTGCTTTTAAACATGCTGGACGCCTGCACATGCGCAGTAGCGCCGCGGCGCACACCGAGCGTCATCCACCCGCTCCTCCCCTTTTTCCAGATCGCCTCTATATAGAGAGGCGCGTGCACGCACACACGCGCGGGCACGTGGGCCTTCTGCGCCTTTTTTGAAAAAAACAAGGAGCTAGATGGGAGCCAGGGTCCCTGCCGCAGGGCCCGGGGATGGATGAGCGCAGCAACAGGGCAGAGGAGACAGCTTCCCAGCAGAGAACTTACCAACTGCCTGGATTTGACTTCGGAAGAAAAAAATCCATATTACAAGAAAAAAGAACCATAGCGGCCTCTAGTGTTTAACACAGGTACCGCGGTCTTACATTTTTTTTTCTTTTTTTTTCTTGCCTACTATAAAAAAATGTAAATTTTCTCAGTAGTAACAGGCATGCACAGAATATTTAGCGGGAATACGTTAGGTAACAGGCAGAAAGACAAAATAGGCTTGGGGGTCCCCCAATAGAACCAAGTTCCTGAGGGCCCCCACTTACCTTTTCCTCGCCGCAGGACTCTGTTTGGTCCACAGAAGCCCAAACTTCACCTATCACGGCAGGCATTGTAATCAAACCTTCAGGGACCGGGTTCCCAAGGATTCCACTCCCCTGGACCTGTATAGCACCCTGCACAGAAAACATCTTGGTCGTGGGTATGACCAGAGCTCTGGATCCCAGGGTCCAGCCCTCCTAAGAGAAGCATTACAGGCAAAACCTTGCTCTTCTCTTGCAAGGCCCGGGTACCGACCGTTTAGCTATGAAGCTTTTTTGGTCGGATCCGGAATAGCTTACTGAGGCCCAAAAGAACCTGTACGCAAGCTCAGTGAAACACATGTTACTTCTTGGCCAACACCTTAGACACTGGCAAAAAAACTGAGGTACTCCCGGATGGGAGGGGCTTATATAGGGGAGGGTACTTCTGGTTTTGGAAGTTGCCAGTGCCAGCACCTGAAGGTATCTATATAACCCACATAGTAATGACTATGTCGCTCTGTGTCCCGTGATGTACGAGAAAGAAAATTTACCTCAATGCAAGGAATTAAGGTAAAAAATGTTTAAGCTTTAGAACCACTTTAACCACTTTAGCCCTGGAAAGTTTTATCCTCTAAAGACTAGAGCCAATAGAGGGTCAATAGGGATCAACTTCCTATTATGAGAGATATGAGGGTTATTGTTTAAAACTTGAAAATATCGCAATATGTCAGCTTCAATGCAAGTTTTGGTATCTTGGAATATTAGGGGTTTTATCGACCCAGTGAAGAGACAAGCTATGTTTACTACATTGAAACAGTTTTCTCTGTCTATTATGTGCTTGCAGGAGACTCATTTAAACATACACAATTAAAATTACCTGTAGCCCACACAATATAGTAGGCAATACCATTCTACTTATACTACGTATTCAAGAGGCGTATCTATACTGATAGCAAATGATGTTGACCTTTCCTGCAGGCAGGTACAAACGGACATTAGAGGTCGCTATATCTTCCTATATTGCGACGTGTATAGTACGTGTTAGCCAATGTATATATAACAGATCCATACTCACCAGAGCTACTTAAAGAATATTTGAATTTCACCTCTGATAAAGCTGATGTTTCCTGGTTAATTGTAGGGGATTTTAATAATTATTTTAAACCCTCAGTTAGATATATATAGTGCAGCAACGGGACAGGTGACTTGTGCATGCACCTCCTTTGCTGAGTAGGTTAGGGAAATTGGCCTAATGGATGTATGGAGAATGTTACATCCTTATGCCAGAGAGTTTTCTTGTTTCTCTAGCACCCATATGGCCTTATCTAGAGTATACTTGGCGTTAGTTACTTCTGCGATGATACCTGTGATATCTGAAGTGATTTACGCAGCTAGGGGGTTGTCCGATCACTCCCCATTGACTCAAGCTAACCTTATATTCTACCCAGATCAGCACCTTATGGAAAGTTAATCCCTATTGGTTTGACCTTTTTCCCTCAAAGGAGAGTATCTTGCTTGATATTTTGGCTTACGGTACTATTAACAAGCCCTCTGTATCTTTTAAGTTTCTTTCTTCAGCAAACTTATTTTTAGGATGGGCAAAACACAGGCCACCTTTTAGAAGCAATAGTAAAAGCTCAAAAACCAGTGACACGAGTGGTAGGATTGCAAGTATCTACAATTAAAACTGCACGTACTACAGCAAATATATTATCAGTGTTTTTTTAAAACTTCTATAGTAGTAAAGTATCTTATAAAGAGGTCGAATTGCAACTTTTTCTTAACTCCATTACTTTAACAGAATTGACCACAGCTGACACAGATCCAGCTCTGACTTTAGAGGAATGTGAGGCTGCCAGTTTGCCTAATAATAAATCCCCAGGAGCAGATGGGTTACCAGGGGAGGTCTATAAAGTCTATGGAGCTAATTTGTTGCCTGAATTATAAGAGGTATTTAATGCAGCATTGGAGTGTGGTCATCTCCCTCCCTCCATGAATGAGGCGATTATTATAGTCCTATTAAAACCGGATAAGACTACTAATAATCCAGAATCATATCGCCCAATATCATCGGATGTAAAATTACTCGCAAAAGTATTAGCTATTAGATTGGTGAAAGTAATATCTAAAGTAGTGCATTTAGACCATTTGGGTTTCATCCAAAATAGATCTACAGCAGTGAATATAAGATGATTATTTCTAGGCTTGTGCACAATGGAAAAATTAGTTCCGTTTCGGTTCGTTTCTTTTCGGTCCTGTTGATTCGTAATCATTCGTAATTTTGCTAGACGGGATTTTTCGTGTTCAGACTCATTCGTATTTTTGCAAGCGACATTTTTCGTTGAATTTTTTGTTGCTTTATAATTCGTACTTTCGGTAGAGTACGTTGTTTTTCGTTGATTCTGGACACAACTCCTACTTTCGTAACTTTTTTTGGGTTCGTTGATTCGTAATTTTCCGTGTCTCTCTCACAACGACGCTGCCTATTATGCCTAATGTGCTTCGAATGGATTTGTACTTTTCTAAATACATAGCGGTTATTTGTAACGATTCGAAATCTCGTATTTTACTTTCGTTTTTTACATGCGGCTATAGGCTCCGCCCCTGTACACCATTTTGAGAGGGTTCAGCACGGTGAGGGAGAAGCAGAGAGCAGAGCAGAGTGAGTGTTATTGTGCTTCGAATGGATTCGAAATCTCGTATTTTACTTTCGTTTTTTCATGCGGCTATAGCCTCCGCCCCCTGTACACCATTTTGAGAGGGAGTTCAGCATGGTGAGGGAGAAGCAGAGAGCAGAGTGAGTGTTATTGTGCTTCGAATGGATTCGTACATTCGTAACTTTTTTCATAACGAATTATGCCGAAGACCTTCGGGCATTCGCTATTTTGCGGTATAATTTATTTCGGATTCGGTTTTATTCGTAATTGCTCTGTTCGGAAATTCGAATGCTTCCGAATGTCCGAAAGTTGCTAAATTCGGACGAATTTCGATTCGTTACGAAACGAATTGCACAAGTCTAATTATTTCTTAATCTGCAGATTCCCTCTAAAAATCGAGGTAATAGGGCTATATTGTCGCTTCATGCGGCAAAAGCTTTTGATAGCATAGAGTGGGACTTTTTATGGCACTGTCTAGAGAAGTTTGGTTTGGAATTCAGTTTATAAACTGGATAAAATTCCTCTCTGCTGTTCCGGTGGCATAGGTTCAGGTAAATGAACATGTATTGACCCACTTTTTTTTGTATAATCAGTATTTTATTTTATAAAATAACATATAACAGGACATGTCCAACAGTCAGTGGTAAAGAAAAACACTGACCTCGCAGGGTCGTGCAAACAGAAATGGCACAAAGAAACAGGTTGAACAGAGATACACATACAACAACAAAAGCGATGTTAGCGGGCATCGAATGAGAAGGCCCAATTTTTCTACCGGATAGGAGGATATTAAGGGAGCTCAGGGGGGCAATGTCAAGAATAGCCATGGGGGTGTGAAGGGCGTGTATATGATTTTGGCCTGCCTCGGTACAACCCAGTATTGGCCCCCTTTTCATTACAAAGAGGAACAAGACAGGGATGTTCATTGTCTACCTTACTCTTTGCCCTTGCAATCGAACCTTTGGCTGCTGCTGTCTGCCAATAATAGAATACTACTAGGTTTTGTAAGCCTCAAGAACAGAATAAGATCACCTTATATGCCGACGACAGTTACATCAGATGGGGGCGGGGTCACCCCCACGTCACCGGGGAAGCCCGGGTTTCCCCTTGCGTCAGAGAGGGACGGGGTCATGTGATGGGTGGCCCCGTCATCAGCTACATAAGAGACCTGTCAGGCTGCCGTGATTCCCGGGGTGTCTCTGGTGGAGACATGATGCTTGCTGTTCCTCGCTGCGCTGGACATCATTGTTGGAGCCTGGACCTGGAGAGGAGAGATCATCCATCGCTGGACCCCAGGGAGGAGATCACCCATCGCAGGATACCGACAGCATTGGAGTGGAGACCGAGAGTGGATTACCACCACTGGAATCTTTTTAAAATTTTTCTTATTTTTAATAAAGGACTTATCCCAACGGTGTCTGTGTGCTTTTTTTTTATTTTTACACTTTCTTTGTGAAATGGTAGGGGTACAATGTCTTCCAGATTCCGATAAGCCCCCCGCTCGCAGACCCCCACAACCACCAGGCAATGGTTGTGGGGATGAGACCCTTGTCCCCATCAACATGGGGACATGGTGCCCCAAAGCATCCTCCCCATTTTGAGGGCATGTGGCCTGGTACGGTTCAAGAGGGGGGCGCTCTTTCATCCCCCCCCCTCTTTTCCTGCTGCCTGCCAGGTTGCGTGCTCAGATAAAGGGTCTGGTGTGGATTTTTGGGGGGAACTCCACGCCATTTATTTTTTATTTGGCGTGGAGTTCCCCTTAAAATCCATACCAGACCTGAAGGGCCTGGTAATTGAATTTGGGGGGGCCCCCACGCATTTTTTTTTTTATCAATGACTTTTCTCTGTATTGCCGGGAGCCGACAATTCATTATAGCCGCAAGTGCTTTTAAATGACTTTTTTTCCTTCAGAAATGACACTTTGTGCAGGGACAGTTCTAAGCACGGGAAACAAGCGCTGCTTTACAGGCATACTCTAGACACCCCCTAGGTACGAAATTTAAAGAAAAATTTCACTTTTATTGTTTCACTTTAAGCATTATTAAAATCACTGCTCCCGAAAAAACGTAAGTTTTTAAAACTTTTTTTTGCATTGATACCTGTCCTCTGGGGCAGGACCCAGGTCTCCAAACACTTTTTATGACAATAACTTGCATATAAGCCTTTAAAATTAGCACTTTAGATTTTTCATGTTTGAATCCCATAGACTTTAACGGTGTTCGGATGTTCCAACAAATTTATTGCCTGTTCGCATTTTCTGATGTGAACCGAACTGGGGGGTGTTCAGCTCATCCCTAATTGGGATAAGTCTGTTCTTTTACCTGTGGACCCTCTGCTGACCAATCTGGCATCATCTGTGTCCCAAATAACTGTAGTTTCTACATTTAAATACTTAGGCGTCCAAGTTACACCACAAGTGAGCGCATGTGTAGAGAGGTATTTAGCTACACTGCTTACGCGCTTTAAGCAAGTGGGGAAAATTTGGAGTAAGCGACCTTTAACAGTAATTGGCAGAGCCAACTTGATAAAGATGGTTTGGATGCCACAATTTCTATATATTTTACATAACTGTCCTGTATGGCTGCCTCAGAATTTTTTTAGAAAAGTAGATACCTTGTTTAGAGATCTTATCTGGAGATATAAACATCCCCGGATTAGACTGGGGACTTTGCAGCTACCTAAGGATGAAGGAGGGTTAGCTGTTGCTAATGCCAGATTGTATTATCTGGCATCACAACTTCAGCAATTAAATGGCTGGAATGTTATAGATCGTGAGGACCCTATACAGCAAATTATATTTTCCAAACTTCCAGTAGATCCACCAGTCCAGCTAATAGTAGCTCATCACTTCTACAGTAAATGCTGTTATCCTACATTTAATTTCATTCATAAAATTCGGACTACTGTTCAACGGGATACCTCTCATGAAGGATACATCCAATATATGCCCATTTGGAAAAATTTGCAACTTCCAGAGGTACCGAAACTAGAAAATTTTGACCCATGGAAAAGGGCTGGTATTTTGTTACTTCATCAACTTTTTGATAACAAGGTTTTACAACCATTTGACAAATTGGCAGAGAAATATCATCTGACTAATAAATTATTCTTTCAATATCTACAGTTATGGCTACGACTTTTCTATTAAAATATAATCCATGTTTAATTTTAACTAAGACAGTAACTATAAGACGCTCTAAACAGGGACTTATTGGGGATATATACTCTCTCCTACAAAGGACAGTTAGAGCTAATATAAAAGATGGCAGTTTTGGACAATGGCGTAGGGACTTGGAGACTCTTAGTGACAGCAAGCTTTGGAAAATGTATTCAGAGTATCCTTATCCTCCTCACAGTGTCTGACTCAGTTATTCATTATTCATAGATCCTATTACACTCCAAATTGTCCAAGGTGCACTAATGATAAGGGTACACTTATAAATATGTTGTGGCGATGCCCCAAATTGCTTTGCTACTGGGAGTGTGTATTTGATACTTTAAATACCCTATGTTCTACACAGGTTCAGTCCAACCCAAAAATAGCTTTTCTAGGGATTATGTCGGAAGACGCTCTCCCGACTGAGATGCATGTGATGTGGTTAAGATCTATGTATATAGCCCAAAAACGTATACTACAAAAATGGATATCAAATTCTCTGCCAACAATAGCTCAATGGTCCTAAGCGATTCATCTTAAAGCGGAGTTCCACCTAAAAGTGGAACTTCCGATCGTTGTACTCCTCCCCCCCTCCAGTGCCACATTTGGCACCTTTCGGGGGGAGAGGGGCAGGTATCCTGTTCCCACTTCCGGGAGCCTCAGCCACGGGTATTGACCTCACTGCAGGGCTCCTCCTTCCAGAAGAGGGGATTGGAGCCTCGCGCAAGCGCAGTAGGGTTCCCGGGGTGAAACCGTAAGGCTTCACTGCCGGGTTCCCTTACTTTCAATAGAGGCGGCATGCACCCGACATCTGATGGAAACATCAGCTGCGGTGGCGGAATTGCTGGACTCCAGGACAGGTAAGTGTCTGATCATTAAAAGTCAGCAGCTGCAGTATATGCAGCTGCTGGCTTTTAATTTTTTGCAGCGGTGGGTGGACCTCTGCTTTAATCTAAAATGGGGGGAATTGGCATATAAAGATAGGAGAAGCCCTAATACATTTTTGAAAATGTGGCCCTGGTGGTTTGTCTCCAACTTATCCAAGCAAATAGTTGAGCATACCAATGATGCTGCGGAAAGTTAGTAATGAGATGGATTCATGATGAAGGATAACTGTATATATATGTCGCTAGGGGGTAGTAATTTAATTAAATTGAATATAATGGTTGGCTTTATAATAGTTAATCTCATGTAGGAAAAATGTAATTATTAAATTTAATTCAATGTGATAAAAGGTTTAAAGCAAAACTCAAAATGCAACTGCAAGTCACAATCCTTTTTTTTTTGGGGTGGGGTTGTTTTGTGGGAATGATTTGTGTGTTTTGATGTTTTTTTTTCTTGTTGTAAATTTGAAATAAAAATGACTGTACTTGATTAAAAAAAAATTAATAAAAATGATCAGAGCACTTTTTACAATTTGGTACTGTGCTGCTTTAACTAGTAATTGTGTGGTCATACAATGCTGTACCCAAATTCATTTGTGTCCTTTTTTCCCCAAAAATGTAGCTTTTTTTTGGTGATAGCACGGTGCCACATGCGCCAATTCCTAATTGAAAAAGGTGTCTAAAACGTGTCACGCTTGTATAAAAATTGTCCACGTATAAATGGTATACCTTTCGGAATAAGGGTGACACCAAGTCCCAAACAATCTTGCTGCAGCTTCCTATGTAGTTTGGGCAGTCACGGGGCTCCATGCTTCTATCGTTTCCCTCGTAACCAGGAAACTCTATGTATAGCCTGTGGCCCTGTCACAGAGCTTATACATCATGACCCCATACCTGGCACGCTTGCTGTGGAGAAACAGTTTGAACACAAGGCGGACAGAAAACTTAATCTGAGACTCGTCAATGCAGACATCTTGATCGGGAATAAACAAGGTTGCAAATTGTTGGTTGAAGTGGTTTACGAGGGGCTGAATTTTATGGAGCCGATCATATTCAGGGTCATCCAGGGGATGACAGAGTTCATTGTCGTTGAAGAGCATGAACCACAAGATTTGCTTGTATCAATTCCTGGTAATGGAAGCAGAGAACACGGGCATATGGTGAATTAGGTCAGTGGACCAATATGACCGCAACTCACTCTTTTTAGTAATGCCCATGAGGAGAGATAGGCCCAGAGAGGTTTTAAATTCTGGAACCGTTATAGGTTTTCAGCCAAATTGTCTGGCAGGGGTCAAATTTGGATTTGCTGCAATAAATTGACTAGAGCTGTACAGATATTCCATGAAAAACAGGTCGTAAAAGTCAAGGAAAGTAAAATCCGCTGTTTCCACCTGAATTCCAGGTTGGCCAGTGAATGGTGGAAGTACAAGCGCTGCAGAAGTGGTGGGCTGCCCATCAGGATCTGCAAACACATCAGGAAGGGCACTATGGGTTCTATAGGCCTGTCTTTTAATTCTTGGTGGCTGCGTGCTACCTCTTGTGCTAGCCACCGCACCAGCTTAAACTGCACCTATGGGACTCGCCACGTCACCAAGTGTTACTCCACTGCTGGTTTGTCTATGACCAGGACGTACTAGGCCGCTGGTGCTTGCCAGTTCACCAGAAGGTTGAGCGGTACTAGTACTGGCTCTCTGCTGCATATGAGAACCATGCGGTTGTTGCACCTCAGCAACAGAAGAACAGGGTTGGGAACGCCTGACCTTAGCAGGAACCACTACTCCATCATCAGAGCTATCTGTCAGGGAGCCACTGCTCACTACAGGTTCGTATAGTGAGCCTGAATCAGATTGTGATTCTGACAGTGAGGCTTCCTCTTTGCTTTCATGCTCAGCATCCTGTAGGCATCTTCACTAGTGTACTTTTCCTTTGACATTTTGACATTTTCGACGCTAAATTTACAGGTACAGTTAGTGTTAATTTACAGGTAATAAAAGCACTTGGCTGTCAAAGACTGCTTGAATCTCTACAAAAAAAATTAACTGTAAAGCCCCGTACACACGATCGGATAACCTATGGATTTCCGTCCGATGGATTTGTCCATCGGAAATCCGATGAAACTGTTTTTCATCAGTCTTGGCCACACACCATCAGTCAAAAAACCGACCGTTCCAAACGCGGTGACGTAAAACACTCCGATGAGCCGAGAAAAATGAAGTTTAATGCTCTATTTTTTACAACCGATGGAAAAAAGACCGATGGGTACCATACACGATCGGTTGGCCTGATGAAAACCATCCATCGGACGGTTTTCATCAGTCAAACCGTTCGTGTGTACGGGGCTTTAGCGTTAGCAGGGATCAGGCCTGACTCTGCTAACGCTGCAGTTTTGTGTGCTGTATTTTCCAAATTGACATTGATCTATTGATACTGCACTTTGGGTGGTCTGGGCTGGGCGGAGGGGCTAAACACAGGTGCTGGAAGATGTCTGGCCTGATCCTGCCAACGCCGTGTTTTTGGGAACACTATACTACTGGGGACGCTAGTATAGATCTGATTAGATCAACGATATTGATCCATTCAAACACTATTCTAGTAAGGGAGGTATATGCTGTGTGTGTGTTAGTGCTACTGGCAATCAAAGGGTTAAAATTTGACGCTGTCTGGGATTGACACTACCACTAACTGATGATAACACCTAAACTGATGTCACCTGTGACACTAATACGGCGATCAGAAAATAGATCTGTACACTATACAAGACTGGCGGTGACTCTAACTAGCTAACTAGTGTCACCCGTGACACTAAATACAGTAGTCAGAAAAAAAATCTGTACACTATACTAGTGACACTGTGACAGGGGGTGAAAGGGTTAACTGGGGGGGGGGTGATCGGGGGGTTAAACCTTTATTATGGACTATATGGGGGGTACCCTAAACCTACCTGGGCCTACCACTAACTGCACTAACGCTGGTTAGTGTCGTGATCAGTAAAAAATCTGACTACTGCACTTGGTAAACACTGTGACAGGAGAGAAAGGGTTAACTGGGGGGGGGGGGCGATCAGCTGGTGATCAAAGGGATAAAAGTGTGCCTACGTGTACTGGTGTTAGTGTAGTGTTATTATGCATTATCCATTGTCCAGCATGACTAGACCAATCCACTATTTATGTTAAAGTAGCTGCAGCTTGATATAGTTGTATATTAGGTATGGGATTTGTGACATTTTAATAAAATTGAATTATCGAGGATAATTTTAGTCTTGTGTCTTTTCCTACACATATAAATTTAATATGAAGTTAGTTAATTGTTCATTAAAAAATTAAAAGGAAATGTACTGGCAATGTTAAGAAGAGGTATAATAAATGTACAAAATATTAATTATATTTCCTCTTCAAAACAGGAAACAGGAGAAAACATTGCCCACTGTCATTCAAAATAAGGAAAGGCTATGACAGGGTTTTTGTAATAGGCTTTGTTTATGAAGTTAAATGCTAAGTTCAAGTTAAGGAACATGTTACATCCATATTTAGGGCGCGCTCACACCACCCCCCGAGCCCCATCCCCTGCGACAACAGGCTGGCCTCCTCTCCCCTTCAGCCGCTCTCACATTTAAAATTGGTGTGGCTGTTCAGGGCTCTTCCCGCACAGCCACGTCATTCATTCACAAAGATCTGTGAATAAATAAACTACAAGTGCCGTCTGTCTGCCACCACAGAGTTCTCAATGTAGTTCGCAATACTTCCTCCAGCTTTCTAACTAAAAGCCTGTACAGAGATATAAGCAGAAAGCTGGAGGGAGAGTGTGCAGGAGCCTGACATTGGACTCAATCCACTAATTGTGGGGGCAATGCTTTGCAGGCTACTTTTTTCTGTGCATTTTGTTTTTCTTTTTTTACCTAAAGCTGAAATAAACTACCCAAATGCTCACATAATGATCCTTTTCTCTTCTTTTTACTTCCTGGGATGCTTTCTTGGGTGTCTACATCACTGTCTGCTTGATGAACACACCTCCTATTAGTGAAAGCGACACTTCCAGAGTCCCCAGAGCAGGGGAACTTGTGGCGGCAGTGAGGGGATCAGTGGCCAAGAAGATAACAAGCAAGGTAAAATGTGTGGTCCCCAGAGTAGGATATTAGCTTTGCTCTAAATGGAAACTGTGACTTTGATACATTACAGTGCAGGATGGTGTAGAAAGAGATGCTTGAAATTAAGACTGAGCAGTAAGGTAATTGATGCACAATGCACTATTTACATTTAACTTTTTTCCTGGAGTTGGGATTTAAAGTATGGATGGGGGAATTGAATACGATTTTTCATTCAACCCACTGGTTGAATGAAAAAAACTGACTAATGTATGGGAAACGTAAGTTGTTTTTTACCTCATAATTACCTTAAAGTGCTATGTTATATGACAATAATTTGTAAATTTTTCTGTGATACTTTCACATGTGTGGAATCTAAAATATATTGTCTGTTTATATAACATATAACCAATATAATTTTTGCTGGTGGTTTGGCCAACATACAGCTTTAGTTGTTTTTATATTCATATCAAGACCTCTTACATAATATCTAAAAAATGTTTACTTAGCTTGTCCCTCACCAATGTACCGTATATACTCAAGTATAAGCAGAGATTTTCAGCCCTTTTTTTTGGGCTGAAAGTCCCCCCCCCCTCGGCTTATACTCGAGTCAGCGAAATTTTACATTGTAAATAGTACCTGAAAAAAAGTTGAGAGGCTGCGGCGTCCATCGTATAAATCTCGCGGTCTCTTCCTGGTCCCTTCCGTGATAGGCGATTCTCAGCAGACACTCTCCGCCTATCACGAACGTTCTCTCATCCTCAGTTTCCCAGCAGACATCTGTGATTGGCGGAACACCGAACACAGTGTCTGCTGGGATGGGTGAGGATGAGAGAACGTTCGTGATAGGCGGAGAGTGTCTGCTGAGAATCGCTTATCACGGAAGGGACCAGGAAGAGACAGCGGGATTTAAACGATGGACGCCGCAGCCTCTCAACTTTTTTTCAGGTACTATTTACAATGTTAAATTTAAACAGTGAGCTAGGGAACAGTGAGGATAGGAACAGTGAGGATAGGAACAGTGAGGATAGGAACAGTGAGGATGGGAACAGTAAGGAACAGTGAGGATGGGCACAGTAAGGATGGGAACAGTGAGGCATTGTTGACCCTCGGCTTATACTCGAGTCAGTAAGTTTTCCCAGTTTTTTGTGGTAACATTAGGTACCTCGGCTTATACTCGAGTCGGCTTATACTCGAGTATATACGGTAAGTTCTGCCATCAAAGACTTTTCCAGTAACCATTATGTATAAGCTTTTTGAGACCTTACACATTCCGTTCATTTCCAATCTGAAATAGTCCACTCCTTAAATCATGCTTATGTGCCTGCCAGATGAACACTGGGTTACAATCATCTGTTGTATTGATATCAACATGATATACGATTGTCTGTGTCATCTGCTCGGGATTTAAAAAAAAGTAATTTGATCTCCGGGGCTATAGTTTTAAGATTTAATGGATAAAATACTGTCCAAGGACATTGGTGCGTAATCAAAATAGTTACATAGTTATTAAGGTTGAATAAAGACACAAGTCCATCCAGTTCAACCTGTGGTATGTGTGTGAGTTCATGTCAATATGAAATCCCATATCCCTGTATGTAAGGATTGCTAAGATGCCCATCTAAAAGTTTTTTTTTAAAACTAGCGACACCCCCTGCTGATACCACTGCTTGTGGAAGGGAGTTCCAAATCCTCACCGCTCTGACAGTAAAAAAACCCTCTACGCAGTTTAAGGTTAACATGCTTCTCCTCCAGTTTCAATGAATGTCTGTGTGTCTTTTTAAACTCTCTCCCACTGAAACGTTTTTCCCCTATGCTTGGGTCACCAGTAAGGTATTTGTATATTGCTATCATATCTCCTCTCTAGCATCTATTCTCCAGAGTGAATACGTTTAATGCTTGCAGTCTTTCACCATAACTGAGGTCCTCCAGTCCCTTTATTAGCTTTGTTGCCCTTCTCTGAACTCTCTCCAGTTCCAGCACATCAATCCTGAGGACTGGTGACCAGAACTGGATGGCATACTCAGACCAGAGTCTTGTAGAGTATCAGAATTATAGTTTTATCTCTGGAGTAAATCCCCTTTTTAATGCATGCTTATTCTGCTGGCTTTCGGATGCCAATGTTGAGCCTGTCATCTACTGGGACCCCCAGATCTTTCTCCATCCTGGATTCTCCCAGTGGTTCTCTCCCTAGCGTGTAACTTGCATTAGTATTTTAGCACCCAAATGCATTATTTTACATTTTTTCAACATTAAACCTAATTTGCCATGTAGTTGCCCCATCCATTATTTTATTGTGGTCTTCCTGTAAGGTTTTCACATGCATTCGTTTTAACAAACAATCTTAGAGCTCATTTTTTTGGTTAGGTTATAAGCCAAAAAATGTGTTCAGAGTCAATCCTGAGTAAGTGTCAATAATAAGTTTATTTGTTTGACGAAAAATTGATAATTCAACAACCAGTAGAGCTAATAGGACTTGATGTTTCAATCTATGATAAATTTACACTGTTGATGTTGAGATTGTTGTGGTTGTCACAGGGTTTTATTGAGTGGGCACCAACTTTTTTGAGGTTTGTTGATGAACCCACTACATCTCGAGAGGATTTAGTGGTGATACCATGGGCCGCCCGTCCATTAAGGGCGCACAGGCGCCGCCCCCCCCCATCCATGCATCCGGCCCCCATGCAAGATGCCGAATGTATGGATTCCAATAGGGTGGGGGTGTGTTTTTTTAAGCACCTGATTAGAGCCAGAGGTTCTAATAGGCTTCAAAATAGGGTGGTGTTACAATAGTCATTGAATATTCACTATTGTAACACTGATCCTCCTCCCGCCCAATCAGGAAGCGGGTCTTGAGACCCGTCACCCGATTGGCCGAAAGGACAGGCGATCCTATTGGATGCCTAGGAGGAGGGGAAGAGACACATGGCGGAAGCCACCGTGAAGGAGGAAAGGACACAGGAGCCGTTGCCCGTTGCCTGCTGCCCGCCACCTGCCACTTAGATGGGGTAAGTGCAGACAGCGACCAGGTGGGGGCTTATTTGTTTCCGCCCCCCCCCCCCCCAAAAAAAACACCAGCCACCACTGGGTGATACCTGGCGTCTCAGGCTGTCCTTCACCCCCTCAGTAAAAATAGAATAGATAAAAAAACTGCCTAACCTTGTGAAAAGTGTAATATAACAATATAATTATTCTCAAATTCAGAAGTAGTCAGTTAAGCCTAATAATTAAAGCTCAGCTCTGGGGGAAATAGAAATGATGTTAGGTGTTGTGAAAAGCAGTTTGCTCTCTTCTACTCCTGTCCCTTGGCATCCTCATGTCTGATGCACTGATATGGACCCTGCATTGTTCTTGATGATGTCAGAGGACCTGCGACTGCTTGGAAAGAGCAGAGAAGAGGATGCAGGGACCTGCCTTAGAGTGCGGAAGGAGCCTGCGGGAGCAGAGTATTAGATTAAAAAAAAGCTTTTCTTGTTCTCCTAGATCTAAATTAGTATTTAATCCTTGCAATGTAGGGGTAACCCCCGGCAATGGAGAAATGGAGAATTGTTATTTTCCATGGAGTTAGGCTTTAAATTGAACATGAGACCAACGTGTTTTTATAATACAGTACATACACTTTTCACCCTCAGACGTCTGCAGGCATTACAAATCTATTTATCCTCACAGTTGGGTTCTAGTCAGTTTCTCAGCAGCATTCCCTCTCAGCAGTGGTTGGCAGCCTTTCAGACTTGTAATGTCAACCATGGAGTACCTGGCTGGAAGGGTGCTAAGTCAATGCTAAAGCTGCTGATAAACTGACCAGAACCAGCCCTCAGTCCTTTGAGGATGAATTGCTCCACAATCTCTGCAGCTACAGATCTCAGTGAGGGCCTGTTTTCAAGTATGTATACTGCCTACTAAGAATATGTCTAAATGTCCAAATCCCGGCTACAAGTTTACATTAAAACAAACTATAAACATACATACAAGGGAATTTACTAAGACCAGAGAAGCCAGAATCTGGAAAAGCTGTGCATGGCAACCATCTTCTAACTTTCTTTTTCGATACGTAAAATTATAATAAACACATTGTCCCTTCTATTTCTGTATGTGGATGAAGGCACTGTAATTATTTTATTAAAAATAACATCTATGTACCTTTTTCCTAACAGATATACAGCTGTCACATGACTCAGCTCTATCCCAGCCTGTCTGCAGGGAAACATAAGCAGGAGAAGCTTCTAGTCCTCTGCTGCTGGTCACATGTTCAAAAAAAAAACAGCCTTTGGAATACAGAGTAAAAATAAATACTATCAATAAACTGTTTCAAATTGGCATACAAATGCATACAGTATTTGAAATGAAATCTTTATTATTTTGTGGAAATAACATGATGTGGGCTGATTTCTGCCAGTCAAAGACTGTGTCACTCCCCTCCAGCCTGTGTCTTAGAATAAGAGGGAGGTAAAGCCTCCATTAATCTATATGTAATATGTAATATCCCACCCCCATTATATTTAGCTGGTTAGTGGGCATGTAGGAGGGAGGGAGGGAGTGGGCTGTCAATTACCATTGTGTATACTTCCACATGTGTAAAGCCTAGTACACACGGCCGAGAATCTCGTCGCAAAAAAAAATTTGTTTTTCTCGACGGATTTCTTGTCAAGCTTGACGAGATTCTTGTCAAGCTTTCCTTGCATACACACTGTCAATCCAAAATCTCGTCGGTCTAAAGCACGGTGACGTACAACACGTACAACGGCAGTATAAAGGGGAAGTTCCATTCTCATGGCACCACCCCTTGGGCTGCTTTTGCTAATCTTGTGTCACCGCGTGTGAGAGACGATTCGCGCTTTTAAGACTTCGTGCTTTCAGAATGATTTTTGTGGTTCAGTTTGTGCTTGTGGGTTTGTATCTTGTCTTTCAGGGCGTGTAGTCAGGTCGTATCTGTTTTTCAGTGCGTTCTTGTAAACTTGTTTCTGATTTTCAGGTCGTTCTTCATAGGCCTTGCTGTTCTTCAGTGCATTCTGTTTAGTTCGTTCTGATCAGACGACCGTTTTCTAGCCATGTTGCGGATACGTTCTCGTCGTAGAGATCGCGTTGTGCATCGGCTTTGTGTTTCTGTCGGTCTTCTTGTCTTGGACCAAGCCGAGTCCATGAACAGGGTGAGGAGTTCATGGACCAAGAATTGGTTGCTCCAATTCTCTCACATGCCTCTGCTGCGGGAGACTGTGGAGAATAATCCTGAGTACTACAGGAATTTTCTACGGATGTCTTACCCCGTTTTTCAGCATCTGTTGGCTTTGGTGTCCCCCTATATCACCAGGCAGGACACCGTTATGCGGGAAGCCATCACTGCTCAGCAGAGGCTCATCGCCACGTTTCGCTACCTGGTGACTGGGAGAAGCTTGCAGGACCTGAAGTTAACGACAGGCATCTCCCCCCAGGCTCTGGGCCTCATAATCCCAGACACCTGTTCTGCCATCATCCAAGTCCTGCAGGAGGACTATATGAGGGTACGTTTTCTCCTTTAACATCACATTCTATGTATTTAATGTATGATAATGTATTGTATTTCTTTCATCCTTCCCTAATAACCATGATTGTAATATGCTGTGAATGTCCCCTTTGTTCCCATGCATGCTGTAAGTTTTTAAGGCCCCTTTTTTGGCCTACATGCATATTTTCCTTCACTAACCTCTTCAGCATGCTATCCTGGGCCCAAACACACCTAGCCTAGTCTGTTAACAATGTATTTTGTCAGCTCCATTGTAGTGCCCCCCCCCCTCAAATGGTTTATAAAGTATACATTTTTTAAACTAAATTTTTGGGGGGTCCCAAACTCATCTAGCCCCCCCCAAAATAAAAAAAACGGGCCATCAGAGGGGGGTGAGGAATGTGATAATTGTGCCTTATATTTTTAATTTTAAATAATCCTTAAAATAAATGTTATCCTGATGTTGGCCAAGAATGTTTTTGTATAATCTGCTTGCAATGTTATGTGCAAAAGTACTAATATTTTTGTATCTTGTTTGACTCCACAGCTTCCTTCCACGGCACAGGAATGGCAGACTGTGGCATTGGAGTTTGCCACGCGGTGGGACATCCCCAACTGCGGTGGAGCCATTGACGGGAAGCACGTCCGCATTGTGACACCACCCAGTTCGGGCTCCTTTTTCTACAATTACAAGGGGTTTCATAGCATTGTGCTGATGGCGTTGGTGTCAGCACAGTATGAATTCCTCTATGTGGATGTGGGGAAGAATGTCCGGATGTCGGATGGGGGAGCCTTCGCCCAGATGGAGTTTGCTCTTCGTCTCTAGTGTGATGACCTTGCATTGCCACCCGATGCAGGGAATGTTGAAGGACTCCCCTTTGTTTTTTTGGCTGATGAAGCCTTTGGTCTGGGACCGCATCTATCGAGGCCTTCCCCCCAGAGGACCCTCACCCCGGAGAGGAATATGTTCAACTACCGGCTGGCCAGAGCCCAAAGAGTTGTGGATAATGCCTTTGGGATAATGGCCAGCCGGTTCCGCCTATTTTTAACATCAATTCACATGGCCGAGTACAAACTCAACTATATTGTATTTTGTTGCTGTGTACTCCACAATTTTTTGCGAAAGCAAACGCCAACTTATATGGCCACAGTTGGGCCCGAGGCCGGACTTGCAGCAGACAATGCCCTGCCGGGCCTAGAACATGTCTGTGTTGGCTTGCCCCCCCAAAGTGCCCGTGCAGTCCGCCAGAACTATGTTGACTATTTCATGGGTAGGGGGGCCATTCCAATGCCAGCCAACGTATAATAATTTTTACGATTACCCAAAAAAAAAAAAAAATTGCTGAACTTTAATTTTTGATTTATTGTTTGTTTTTATTTTAGCTATCTCCTAGTTTTTCAAAGTGTACTTGTAGTGCCAAGTGTATTTTCCTTAGTAAAGACCAAACATTTCACTGGTAACACCAAAAATAAACCCAAAAAATGTTATAGTGGATTTGAAAAAAATAAGCCACACTTTGTTGTATTTCAAATTTTTTACTCTGTGCACAATCACACATGGTCTTTAGAACATATTTTGTGTGTCTACTTTTTTTTAACACATTTTTTTGGTTTGCCATAAACTGCAATTATTTATTTTTTTGTATGAAATTTAAAAAAATCTCATAAACATACCTCAAAATAAAACAATGTAAACCTCTAGTCTAGGCAATATCTCAGACATTCGATTTTTCCAAAAATGTCTATCTGCCCTTCATAACATGGAGTGTTGTCACCCCTGAACAAGCCAAAATTTGAAGATGCACACAATATTTTTGAGGGTAAAATTGTTTATTTAATTCCTCATCCCTATTGTCAACATGTGCTATCCGCCATCATGGGGGATCAATTGACGTGATTTGGGGGTGCAACCCCTTCTTCCTTTCACCTACTTGATTTGTGAGGAAGGGGTTGCACCCACAAAACACGTACATGGAGATCCCGTGATGGCAGATAGCACATGTTGACCCACTGTGTGCATCTTCAAATTTTGTCTTGTTAGAAAAAGTGCAAAAAAAGTGTACAAAAAAGGGGGGTTTATTCTATTCGCCCCAAGACATCAATGATGTCCTTAAATGTATGCTCCATAGCATTCATCCGTTTCTTCATGATGTCCAGTTCACTACTACACTCCATTATTTGTTGGATGATTCTTTGTGCACTATCACTGGAGAATCTCTGACTTTCTTCAACATGTTCATCCCCTAATAAAAAATAAAAAAACATATAAAAAATCTGCAGGCCTACATCTCTTACGTGAAGCTGTGGTGACAGACACTGACCTGTTGTAGTGACAAGTTCCACCACGTCTTCCACCTCTCCTTCCTCCACTTCTCCTTCCTCCACCTCTCCTTTATCCACTTCTACTTCCTCCACATCCTCAGGTTGGGGTTGTTGGCGAGGTTGGGGTTCTTTAGGAGGTGTGGGGTTCCTGGGCTCCGAGGAGTGGTGTCCTCCCAGTCTTCCCTCCTCTATGAGAATGAAACAAATGGTACACTTTGCACACAGATATTTGAAGGCAAAAATAGGAATATGATACATTGCTTGCAAGTGGGGTACAATTGTCTGTTTTGGCACAGTTCCAAGCTGAAGACATGATTTTTTAACTTAACAAAGCTGGAATACTTACCTTTTTGTGACAATTTTCTCACATGGGCCCCCCCCCCCAGTACCCACTGTAGCACCTGTGTGGGACAGCCTAAAAAGGTTGTTCTGTTGGCCCACAATATAGTGCTCCTGTGAGTGCAGATGTGTAAACAAATGCTGAGTGTCCTCTCCTTTACATTGACTCAGGTTTGCATTTCATTCTAGTTACAAACACATCATCTAACAATGTCATAACATTTATGGAATATAAACAGACGTTTTATGAAAAAATTAAAAACATGGATATTCAAAAATCATCGTATGTAGTGGGCAAACGATGTGTCTGTATCGACCGATTACTGTGCCCACTACATTTTTAAAGATTACATTTTCTAATGTACAATAGTAAAAAGCAACAACATGGAGCAACATGCAAGTTGTGAAATACAAGAATAGGGACACAGGAGAAGTACTTACTTTTTTCTAGCATTCTCTTAATGCTCCTTAACTGCTCCGGCTCCCTCAGTTTGAGGTCAGACCACCTCTTTCTAAGCTGCTCCTTTGATCGTTTCACCCCAAAATGTCACTTCAGATTTTTCACAACTTTCTTCATGATTTTGGCCTTCCTTAGATTAGGGTGGGTATACGGCCAGGGCCGCCATCCAGGAATTTTACACAGCTTCAGGCATAGGCCCCCTGGAGCAGAGGAGAAGTGGGGGGGCAGCCGCGAATTGAGAAGCAGGGGGTGCCACGAATTGAGAAGCAGAGGGGTGCTGCCGCCGCAAATTGTTGAGGTTGGGGGGGCTTTGGGTGCTGACGAACAAAAAAAGAACAAAAAAAAGGGGGGTTGCCATCCGGGGGCCCTGGGGACCTCTGGGCCTCTGGGGACCTCTGGGCCCCTCACAAAAAAAAATATAAAAAAATTAATAAAAAAATATATATTTTTATTAAAAAAAAGGGGGGGTTGCCATCCTCTGGGGACCTCTGGGCCCCTTACAAAAAATAAATAAATAAATAAATTAAAAATATATATATATATTATTATTATTTTTATTTTTTTATAAAAAATACACAAAAAAGGGGGGTTACCATCCGGGGCCCTGGGGACCTCTGGGCCCCTTACAAAAAAAAGGGGGGTTGCCATCCGGGCCCCTGGGGACCTCCAGGCCCCTTACAGGTGTACTGCCTGTACCCCCCTGATGGCGGCCCTATATACGGCCCATGCTATCCATCATAATCCGACTTCTTCAATATGTCAACCATCTCCGTCATCTCCGCGAAGGACATATTAGATGCCTTGTATCGCCTCCTTGTTCGTGACGTTTCACGCTCCGGGCTTGTCTCATCGTTATTAGAGGAATTATCAGACACCTGCTGTGACTCCGCCATGTCGTCTGCGCGCCAAAAGAGAAGGGGCGGGAAAACATCGAGAAAGAACGTCATGGGTGGGCAACGTGTGTCACGCATGCGTAGTGTATATAAAGCTAACACACATGTGACGTACCTATGTTCTGTGTGCGGAGGAAGGAGTAAAAGCGCCGAACGTCAGACCGAAGGTAAGATTTTAACTTGGTACATCAGTGGCCTATACTGCATAGAGATTGAAGAGGCATATATGGGCATAAAGATTACTCGAGTTTAGACTGTGATTGACATTAGTATTTTTGTCTTGTGTTTTGTCTTGCAGAAAGAATGAATGCTTTTCTGGACAAAGACTTTCTGGCTGAATTTATTGATAGGTTAAGGGAGCTGCCCGCTCTGTGGGAGACAAAAAACCCTATTCACAAGAAAAAAGGTGTAAGGAAAGCAGCGCTGAAGACCCTGCTCCCATTTGTGCACACCAGGATGCCCCACGCAACCATTGAACAGCTGGATACAAAAATTGGGACCTTGAGAGGCACATACAGGACTGAGCGCTTTAGGGTCCTGGCTTCTCAGAGGTCAGGAGCAGCAGCAGGGAAAGTATATGTCCCACATTTGTGGTACTACAGCAGATTGTCCTTTCTGAATGACCACATTGCAGCAAGGGAATCACTTCCAGCCTTCCCTCCAGCCTTCCCTCCAGCCTTGCCTCCAACCTTCCCTCCGGCCAAGATGATTCTTCTCAGGAGCAAGAGGAGCCTTCCATCCTGGAGGAAGACCCAGATGTGGCCATCTGGAGCCAGGTATAGTCTTTTCTAAACATTTATTGTGATAAAATTAATGCTGTAAAATAGATGTTAAGATAGGAACAAATTTTTAAAATCAACAAAAAGTGTTTTACATAGCAATAGACAGTAGTGGGCCAAAAAGTTTGTGAGAAGAATGAAAACTGATGGGGTCATAATGAGAGTCTTTAAAATTTATTTTAATTCAATTTGCAACAGTCATGAGCTGAACATTGTGCGTGATTGATGAAACAAAACTCTAAATATGTCCCTTTTTTTTAAACAGGAGGAGGGCAGCCAGGATGAGAGGCAGGAAAATGTCAGGCAGGAGGAGGCAGGGGTGAGTGGCAGAGAGGAGGTGGCAGGGGTGAGTGGCAGAGAAGAGGTGGCAGGGGTGAGTGGCAGAGAGCAGGTGGCAGGGGTGAGTGGCAGAGAGGAGGTGGCAGGGGTGAGTGGCAGAGAGGAGGTGGCCGGGCCTAGTGGCAGAACAAGGTGTCAGGTGCCTCCCATCCGCCTTCCACCAAGAAAGGCCAGGAGGGATAGGGCTGCACTGGCCCTGACTAAAGAGGCACATGCCACCCTCCAGCAGCCACCAACCCCTGAAGAGGGCTATGCTGCACTAGTTGGTGTGAAAATGAGCCAGATGGCGATGGCCCAACGCCTAATATGTGAGCCCCTGCTCATTAGCCTTTTAAATAAGGGGTTGATGGGGACACTAACTGACACAACTGTCATTTGCGACCACGGCCATCCTCCTCCACCTCCTTCTTCTCCACCTCCACCTCCTTCTTCTTCTCCACCTCCTCCTTCTTCTTCTCCTCCACCTTCTTCTCCTCCACCTTCTTCTCCTCCATCTCCTCCTCCTCCTCCTGACATGAGTACACCTCCAGAGGCACAGCCTCCAGCCAGGCGGACAAGGAAGGCTGCAGAGAAGGCTGTAGGGAAGGCTACCAAGAAAGCTGCAGAGAAGGCTACGAAGAAGACCAGGAAGTGATTGCCTTGCTTCAATATGGTCTGACAGAAGGCAGCCTGTTGTAGTTCCACAGACTTGGGACATGTATCTCACCTGCTGTTGTTTCTGACCTCTGGGAGTCCAAGACCAGATTGGGCTCACTACTGTATGTGCTTCTCAAGGTCCCAATTTTAGTTGTCCACACAGAGTTGCACAAATTGCAGCAGGGTCTCCAGCGCTGCCTTCTATTTATTTTCTTATTATTTTATATAGCAGAATAAATGGCATTTATTTTTACAGTTAATACTTGCCTATGTGTTTTTATTAAACCAAAATATTTAGCTGGTGAGTAGGCAGGTAAGTTAAAAAAATTCAAAAGGTATAATTAAAATGGGACAGATAACACCAAACAATCTCCTTGAAGGTCAAAAAATAGAAGACAATTAGGTTTAAATTGTGGTAAATTTACACAAGAGAAAAGAAAAAAAAAACATGGAGATCACTAGAAATTAAATAAGATTTTAAAATGCATATCTGAACTAAAATTAATAAATAAATAAATATAATGAGATCTTACTCGATAAAATAAACACAAATATTCATGAGATCTGCATTCATAAATGTTGCAAAAAGTTAGTCAGAACTGTGTGAATATCAGCAGCAAAAAAAGTTCATTATTGTTCATTATTGTACCATTGTAAAGAAGATTTTAATGCGCAGCATTTAAACGATGCAAAAATTGTTACCGCGTGACGAATGTGCTATCTCCATTACGAACGCTAGTTTTACAAGAAGGTGCGCTACGGTCTCATACTTGATTCTGACCATGCGCGGTTTTTAAAGACTCGGAAAAGCATACGTACAAACGGTTTTCTCGTCCAAAAACAGTCTGACGAGAATCACAGCGAGAAAAATTAGACTCCCGACGAGAAAAAAGAAAGCAGGTTTTCTTTTTTTCTCGTCGGGATTCATGACAGTTTTCTCGACGAGAAACCATACACACGAACGGTTTTCTCGGCAATAAAGCTCTCCCAACAGTTTTCTTGTCGTCTCTTGCCGAGAAAAACGGTTGTGTGTACAAGGCTTCACTCTGTAGTCACATGGGCTGCTCAGATGTGATAGAGAGGAAATGCTTAGCATAGAAACTCACTGAAAACTGAGCATGTGCAGAATTGCCACCACAGCTGCAAAATCGCTAGCTGCATTGGGGACATGGACAGAAGGTAGAGATAGAGAGCATCAGGATCAACCAGTTTTTTTGCAGAATGCAGAAAACAAATCTCAGTGACTGACTATGAACAGCATGTAATACACCAGTTATTGATAGTTTTTTAATGATGTGGGTTTAGTGACACTTTAACAGAAGAAGCTGAAGTAAGAATCTGATTGGTTACTATACACAGCTGCTCCAAATTCTATATACTCCAATTTTAGTACATCTCTTCCACATTATGACATTCCCGCTACTTGGAAATAGTACTTTATGCCAGATATAATTTCCCACTGCCAACAGGCTATTTAAAATTGATTATTTATTATAGTAAGGGCCCAAATAAAAATAAATAATTAGTTTTTTCTTTTTTCAGATAGGTACATATGGAACGTTGCAAAGAAATATTATACAAAACGTCTATCCAAACCACAGGAGGAGCTTTTGGCTCCTTTATACAATACATTCTACAGTTTACACAATTCTTCCTCTACTCATTGGATGTGTCCACCATTATCATAATATTCTTCTTCCAAACTTCTTTTTTGTCTGCCAAACTATTAGAATTTCACCCAAAATATATGTTTTCTTCTTTACAAATTAGGTGTTAACTTGACCTTTCAACAGCAAAGCAAATTAATACACTAGCCAAGATTTAAGTGCTCACAATATTTGCCAGGGGATATTTAATGATAAGCATTCAGTTTAAATCTGAAAACTAAAAAGTCCTAAATTGCAAGGGTCAGCTGATCGTTAATGCCTAGGGGACAGTCAAAGACAAAAACAGCTTTACTTACATGATCCTCTACTCTTGCAGGCTTCTGTATGCTGTTAGACCTTTCCCTGCAGCCTCTTCTGTCCCACACTGCAGCAGTCCTTTGATGTCATCAAGTTGGATGCAGGGCTATAGCCCTGTGTTGGATGTGAATACGCTGAGGGACAGTCCACCGCTGAAGCATAGGGAAGTGTCATTTGCCTAGTGAGTGGAGGATCAGGTAATTAAAAGTACTTTTCTTGTTCCTTAACCACTTAAACCCCGGACCATTTTGCAGCTAAAGGACCAGGCCCCTTTTTGAGATTCGCCACTGCGTCGCTTTAACTGACAATTGCGCGGTCGTGCGAGGTGGCTCCCAAACAAAATTGACATCCTTTTTTTCCCACAAATAGAGATTTCTTTTGGTGGTATTTGATCACCTCTGCGGTTTTTATTTTTTGCGCTATAAACAAAAATAGAGCTACAATTTTGAAAAAAATTCAATATTTTTTGCTATAATAAATATCCCCCAAAAATATATAAAAAAAAACATTTTCTTTCCTCAGTTTAGGCCGATACGTATTCTTCTACATATTTTTGGTAAAAAAAAATCGCAAAAAGCGTATATTGATTGGTTTGCGCAAAAGTTATAGCGTCTACAAAATAGGGGATAGTTTTATGGCATTTTTATTAATATTTTTTTTTTACTAGTAATGGCAGTGATCAGCGATTTTTATCGTGACTGCGACATTATGGCGAACACATCGGACACTTTTGACACATTTTTGGGACCATTGTCATTTTTACAGCAATCAATGCTATAAATTAGGGATGAGCTTCGAGTTCGAGTCGAACTAATGTTCGACTCGAACATCGCCTGTTCGGCTGTTTGCCGAATTTCGAACATTATGGACCGTTCGTGCCAAATTCGAGTGGCGCGCCACGGCCCATAATTCACTGCGGCATCGCAGTGCATTGCTGGCTGATGATTGGCCAAGCATGCACTATGACCCGCATGCTTTGGCCAATCACAGCGCGGTAAGAACAGAGAGCCGTAATTGGCCAAAGCCAGGGTGGCTTTGGCCAATCATGGCTCAGAGGAGTAGGTACAAGCCCCACACTATATAAGGCCCCCGGCTTGGTGGCCTTGTGTAGTGTGTTGGCATTGGTTAAAGAGAGCGCTTACAGAGAGAGAGAGACAGTGTAATTTCTATTGAGTTAGATAGGGCAGGCAGGCGAGTCAGTTAGCTGCAGTTACAGTGTGTAGAGGATAGTGATGAGCCGAACACCCCCGGGTTCGGTTCGCACCAGAACCCGCGAACGGACCGAAAGTTCGCACGAACATTAGAACCCTATTAAAAACAATGGATGCGAACGTTCGGATTCTAAAGTGCTAATTATAACGACTATTATCCATGTTATTGTCCTAAACAGAGTTTGGGAACCCGGGTTCTGCACCAGGGGACATGTATCAATGCAAAAAGAAGTTTTAAAAACGGACGTTTTCCGGGAGCAGTCATTTTAATGATGCATAAAGTGAAAAAAAAAGTCAAATATTCCTTTAAATATTGTACCTGGGGGGTGTCTAAAGTATGCCTGTGAAGTGCCACGTGTTTCCCGTGTTTAGAACTGTCCCTGCACAAAATAACATTTCTAAAGGAAAAAAAAAGCCATTTAAAACTGCTTGCGGCTTTAATGTAATGTCTGGTCCCCGGTAATATGGATGAAAATCTTTAAGAAAAATGGCATAGCTACCCCATCAACCCCCCCCCCCCTACCCCAGCCCATTACCAGCCCCTTTGGGTCTTGTATGGATATTAAGGGGAACCCCGCACACAAAATAAAAAAGGCCCTATATACTCTGAACAGCCGTATACAGGCGGTGCATACAAGACAGGGACTGTAGGTTTGTTCTTATGTAGAATCTGTTTGTAATTTTGAACAGCTACATTGTTTAAGTGTAGCTCCAGGCCAAATACCTATTTTTAAGCTTTTTGGAAAACATAGGGAAGGGTTATCACCCCTGTAACATTTGTTTTGCTGTCTGTGCCCCTGTTCAGAACATTTCACCTCACTTTGCGTCCCAATGACAACTGTTTTTGAAATGTGGTGTTTTTATTGAAACAAGGATTGGTGATAAAGCATCAGTAGAGAGGAGACACCTTTCTCCCATATTAATTCTTAGAGGAGAGAATTTTCCTTCCAAGGGGTAGATTTCCTCTCACTTCCTGTTGTCTTCTTCCGTTTGCAAGTAGTAGTCGTTTGTAAGTTGGATGTTTGAAAGTAGGGACCTGCCGTATATACTCTGCAGAAATTGACCCCTTAGGTGTTGGTGTTGGCACAACACTGTAAGCACTCACAGTTACTCTTGGTGGGTGCTGGAACACCCTGCTGTCAACTATTATATCAGGAATTGTAATAACATATAATTGTTGAACAGTGGTAGTAAAAATTGGGCCTTTGATGGTGGTGCTGGTGCCAAAACACTGTAAGGCCTGACAGTTACTCTTGGTGGGCGCAGCAATGGGCCCTGCTGTGAATTATTAGATCAATAATTAGAATTGCATGCCCCTGTTGAACAGGGGCTGAAAAATTGGGCCTTTGGTGGTGGTGGTGGTGGTGGTGGTGTTGACACAACACTGTAAGGCCTGACAGTTACTCTTGGTGGGCGCAGCAATGGGCCCTGCTGTGAATTATTAGATCAATAATTAGAATTGCATGCCCCTGTTGAACAGGGGCTGAAAAATTGGGCCTTTGGTGGTGGTGGTGGTGGTGGTGGTGTTGACACAACACTGTAAGGCCTGACAGTTACTCTTGGTGGGCGCAGCAATGGGCCCTGCTGTGAATTATTAGATCAATAATTATAATTGCATGCCCCTGTTGAACATGGGCTGAAAAATTGGGCCTTAGGCACTGGTGGCACAACACTGCAACCCCTCACAGATACTGTACTTGGAGCACAGCAATGAGGCCTGTTGCAAAGTATTGCATCAAAAATTGTAATTACACGCCCCTGTTAAACAGGGGCTGAAAAATTGGGCCTTAGCCACTGGTGGCGGCACCCATAAACCAAAATGATCTTCCAAGCTATCATCATTAATCGGATCATTGAGGAGGAAAATAGGTAGTCAACATAACAGCACAGGAACTCAGCATCAGCATCAGTCTTGAAGGGATGTGACATTTTAAAATCAATTAGTCTGTTATATCAGCATCAGGTGTGTGGTAGCTGGTGGTGATCCAAGACTGGTTCATCTTGATGAAAGTCAGTCGATCAACCGAGTCGGTGGACAGGCGCACCCTGTGATCCGTGACAAATCCTCCAGCAGCACTGAATGTGCATTCTGAAAGAACGCTGGATGCAGGACAGGCCAGTAGCTCAATTGCATACTGTGCAAGCTCTGGCCAGTGATCCATCCTCAAGACCCAGTAAGCCAGAGGATTTTCGGTGGGGAAGGTGTCCAAGTCTGACCTTGCCCCTAGGTATTCCTGCACCATGTATATCAGACGCTGGCGATGGTTGCTGGAAACGATCATACTTTGGGGCTGCGGACTAAAGAATTGTCTGAACGCATCGGTCAGACGGCCACCTTCCCCACCGCTCCTTCTTTGACTGCCCGAAGCCTCAGCAACTCGTTGTCCAGGACCAGGAGTTTGTAACCTCCCAGTCTCTGGGAACGCGTTGCACAGACCTTTCTGCAAGGCCTCCCGGAGTTGTCTCATCCTCTGCTCCCTCTGCGACGGTAACATAAGGTCCGCAACCTTACCCTTGTACCGTGGATCAAGGAGAGTGGCCAGCCAGTAATGGTCCCTCTCCTTGATCCAAAGAATACGAGGATCCTTCCGCAGACTTTGCAGGATCAGGGAGGCCATGCAGCGTAGGTTAGCTGAGGCATTCAGTCCGGAGTCCTCTGGGTCACTAAGGACGACATGATCCGCAGCCACCTCCTCCCAGCCACGTACAAGTCCACTGGTTTCTTGGGACTGTAAATCATCCCTAAAAGACTGCTGCTGATGATGCTGAGTGCCAGCCTCCACCTCCATGCTGACACAATCCTCCTCCTCCTCCTCCTCCTCCTCTTCCTGTGCGATGGGTGGGACAGAAGGAACACTGTCAGGGTAAAGGGGGCCTTGAGAGGCAAGGAAGTCCTCCTCTTCCTGCCTCTGTTCTGCCTCAAGTGCCCCGTCCATTATTCCACGCAGCGTGTGCTCCAACAGGTGGACAAGAGGTACAGTGTCACTGATGCATGCACTGTCACTGCTCACCATCCTCGTGGCCTCCTCAAATGGTGCCAGGACAGTGCATGCATCCCTGATCATGCCCCACTGGCGTGGTGAAAAAAACCTGAGCTCCCCTGACCCTGTCCTGGTGCCGTAGTCGCACAGGTACTCATTGATGGCCCTCTGCTGCGTGTGCAGCCGCTGCAGCATGGCCAACGTTGAGTTCCACCTGGTGGGCATGTCACATATAAGGCGGTTCTTGGGCAGGTTCAACTCCTTTTGCAGCTCAGCCAGGCGAGCACTGGCATTATAAGATCTGCGGAAATGAACACAGACTTTCCTGGCCTGCCTCAGGACATCCTGTAAGCCCGGGTACCTGCCCAAGAACCGCTGCACCACCAGGTTAAGGATGTGAGCCATACAGGGCACATAGGTCAGTTGTCCCTGTCGGAGGGCGGAGAGGAGGTTGGTGCCATTGTCGCAAACCACCATTCTTGGCTTAAGCTGGCGTGGCGTCAACCACCTCTCGGCCTGCCCCTGCAGAGCAGACAGGACCTCTGCCCCAGTGTGGCTCCTGTCCCCCAAACACACCAGCGCAAGCACGGCATGGCATCTTTTTGCCTGCATACTTGCGTAGCCCCTTGAACGCCTACGGAGCACCGCTGGTTCCGAGGACAAACCACAGGAAGAGGCCATGGAGGAAGAAGAAGAAGAGGAGGGGGTGGAGGAGAGAGGTGTGTCACAACCAGTAGTAGCATTTTGGAGGCGTGGCGGTGGAACAACCTCCAACACTACTGCACCTTGTCCTGCATCCTTCCCAGCTGCCAAAAGAGTGACCCAATGGGCCGTGAAAGAAAGGTAACGTCCCTGTCCATGCCTGCTGGACCATGAGTCAGCGGTAATATGCACCTTACCGCTGACCGCCCTGTCCAGCGAGGCCAAGACATTGCCTTCCACATGCCTGTAGAGAGCCGGAATCGCCTTCCGTGAGAAAAAGTGGCGTTTGGGAACCTGCCACTGAGGAACCGCACATTGCACAAACTCACGGAAGGGGGCCGAGTCTACCAACTGAAAAGGCAGCAGTTGAAGCGCTAGCAATTTAGCCAAGCTAGCATTCAACCGCTGGGCATGTGGATGGCTGGGAGTGAACTTCTTTCGACGGTCCAGCAGCTGGGGCAGGGAAATTTGCCTGCTAGAATCGGACGTCGGTGTACTGCTAGCAGAGTGCCCGCAAGTACTTGGCTTGGCTGTGACACACCTAATTCTACACCTTCATTCCTCTCAGAGCAGGTTTCAGAGAGGACTGAAGGTATAGTGTGGTTGGAGATCCCAGCTGATGCGGTGCAAGAAGAGGTCAGCTTTGTTCTTTGGTGTGGGTCTTTAAGGTAGGCTTGCCAACGAGCTGCATGGCAGGTCAACATATGTCTGATCAAGCATGTGGTGCCCAAGCGGCTGATGTTTTGGCCACGCGATATACGCTTGAGACATATGTTGCAAACAGCAGCTGTGCGATCTGATGCACTCGCCTCAAAAAAGGCCCACACCAAAGAACTTTTTGAATGACGGGCAGAGGCAGCGCCCTGCACAGGCGGAGCTCTGCGGTGTGATTCCGTCGGTGTGCTGCCCATACGCTGGCCACCCAAGGGCATCCTGCCTCGTTGGAGATGTGCCTCCTCCTCATCCTCCTCCTCCTCCTCTCTCCTATTAGGCACCCACGTGGAGTCAGTGACCTCATCATCCCCTCCCTCCTCATCACTGGAGCCAATCTGGCAGTATGCTGCAGCTGCTGGCGCATGACTGCCAGATTGGTGTCCTTCTTGAGCATCCCCTCTCTCTGCTCTCACGCTACTGCCTTCCTCTATCTGGGTATCATCATCAGATCCTTCGAAACGCTGGGCATCCTCCTGGAGCATGTACCCAACACTGTGCTCAAACAGTTCGGGGGACTCCTCAGGAGGAGGACATGGTGGGTCTAGGGAAGGATTGACTAATGAAGATAATGATACCAGAGAAGAGGACGCTTTGGCAGCTGCTTTGCCAGTACCCTGAGCCTGGGTGAGAGAGGATGAGGAGGATGAGGTGGGCTTGGTCATCCACTCTACCAAGTGTTCGGCATGATGTGGCTCAACATGTCCAGCTGCCGAAAAGAAGGACAAGCGTGTCCCATGGCCATGTGCTGATGACAATGCACCGCGTCCACGACCAGCACTGTTGCCCCCAGACACAGAGCCTGCTTGCCCTCTTTTTTTGCCTCCTGCCTGTCTGCCTCTCCTTGTTTGCCTTCCAGACATTTTAATGGATGGCCTGCAGGGAGATGGGAAAAACAGCAATAAGGGCTACCTTCAGGTGTATACTGTGCAGGAGGCTTAGCAACAATGACACTGACACTGTCCCCTGCCTATCCTTCTCTGTCCCTAAACTCAAGGATTTCAAATATGGTTCAGCAAGATTAGTTTAGAACAGAATAGCACACTGTCAGTTTCACTCACTGTCCTACTCTGTCCCTACAAACAAGATTTAGCACAGAATAGCACAATGACACTTTCCCTCACTGTACCTCTCTGTCCCTAAACTCAAGGATTTCAAATATGGTTCAGCAAGATTGGTTTAGAACAGAATAGCACACTGTCAGTTTCACTCACTGTCCTACTCTGTCCCTACAAACAAGATTTAGCACAGAATAGCACACTGACACTTTCCCTCACTGTACCTCTCAGTCCCTAAACTCAAGGATTTCAAATATGGTTCAGCAAGACTGGTTTAGAATAGAATAGCACACTGTCAGTTTCACTCACTGTCCTACTCTGTCCCTACAAACAAGATTTAGCACAGAATAGCACACTGACACTTTCCCTCACTGTACCTCTCTGTCCCTAAACTCAAGGATTTCAAATATGGTTCAGCAAGATTGGTTTAGAACAGAATAGCACACTGTCAGTTTCACTCACTGTCCTACTCTGTCCCTACAAACAAGATTTAGCACAGAATAGCACACTGACACTTTCCCTCACTGTACCTCTCAGTCCCTAAACTCAAGGATTTCAAATATGGTTCAGCAAGATTGGTTTAGAACAGAATAGCACACTGTCAGTTTCACTCACTGTCCTACTCTGTCCCTACAAACAAGATTTAGCACAGAATAGCACACTGACACTTTCCCTCACTGTACCTCTCTGTCCCTAAACTCAAGGATTTCAAATATGGTTCAGCAAGATTGGTTTAGAACAGAATAGCACACTGACACTTTCCCTCACTGTACCTCTCTGTCCCTACAAACAAGGTTTAGCACAGAATAACACACTGACACTCTCCCTACCTATCCTTATTTGTCCCTAAACACAAGGAATCCAGGATTAGTAAAGGAAAAAAAATGACACTGTCCCTGCCTATGCTTCTCTTTCCCTGCTCCGGAACACACTACACAAGGCCGCCGTGCTGGCGGCCTTTTATAGTGTGGGTCGTGTACTAAACCCCCTCAAGAATAATTGGCCACAGGCATCCTGCCTGTGGCCAATCATTGCTCTCCTCGCTGCCGGCGCTGTGATTGGCCAAGCATGCGGGGTCACAGTGCATGCTTGGCCAATCACAGCGCCTGGATGACACTGCGATGGCGTAGTGCATTGTGGGCCGTTCGCGTCACTCAAATTTGGCGCGAACGGCCCAAATCGTTTGATCTTCGTCGAACGATCGAACAGCCGATGTTCGAGTCGAACGTATGTTCGACTCGAACACGAAGCTCATCCCTAGTAGAGGATATATATGCATCCTAGGTGTTGTATATATATTTATACACTGTATTCAGTTTAGCTAGATCCGTTCCTGTTATTCTCTATACTGACAGGCAGGCAGGTGATTGTGCTAGCTGCAGTCAGTGTTTCACTTAGTGTACTGTGTGCTTTGCATAGCGTTCACCTAAAGCTTACCTGAATACAGTTAGTGGTGTTCTCATAATAAAACCACAGGCAGGGAGCTGCATTAATTTCATGCAGTGTACTTCTGTCCTTTGCACAGCGTTCACTTAAAGGAACCTGAATACAATTTGTGGTGTTCTCATAATAAACCACAGGCAGAGAGCTGCAAGTATTTTCAGTTAGTGTACTGTGTCCTCTGCACAGTGTTCACCTAAAACGAACTGAAGACAATTGCTGCTTTTCTCATACTAATACCACAGCAGGCAGTTGATTCTGATAGCTGCATTATAATCAGTACAGATCTATATATATATATATATATATATATATATATATATACATTCCACCTTTGTGCAGCTACATCTCACTGCAGACCATTAGTATGTCTGGAAGGTCAACAAGGAGAGGCAGACAATAAAAACCCCAAATTTTCAAAAAACATTTGTTATTGGGACGGAAAGTGAGGTGAAATGTTCTGAACAGGTGCACAGACAGCAAAACAAATGTTACAGGGGTGATAACCCTTCCCTATGTTTTATTAAAAGCTTAAAAATAGATTTTTTGGCTGGAGCTACACTTAAAAAATGTACCTGTTCCAAATTACAAACAGGTTCTACTTAAGAGCAAACCTACAGTCCCTGTCTTGTTTGCACCGCCTGTATACTGCTGTTCAGAGTATATAGGGCCTTTTTTATTTTGTGTGCGGGGTTCCACTTAATATCCATACAAGACCCAAAGGGGCTGGTAATGGGCTGGGGGGTGGGGGGTACCCATGCCATTTTTCTCAATGATTTTTATCCATATTGCCGGGACCAGACATTACATTAAAGCCACAAGCAGTTTTAAATGACTTTTTTTCCTTTAGAAATGTCATTTTGTGCAGGGACAGTTCTAAACACGGGAAACACATGCCACTTCACAGGCATACTTTAGACACCCCCCAGGTACGATATTTAAAGGAATATTTCACTTTTTTTTCACTTTAAGCATCATTAAGATCACTGCTCCCGAAAAAACTGCCGTTTTTAAAACTTTTTTTTGCATTGATACATGTCCCCTGGGGCAGGACCCGGGTCCCCAAACCCTTTTTAGGACAATAACTTGCATATTAGCCTTTATAATTAGCAATTTTGATTTCGAACGTTCGCGTCCATTGTATTTAATAGGGTTCTAAAGTCCGCACAAACTTTCGGTCCGTTCGCAGGTTCTGGTGCGAACCGAACCGGGGGGTGTTTGGCTCATCCCTACTATAAATATGCACTGATTACTGTGAAAATGACACTAGCAGTGAAGGGTTTAACCTCTAGGTGGCGCTGTAGGGGTTTAGTGTGACCTAATGAGTGATTCTAACTGTAGGAGTGCGTGGCTTGGCGTGTGACGTCACTGATCGTCGTTCCCTATGACAGGGAACAGACGATCACTGACATACCACTGAGAAGAAAGGGGAAAGGTTTGTTTACACTTACCTCTCCCCGTTCTTCAGCTCTGTGACCCGATAGCGGGACACCGGCGGCGATTGGGTCCGCGGGTCCCGCAGGCGAGATCATGGAGCTTCGGACCGGGTCGCGAGTGCGCTGCCGGCGGCGCGCGCGACCCACAGACAGGTTCTTAAAGGGGACGTACCTGTACGCCCTTGTGCCTGTCCGTGCCATTCTGTCGACGTACACCGTCGTGCGGCAGTCCTTAAGTGGTTATACTAAACAAGCTGGTAACGCTTGCAATGCAGGCACTGCCCCACTGCAAAGGAGGACTTTTTAGTTTTCTAATACCCTTAGGCTGGCCATACACAAGTCAATTTCCAGTGAGTTGAATGAAAGAAATTGACTTGATTCCCTCATCCACATTGAATGTGTGGATGGGGGAATCCTTCCTCCTCTGCCTTTGTATTTTGATTGAAATTTCCCCGCTGTTGAAATAAACTCATCTATAGCTTGGGAAGACTTCCTCGTGAGCAAGCCAGTAGTAATGCAACGCATAAAGGAAGGTTGGTTTTGGGTGGAGACATTAATACATGCGGTCTTTTTTTGACAATTGTTAAACACAGAAAAAAAGAGCTACGTTTTGGAGTGTAGCTTACATTTTTTTATACTTTTGACAGGGAGTGAAGACGGGCTGTGGTAGCCAGGAGTCAGGACCCAAGTTGTCAATGTCGGATGAAAGTCTGCAAGCGGGGCAAGCCTGGAATGGAACCATGAGTTTGTTCTTGACAAAAGACTAGTCACTGCTGCTCACTCTCCTTGTACAGGGTGACTGGTCTTGTCTCCGCCCTTTCCTGTAGTTTACTACTGGCAGCCTGTAGTGGATGGGCCTGCTTGGCCCCTCCCACAGCTTTGCACTATGAACAGGCTATGTACAGCACAGTGATTATGTCACTATTACTTTTACAAAGTGTTATCTAGGTTTGGAAGGCATTTAGTGCACATGAAGTGGATTTATTTGCTTTGCTCAAAAATGAGGAATGTATTTAAATGAAAGTTTTTTGTGTCCAGAGTTCAGCCTTAACTATAACAATATTGGTTGGGTAAATATAAAGGAAAAGAATAAAAGCTTTTAACTGCTTCATTGTTTCAGCAGCTCCTAAGTTAAAAAAAAATAGTTTTAGTTAGATTGGAGTTCTACTTTAAATTCTGTGTTACATAGGACATTTTAGTAATTTGAGATAATAAAGACATACTACTTAAACAGCACATTATTTTATTGCTAGGCAAACAAATGTTAATGTTTAAGGCTGTTCTCTTGCGTCCTGTACCTTGGAGTGGAATGTTGTTAATTTACTTTGACTAACAATACATTGTTGCCAAGTTGGCTTATAATATTAACAAAAGCTGTGTTTTAGGCAGCTTAATACAAGCTTACAATTACAATGTCCTACTCACTGAGCTGTAGTTCCCTTTCTGTTCTCATTAGGAGCTAGGGTACTGGCGCACAGTAAGATTAATGAGTAAGAAAAATTATCTAAATTAGAAATGACAAAGCAGCTTTTATGCCAAAATGTAATTTTTGTACCAACAAGCCTAAGCTAATTTTACTAATTATAGAGAAATAGTGGTGATTTAAACTGTTCTGTTTACTGTTATGATACTTAAATTAGTTACCCCTCAAATAACCAAAGTTTTCTCAATAATTAAAGGAAAAAGTTCCTTAATTGCGCTTTGGAAGAAGAAAAACAAAAAGATGGAATGCAGTTTGCTGGAGTTTATTATTTTCACAAATTCTAGTTCGTATGCTCGGGGACGGCTTTTAGACATAGGGAAGAATATTTCTGCACAGTGAGATTAACATAAATCAATCTCACCACATAAATCTGCAGAAGAGTAATAATGCCGTAGTCTATTTCACCATAGAGAAACCAGATAGACAGGTTTCCTAATGCATAAACAGATCGAGCACAAAAGGAAAGCTGATTTCCATTATAGTCTGCTACATAACAATGATGAATGAACCGCCTGTCATGTGACCAGGAGTGTTGAGTGATTAGAAGTTCTGCTGTAGAATAGTTTTAAAGAGATAAACACACACACTCCATTAAAGAGAAACGAAAGGGTATGCTCAGTATGTACAGTACATGTTTATTGTACATGAGTTACTATTGGATTGTGTAGCTGAAAATTTGATGTGGTGTTCCGTATTTTCCTAAATGTATTAAAAACCTACGTTTCGGTAACATAAAAATAAAATAAAAAATAATTTACAAGGGACAGTATTTACATTTAATGAAAAGTGGTGCCGGATGTCCTAGTTGAAATCCAAAGTCTTCTGAACCCCCCCCCCCCAACCCTGCTGTTGCAATCTAATACAACCTCTGGACCTGTCATAAGCTTTCATCAAGAGTGCCAACTTTGTCTTTCCACGCCCCTCTCCTCCTGTCCTAAAAGTAATACTACAGCTTCCTCCAGGACTTCTGCAGAGCCTCTCCTATCCGTTGGAACTCTCTACCTCAATCTGTCTGACTATCTCCTACGCTGGCCATCTTTATGTGATCCTTGGAAAGCGATCTCTTCAGGGAAGCCTATCTTGCCTCCAACTGCACTTTAATTCTTCCATCAGTACCTGTTGTACCAATTGCCCCACCTTATTAGATTATAAGCTGTTATGAGTAGGGTCCTCTTAACCCTCTTTTTTTTTTATTGTATTGTAACTGTGCTGTCTCCCTTTATATTGTAGAGCCCCAAACTATTGGCACTATATAAATCCATAATAATATTCATAATAACAAAAAAGGAAAAGTACTCTCTGAATAAAGAAGGCAGGTCTTCCATCCATCCATCCTCCATTCATAGAGTTCTTTTCATTGATGTAAGCAATAGTACACTCTTGATGAGTGCCTATGACAGGAAGGCATGTCCTGATTACTATTGTTCCTTTTTATATATGCAGCACAGGCAGAATCAGACTGCTCATCCCCATTCCCTCTTCATAGGCAGAAACATGAATGCCTGGCTAAGCTGAGAGCTCCTGTTTCTGTACCTGGCTGAAGGTGGTTGCACTTTGCCCAATTGTGGTTATAAGAATGGTCTAATAAGATATTCCTGTAAAAAAAGGGCTTCTTGCATTATATGTCAGCCATATTATTTTATGAGTATAGTTTTTTACTATTTATGCTTATTAAAGGAGAAGTACAGCCAAAGCTGGCGGTTCTCAGCCTTAGAGGCGGCGTGGGACAGATTGATGCTGCATCCACCTAGGTAAGTATAATTCCCAAAAACTTTTTTTTTCTTATACTTCTCTTTTAAACTCTTATCATTTTATGCAATGTTGTAAAAAACGTTTTCTGTATATGTTTTGAGTTATTCACTCTTCTCTGTGCCTGCAAAGTCCCCATCACCTATCTTTGTATGTTTTATAAATCTATAGGGATATTGGCACATGATAGTATGGAATAACCCCCATTATTTTCTAATGGTTTTCAAGTTTTACTTAAAAGTGTTTTTTTCACTTTCATGACCATCACCTACTATATGTCAATATTTTCATACTTAGAAACATATTTGACTACCCATCTGGTGGCCTATTAAGAGGGCGTTCTTAGCATCGGAAGGCGGAAGTGGGCTCCTAAATGCAAACAATGACTGGGAGCCACCTCTGTGCTAGGAGCATGTAGTGTGTACGCTCCCAGTACAAACTGCCGTTACCCCTGTGAACGCATACCTGTAGCGGATGGATGTTGAGATCCACCTGTCCTGCCACTGGATATATACGTGCAGGTTAAATAATTTTGAATTAGGATTTTAGGACCTATTTAGATCTACTCTATGCATGTACTGTACATAGAGGTGTGTTTTTTGGAACGTTAGGCAGGTACATTGTCATGCATCAATGTGTCTTTCCTTTGTGTGTTGACATGTGGTTTGACATGTATAAAAGCCAGTTTTAAATGCATTTTTGAATTTAGAATGTGAAATGCATAAGGGTTAACAGTCATTGTCCAAGGCCAATACCTGTTGCCAATGCTTTAAAATGCATGTTATTCATTTTGCATGCATATTCATTCTGATGCGTTGCCATTGACTTCTGTGGGCCCCCCAATATGCAACTGACAAATAGACATGTGCACACTGAAATATTTTGTTTCGGAATTTCGTTTTCGTCCGAAAAATAAATTTATTTAGTTACTCCCTAAATTCGTTTTTATTTATTTCGTTTTTCGTTAGAAATTGCATTCGTCCGAAAATCTTAATTAATTAAGGTCGAATCTGTCATTGAAGGCTTATGGTGTCTGTCGAATGTTCAAAGAAGATTCGACGGAGCAGTGAAACTGTACGACTCTGCAATCATACATTTCCGGTCGAATGTTCCGCCCACAAGCTATAGAAGAATTCTAATGTTGTATGACTAGTAATAATTATATTTATTCATTACTATTACTAGTCAACCAACATTAGAATTCTTCTATAGCCTATGGGCGGATGCATTTGACCGGAAATGTACGATTGCAGCGTCGTACAGTTTTGCTGCACCGTCGAATCTTCTAACTTTCGATGCTTTGTCGAATCTTCGTCATTCTAGCTATTTTACTGCTCTTCCTCTTTGGTTACAATCAGCCAATAACATTCATCATCAACTTTATTTTTATTTTACTTCCCCCACCCAATTCCAGCAGTGATCTTTTCTCTCTATGTCAAATCTTTTCTCTCTATAATAACAAATCTTTTCTCTCCTATGTCGAATCTTTTCTCTCCTATGTCGAATCTTTTCTCTCCTATGTCGAATCTTTTCTCTCCTATGTCGAATCTTTTCTCTCTATAATGTCGAATCTTTTCTCTCCTATGTCGAATCTTTTCTCTCCTATGTCGAATCTTTTCTCTCCTATGTCGAATCTTTCTCTCCTATGTCGAATCTTTTCTCTCTATAATGTCGAATCTTTTCTCTCCTATGTAGAATAATCTTGGACTAATAGAGTTAAGGTTAGGCACATTCGACCACAGGTTCGATAGACACAGATTGTTATTGTCAGCGTCACGTCGAATCTCCTATCTATATCGAACTGTTGTAGCAACGAAAATGAAAATAAAGCATTTGTTTATGTCGGATCTTTCGGTTTTCGGATTCTGTGCTTTCGTTTTCGTTTGTTAAAACGATAACGAAAATAGCTGAAATTCGGACGAAAATGCATTCGGACGAAAACGAATGCACATGTCTACTGACAAATCATATTTTTAAGAAAGCTGCAGTGCTGGTCTTTACTATATGGAACCAGGATGTATACATGTTAGCACTTCAGAATGCATGTGTTAATATGCAACAGTCTAAGTGGGCCCTCAATGGTATTTTTTTTACATTTTATCTTTATTAAAGAACAGATAAACTTTGGTCCAGCTCTCTAAGGCTTCATTTACACTTGTGATCCGGGGATGGTAAAAATAAGTTGTGGCTTTACCTCCCTCCTTAATCTAACACAGTGGCTGGAGGGGCTGTACACATGCCACAGTAAAAATTATACCCCCTGTCAAGTTCGGTGGGCAATACTGCTGCTGAATGTGACCAATTCAAGCAAATAGGGCTGTTCCGTAACTTCCCTGCAACGTATGGTAATGTGGGCTTTACAGGGTTAAAACAGGCAGCGAGGAGATGACATATCACCTTCCAGCTGCCTGTCAAATTCCTTCTGAAAAGTAATCCATCGTAGATCACATTTCAGAGGGCAGTGCAGGTGTAAACGAGTCCTAATTGTAGACTGTGAACTTTGTATTTCTTTCTTTGCAGAAGAACGAACCCTGTGGATTTGTTTATTTTGCTTCCACAAGCCTTAAGTTGTCGGACAACTTTTAGAAGGACTCTTGAGGTTGTTTGAAGTTGCTATTGGCAACATTATTGTTCTCGTGACTGCAGAGGTTTCAAATATCCAAAATATGCAGCAAATGTGTGTGTGCTTGTTTCTTGAAGTGGTTATAAGGGCTGCTTTCTGCCATCACCTCTTCCATTTACATAGTGATTTTGTACAAGCTTGTACCACATCATCTGTCTCTGACTAAGATGTAAACTCTGACAAGTCTCCACTTCTCCTAAAACAACATGGATTCTGGAACCAAATGAAAAGGTGTATTCTCTGCCTGCAAATCCAGTGAACTTAACTCTCAGCAGAGAGATGCCAGAGATAGAGCCCGTTTCCATGATAACATGAAAACGCTCTTGATGTACAAATACCATTAAAAAATATAAATACGTCTGATCCGCCGAGCCGATCCGACCTGCCATTACTTGCCCCAGCCAGTGCCATTGTTATGGCTTGTCACTTTGCAGTGCAGGTATTTAGCTAAAGAAAAAGACACACATTGTTTATATTGCCGTATCCAACCTCTTGTCTTTCAAACAATTTCCGCTTGGAAAGTAGAGTAATCTTCTTTTAACTCATATATCATATACTGTGTGAGTCACTTAAATACGAGAAGGCGGTGCATTGCTTGAAAACATATTTCCAAATCTTTAAAAAATTTTAGCTCTAACTTATGTCATGTTGACATTCATAGATCAGAGGTTTTCAAAAAAAATTCACTTCTACACTGCTCAGTTTACAAATCTTACAGCTGAACTCTTTTGAATATATACTGTATATCTGTAGCCCCCTCCTAGTTGGGCTGCTAGTCAGGCTAGGTATATGTAATTATTGTGACTCTCCTGTAATCAATTGAGCGGCTTGTGACTATTTGGACTATTCTGGGCAGGTTTAATTGCTTCGCCCTGTTTTCCAGAGGATTCCATAATCTAGTGGGCAAGAGAGTCAAACAGACAGTCTGAATATTTATGTGGCTCCAGCCAATTCCTGGGGGAGAATGTCCGGTTGGTGGTTGAAGAGTGCATAAATAGTCTGAGGCCTGAGAAACCCATGTATTGTCCAGGAGAAGAAGTACCCAGCCTGGAGGGCTGCTGCCCTGCTAGGTAGCCCAGTACCTTTATCAGGAGCTCATCAAGGTCCCAGCTGTACTAAAACTGAGGGGCCAATTTGCAATTTGAGAAAGGGGTGTGGCCCCGAAATGCGTCATTGCCATGGACACGACCTACCACTGTACATGTTGGTGAGCGGTCCCTCGAGTGGGTCTGTCTAGCGGTTGCTCCCAGGTGGGCGAGTGTCACAGGCTGCCTCCACCTCTTCCGAAGGCTGCTGGCCCCATTGCACTGGTACAGTATTGGGCTTTACCTACCTCTCCTGTGTTTGGTCACTTGTTGGAGTGAGCGGTATGTGCAGCATGACTATCTCCCCAGTGTCATCCCATTATGGCATTGGATCAGAGGGTGCTTCGGGATTCCGTCCTGCATGTGTGAGGCTTGTTAAATCTTCTTTATGTGTTCAACCAGCCTGGAAGCCCTAGCTCCTATCTACTTCCCTGGCCAAGAGGCGGCTGAGGTGAGGTGAGTAAAACGGGGGGCTAGGGGGCTGGTCAGTGTCAGAAGTTTTTTTCACCTTAATGCATAGCATGCATTAAGGTGAAAAAACACAAGGGTTTACAACCCCTTTAAGGATCTACTGCACTGTATGTATGTTTATCTGTAATAATAGACCCAGCATCTGATGAATTTTGTCTGGGGACTGGCGTTATGGAATTAAGCCTATTTCACCTGTTTGGCTTTAGTTTTCTTGGAATTAAAGTGTTACTAAACCAACAACAGTAAAATCAGTCTGTATATGCAGTAAAACATGCTCGTCATACTCACTGTGGAACCCAAGGGGTTAATCTTCTGATGATTGATTGTATCTCATACTCCTCATGGTTCTCAACCTGAACCGGGCGAGAATGTGGTACAGAGGTGGTGAAGCAGTTGCACACCAAAGGTTTTAATAAGGAGACATGGAATACATTCAAAATATGCATGTTAGAAGGAAGGTCTAATGCGTAAGTCCATGGGGTTGATCTTACAGGGAATACAGAAAGGCCCAATAAACCATGGTGCCAGTTTCAGTGAGGGAACACGGAGTCGGAGGTTGCGAAATGACAGCCAGACCCTCTCGCCAACCTGGTAGGAAGGCGCAGGTAGGCATCTGCGGTCAGCATGGAGTCTGTACCTATCACTGGCATGTCGCAAGGACTCTTGGATCTGTACCCAAGTGGAACGAAGATCCCGGAGATGCTCCTCTAACGCAGGAATCCTTTGAGGAACAAATGAGTCAGGCAACATGGATGGTTGTTAACCATAATTTGCCATAAACAGAGACAATCAGGAAGCAGTATTGACAGTACTATTGTGAGCAAACTCCACCCAAGGTAAGAGGTGTGATCAGTTGTTTTTGTGGTCAGAAATATAGCAACGTAAATACTGCTCCAAGGCTTGGTTGGCTCGTTCTGCTGCGCCATTGGACTGCGGGTAGTCTGAAAAAGCCAGTAAATCAGGTAGCCAGAGATCAGCATAGTCAGAGGCAGCAGACAGGATCAGGAACCAGAAGGCATGTCAGCCAGGCAAGTCCTCAACAGGAACACAGCAGAGAGTTTCCAGATATGTTTGACCAAAGGCGTAGGCACCGAAGAAATGAACCAGGCAGTTTAAACAGCCAGAAGGGGCTGGCTGACAAGCAGGAAATGATCACGAGGTGAGCCACTGTGGAACGATGGGTGCTGGCAATTAACCGACAGCTGAGCAACCTGAGCACTGAGAAGGAAGGGCTGAGCCCAGCCCTGACAGAATGCACAACACATCGAACCTTAAAGCAGATGGGCTACAGCAGCAGATTTCCACACCAGGCGCCACTCCTGTCATCTAAGAACAGGAAACTGAGGCTACAATTTACACAGGCTCACCAAAATTGAAAAATAGAAGATTGGAAAAACTTTGCCTGGTCTGATAAGTCTCAATTTCAGCTGCGACATTCAGATGGTAAGGTCAGAATTTGGCATAAACCACATAAAAGCATGGATCCATCCTGCCTTGTATCAACTATTCAGGCTGGTGATGCAATGGTGTGAGTGATATTTTCTTGGGACACTTTGGGCCCCTTAGTACTAATTGAGCATTGTTTAAACACCACTGCCTACCTAAGTATTTTTGTCGACCATGTCCATTCCTTTGCTACAGTGTACCCATCTTCTGATGGCTATTTCCAAGAGGACAATGCACCATGTCACAAATCTCAAATAATCTCACCACTGGCTTCTTGAACATGACAATGAGGTCACTGTACTCCAATGGCCTCCACAGTCACTAGATCTCAATCTAATAGAGCACCTTTGGGATGTGGTGGAACGGAACATTCACATTATGGATGTGCAGCCGACAAATATGCAGCAACTGCGTGATGCTATCATGTCAATATTAACCAAAATCTCTGAAGAATGTTTCCAACACCTTGTTAAATCTATGCCATGAAGAATTAAGGCAGTTCTGAAGGCAAAATTAGGTCCAACTAGGTACAGGGGGTCCCCGAGTTACGAACACAATAGGGACTGTAGGTTTGTTCGTAAGTCGAAGTTGTTCGTAAGTCGCAACACTACATTTGTAAGTTTAACTTCCGGTCGGAACACTGCATTCGTAAATGTTCGTAAGTGTAACTGCCACCTGTGCATGGATGTGGGATGTTCCGGGCGCTTGTTATGTTATCTGGGGCGTAGTACGGCAGTGTAGAATGTGTCGGAGCTGCTCGAAAGTTATCATAGAGCACAAGTGGCCGGCATTTGAGGCCGTTCGTAAGTAGGAGTCGTTCGTAACTCGGGTGTTCGTAACTCGGGGACCCCCTGTACTAGCAAGGTGTACCTAATAAAGTGGCCAGTAAGTGTAAATCTCTCTGACAGATATAAAAACATACAATCATAGTTTTAAAAGATGTATATTATGAGTTCAAAAGCAAACAAGATAGAATATCCTTGTAATCTCATTAAAGATTATTTTTATCTGGGAAAGTGTCTATTACATCTATATAATGGTGAGTATCAGTGGGTAAATAAAACACTGTTCATTTCTTACTTGAAACATAATATGGGTTTCATCAGTCATACTGCACAGATGTTTTTATATTTGGTGAGAAGTGCAGTAGTAGGGGCCAAGGTTGACATTCTTAGCAGGAAATCGGCTTTTGCATATGAGATCATCCCAGGTTTTAGGGTATTCTGCACACTGGTAGTTGGTCAGTCAAGGAAAACTACCTTGTGCAAACATTATGGTGGCACATTATATACCAGCAAGTCAGAATAGCCATAGAGTCACTTTCAATCTACACCTTTAACTAGTTGAGTGCGAAAGATTACTAGAGCATAAATAATCTGGTTTGACTAGCTTGAACTCAACTGATTTACGATTAATAGTACTGCAACCTTAACCTGTAGCTGAGGGAAAACATACAAAGGTTACTTTTCATATGACAACTTACAGGACCTGACCTTTGTGGTGTCAGTTCTGGAAGTGAATTGAAGTCTCCTGGGGCCAGAAAATCTTGTGTCTGAGTTTTCACTTGATGCATGTACATTCCAACAGAGGAAACAAAATAACAACTTCCAACAGCTTTTAAAACCTCAGGGCATTCGGGTCCTGCTACAGTATCTGCTATTATAGGACTATTTTGTGGAAAATATACTAGTGCCATTAGGCATCACAAGTGTATGGAGGATACAGCTGGTCTAAAGTGAAACTTGTCCCTGACAACAGTTGTCATCTTTTGTGAGACAGATAGAGTGAAAATCTGTCTCTTTTCCGTTGTGAGATTTAGTTCACCTTAATGTAGCACCCTGATGTTTAGGCAGGGTTGCTCCTAAATTTACCTGCCAGGTGTAGTTACCTTGGCTCATTGTTAGGGATCAATTGAGTTCACCCTAAGTCTGAAATTGCTGCACTTCTCTCTTCTGTCGCTAAGTGGCCGGTACCTGGTGACATTAGATAAGACAAGGGCAAAGCAAGGACAGATTAGGAGTATATGGGGTATCTCAGCCAATGGACAGGGGTTTTCTTAAATCTCTTGGCCTGCTGGGAGAACCTATATATTTGGGTGGAGTCAGGTGATCGGTGTTCTGTGCCACCTGGACGGCTGTCTGGGTGGACGTGTGTTGTGCTGCCCGGGCTGCTAGGTCAGAGTTTGGGCCTATCCCGGGCACATCTGTCTGAGCTGTCTGAGGGTCTATCCAGAAGCAAGAGAGTAGCACAGGGTTGGGATTGCGGCTTGCAGTTCAACCAAAAGTGACAGTTCTGCCAGCCGGAGAACCTGTCGTGGTCGGAGGTAGAGGGGAAGCTGTCGCCACTAAGGCACCAACCACCTTATTACCAGGGAACACAGTGAGTAGCTAATGCAAATACCAGAGCAGTATTCTCAACAACCAGGGACAGAGAAGAATTGTGAAACTTCAGCAGGTGTCAAGCCAGGGACCAGCCAGCGGAGGTGACGCTTGCAGAGCAGCCTTGTGTGCCAAGCCAGGGACCGAGCAGGCCAGTGGGTTGAATCTTGAGAAGTATCTGGCGTACTAAGCTAGGGACTAGGGATGAGCCGAACATCCCCCCGTTCGGTTCGCACCAGAACCTTCGAACGGACCGAACGTTAGAACCCTATTAAATACAATGGACGCAAATGTTCGAAATCTAAAGTGCTAATTATAACGCCTAATATGCATGTTATTGTCCTAAAAAGGGTTTGGGGACCCGGGTCCTGCCTGAGGGGACATGTATCAATGTAAAAATAATCTTTTAAAACTGTTGTTTTTTCGGGAGCAGTGATTTTAATGATGCATAAAGTGAAAAAAAAAGTGAAATATTCCTTTAAATATCGTACCTGGGGGGTGTCTGAAGTATGCCTGTGAAGTGGCACGTGTTTCCCGTGTTTAGAACTGTCCCTGCACAAAATGACATTTCTAAAGGAAAAAAAGCCATTTAAAACTGCTTGCGGCTTTAATGTAATGTCTGGTCCCAGCAATATGGATGAAAATCATTGAGAAAAATGGCATAGCTACCCCATCACCCACCCCTACCCCAGCCCATTACCAGCCCCTTTGGGTCTTGTATGGATATTAACGGGAACCCCGCACCCAAAATAAAAAAAGGCCCTATATACTCTGAACAGCAGTATACAGGCGGTGCAAAAAAGACACGGACTGTAGGTTTGTTCTTAAGTTCTTAAGTACAATCTGTTTGTAATTTGGAACAGGTACATTGTTTAAGTGTAGCTCCAGCCAAAAAATCTATTTTTAAGCTTTTTGGAGAAGGGAAGGGTTATCACCCCTGTAACATTTGTTTTGCTGTCTGTGCACCTGTTCAGAACATTTCACCTCACTTTCCATCCCAATGACAAATGTTTTTGGAATTTTTTATTTTTTTTATTGAAACAAGGATTGGTGATAAAGCATCAGTGGAGAGGAGACACCTTTTTCACATATTAACTCTTACAGGAGAGAATTTTCCTTCCTAGGGGTAGATTTCCTCTCACTTCCTGTTGTCTCCTTCCGTTTGCAAGTAGGAGTCGTTTGTAAGTTGGATGTTTGAAAGTAGGGGCCTGCCGTATATACTCTGCAGAAATTTGTCCCTTAGGTGTTGGTGTTGCCACAACACTGTAAGCCCTCACAGTTATTCTTGGTGGGCGCTGAAACGCCCTGCTGTCAACTATTATATCAGGAATTGTATTTACATGCCATTGTTGAACAGTGGTAGGAAAAATTGGGCCTTTGGTGGTGGTGCTGGTGCCACAACACTGTAAGCCCTCACAGTTACTCTTGGTGGGTGCAGGAATTGGCCCTGCTGTGAAATATTAGATCAAGAATTGTAATTGCATGCCCCTGTTGAACAGGGGCTGAAAAATTGGGCCTTAGGCACTGGTGCTGGTGCCACAACACTGCAACTCCTCCCAGATAGTGTACTTAAAGTGCAGCAATGAGCCCTGTTGCAAAGTATTGCATCAAAAATTTAGGCTTTAGGTGAATGCTATGCAAAGCACACAGTAGTACACTAAGTGAAATACTGACTGTCTGCAGCTAGCACAATCACCGGCCTGCCTGTCACAGTATAGAGAATAACTGTATCCAGGTGAGCTTTAGGTGATCGCTATGCAAAGGGCACAGTAGTACACTAAGGCCCCCTTCACACTGGGGCAGTTTGCAGGCGCTATTGCGGGCGGTATTAACCCTATTTCGGCCGCTAGCAGGGGTTAAAACTGCATCGCTAGCGGCTGAATACCTCTGCAATTCCGACGGTATAGCGCTGCTAAAAATAGAGGCGCTATACCACCACCGCACCCACCGCCCCAGTGTGAAACCAGCCTCAGTGAGGCTGGTTTCACACTGGGGCGGTGGGTGCGGTGGCGGTATAGCGCCGCTATTTTTAGCGGCACTATACCGTCGGAAATGTGGAGGTATTCGGGCGCTAGCGGCCGAAAAAGGGTTAATACCGCCCACAATGCGCCTCTGTAGAGGCGCATTGCCGGCGGTATTACCGCGGTTTCCCATTGCTTTCAATGGGAAGGAGCGGTGTAGGAGCGGTAAACACACCGCTCCTCTCACCGCTCCAAAGATGCGGCTAGCAGGACTTTTTTTCACGTCCTGTTAGCGCACTGCTCCAGTGTGAAAGCCCTCGGGCTTTCACATTGGAGAGACAGCAGTCGCTGTTTAGGCTCGGTTTGCAGGCGCTATTTTTAGCACAATAGCGCCTGCAAACCGCCCCAGTGTGAAAGGGGCCTGACTGTCTGCAGCTAGCACAATCACCTGCCTGCCTGTCACAGTATAGAGACTAACAGGAACGGATCTATCTAAACTCAATACAGTGTATAAATATATATATACAACACCTAGGATGGATATATATCCTCTACACACTGTAACAGCAGCTAACTGACTCGCCTGCCTGCTCTATCTAACTCAATATAAATGACACTGTCTATCTCTCTGAAACTGCCTCTTTCACAAACGCCAACACACTACACAAGGCCGACTTCCATTCGGCCTTATATAGTGTGGGGCGTGTACTAAACCCCCTGAGCCATAATTGGCCAAAGCCACCCTGGCTTTGGCCAATTACGGCTCTCCGTTTTTTCCGCGCTGTGATTGGCCAAGCATGCGGGTCATAGTGCATGCTTGGCCAATCATCAGCCAGCAATGCACTGCGATGCCGCAGTGAATTATGGGCCGTGTCGCGCAACACGAATTTAGCGCGAACGGACCATAAAGTTTGTTCTTCGTCGAACGATCGAGCGGCCGATGTTCGAGTCGAACGTGTGTTCGACGCGAACGCAAAGCTCATCCCTACTAAAGACCCTGCAGAGAAGTGGGGTTGACGCTTAAGGAAGATACTTAAGCAAAGAATGGAAGAGCTCAAGGGATACAGTGTCAGTGAATCAGCAAGTCTAGTGAGAGAGACTGGGAGCTCAGTGGGTTGAGTTTGTTACAACTTGTGTTAGGAACTGTTCTAAGACAGTTGCCATAGGAGACAGCGCTCCTACACATGCAGATGTGGTATCTTGCTGGATGCCTTTCCCTCCATGGCTGTCTACCTGTAGAAGTCTCGGAGTCTGCTAATTAACATTGCAACTACATAAGGGTGTCCTGGCCCAAGCCCTCTCTCCCACAGTTCTGTTCAAGAGCAATAAAATCTCTTTGCAATTCAAGAAGTGCCTGGTGCCCATGAATCTACCTTACACTACAACCACTATGCCTTACAACCCACTCTATATGAAAGGATGTCAGCAGCTCTTGCTACATTTACCAAAAAGCTTCCTATGCACAGTAGGTAAGGGACATCTATAAATAAAAACAAAATGTACAACTCTGACCTTGCTATAGGCATAGGCCATTTATGTACCCCCTTCGGAAGTCTTGCTTAAAAAAAACCCAGAGATGACATCATCCCATCATGCCTTGTTGCTAGGACATTTCTCAGACACTCCCAGCCCATTGAACCTCTTCGAAATCACGCTATAGCCAAATAACGGCTACAGCGCGGTTGCACATTGCTGGGAAAGCGTCATATGATGTCTTCCCGTGATTGTGCTTCCCGTGAGCCCCCTGTGGTGTGCATCTGCAGCGATCTGATCAATCACCACGGCTCTTTTCCATGTGAGCAGCTGTGTCCACAGCTGATCACAGTGTAAAAAGGATTTGCCAGTTATCGGCAATCCTCTCTTCAAGTTGACAGCACGTGAGTAGAGGAGAGCCGATAAGCAGCAATCCACACAGAGGACATCTACACTGATAATCAGGACAATGATCATCAGTGTTCTGATTATCAGCGTAGCCCCAACAGTTCCCACCAGTGCTGCCAATCAGTGCCCACCAGTGCTGCCTGTCAGTGCCCATCAATAATGCCTGTCAGTGCCTATCAGTGCCGCATATCAGTGCTGCCTTTCAGTGCCCATCAGTGCCTCCTCATCAGTGCCCATCAGTGCCGCCTCATCAATGCCCATAAGTGCCACCTCATGAGTGCCCATCAGTGCAGAATATCAGTGCCCATCAGTGCAGCCTCATCAGCACACATCATTAAATTAGACAAATTACTTATTTACAAAATTGTATAAAAGAAACTAAGAAAAACTTTTTTTTTTCTGTATTTTTTCATTAGCAAAAAATAAAAAACCCAATGGCAATTAAATACCACCAAAAGAAAGCTCTACCTGTCTCAAAATATGATAAAAATGTCATTTGGGTGCCGTGTTGCATGACCGCGCAATTGCCATTCAAATTGCGACAGCGCTGAAAGCTGAAAATTGGCCTGGGCAGGAAGGGTGTGAAAGTGCCCAGTAGGCAAGTGGTTAAAAACCTTCTTATGCACTCTCTCCCCTGTCACAACAGCTCTGAACTCAGCTATGCTGCAATAGAGGAGATAGTGGACCACATACAGTTGTGCTCAAAAGTTTGCATATCCTGGCAGAAATTGTGAAATTTTGGCATTAATATTGAAAATATGACTGATCATGCCAAAAAACTGTCTTTTATTTAAGGATAGCAATCAAATGAAGCCATTTATTATCACATGGTTTTTTGGATCCTTTTTGAATCATAATGATAACAGAAATCACCCAAGTGGCCCTGATACAAAGTTTACATACCCTGGAATGTTTGGCCTTGGTACAGACACAGAAGGTGGCACACACAGGTTAAGATTGCAATTAAAGGTTAATTTCCCACATTTGTGGCATTTTAAATCACAATTAGTGTCTGTGTATAAATAGTCAATGAGTTTGTTAGCTCTCACATGGATGCACTAAGCAGGCTAGACACTGAACCATGAGGAGGTAGAAAAGAACAGTCAAAAGACCTGCGTAACAATGTAATGAAACTGCAAAGATGGAAAAGGACATAAAAAGATATCCAAAGCCTTGCATATGTCAGTCCCTACTATTGAATCACTTATTAAGAAGTGGATACTAAGCCAGTGTCAGGTAGACCAAGAACGATTGCAGCCACAACTGGCAGAAGAATTGCTTAGGATAAAAAGAAAAACCCACAGGTAACAGCAGGAAAAATACAGGCTGCTCTCCAAAAAGACGGTGTGGTTGTTTTTAAGTAAAACAATTCAACGATACTTGCTCCCCTGCCTCCAGGAAAGACTCCCTCTCGTGTGTTTTGGCAGGATCCTTCAAGCCCCCGAGCCCCGGCCCAAGGCAGGACACCCCCCAGACTAGTGGACACCCCTGAGGGCCACCAACAGCCTCCTCAACACTGTATCTCAATCTTCCACCCAACTGCCCTGCTGGCATGGCTCATGTCTATTTATAGAGTGGTCTCAGCCCCCTGCCAGCCTACCTGAGGATTGGCGAAGGCTCCATGCATATTCAAGGCAGCTCCTCCTAACCTCCACCCTCTAGTTCTAGAAGATTCTCCAACCTTCTAGACCAAGGGGAAGCACCAGAGAGCTGCCAGGATCAGTCACTGAGTCCTGAACTTTAGTAACCCCCTGACCCACATTTAAGAGACTCGTTTTACAATGAGCCTGTAAATGTACCTGCACTAACTCCTAGCACACACTAGAGGGTGCTACAGATGGATCTCCAGGTAATTTTATAATGAAAACATATAAAGCTGTGCTCATAAGTTTACATACCCTGGCAGAATGTATGATTTATTGGGCATTTTTCAGAAAATATGAATGATAACACAAAAACTTTTCTTTCACTCATTGTTAGTGTTTGGCTGAAAATCCTAATCATTGCTTAGCCAAGCAATTTGTTTGGCTAAAATCATAATCAAAACAGAAACTACCCAAATGAACCTGATCCAAAGTTAACATACCCCAGTTCTTAATACCGTGTATTGCCCCTTTAACATCAATGACAGCTTTAAGTCTTTTGTGGTATTTGTGGATGAGGCTCTTTATCTTCTCAGATGGTAAAGCTGCCCATTTCTCTTGGCAAAAAGCCTCCAGTTCCTGTAAATTCTTTGGTTGTCTTGCATGAACTGCACATTTGGTTCTTCCCAGAGTAGCTCAATAATATTGAGGTCAGGAGACTGAGATGGTCACTCCAGAACCTTCACTTTATTGTGCTGTAGCCAATGACAGGTAGACTTGGCCTTGTGTTTTGGATCATTGTCAGCAATGTCCAAGTTCGTCCCATGCACATCTTCCTGGCTGATGAATGCAAATGTTCCTCCAGTATTTTTTGATAACATACTGCATTCATCTTGCCAACATTTTTGACCAAATTTTCTGTGCCTTTGTAGCTCACACATCCCCAAAACATCAGCGATCCACCTCCGTACCTTTCATCATAGGCCTTGTTGACTCCTCTCCAAATGTAGTGTTTCTGTTTGTGGCCAAAAGCAAAATTTTGGTCTCATCACTCCAAATGACTTTGTGCCAGGAGGTTTGAGGCTTGTCTCTGTGCTGTTTGGCATATTGTAAGTGGGATACTTTGTAGCTTTTGCATAGTAATGGCTTTCTTCTGGCGACTCAACCATGCAGCCCATCTTTCTTCAAGTGCCTCCTTATTGTTCATCTTGAAACAGCCACACCACATGTTTTCAGAGAGTCCTGTATTTCACCTGAAGTTCTTTGTGGGTTTTTCTTTGCATCCCGAACAACTTTCTTGGCAGTTGTGGCTGAAATTTTAGTTGGTCTACCTGACCGTGGTTTGGTTTCAACAGAACCCCTCATTTGCCACTTTTTTTATTAGAGTTTGAACACTGCTGATTGGCATTCTCAATTCCTTGAATATCTTTTTATATCCCTTTTCTGTTTTATACAGTTCAACTACCTTTTCCTGAAGACCCTTTGACAATTCTTTTGCTTTCCCCATGACTCAGAATCCAGAAACGTCAGTGCAGCACTAGATGAAAGATGCAAGGGTCTGTTAGGAGTCCAGAAACTCATTGACCTTTTATACACACACACACACACTAATTACAGGCAAAGAGATCACAGTTGAGGATGATTACCTTTAATAGCCATTCAAACCCCTTTGTGTCAACTTGTGTGCATGTTATCAGGCCAAAATCACCAGGGTATGTAAACTTATGATCAGGGTTATTTGGGTAGTTTCTGTTGTCATTATGATTTAAAAAGAGTAAACACAATTGATTGATAATAAATGGCTTCAGCCAAACACTAACCATGAGTAAAAGAAAAGTTTTTGTGTTATCATTCATATTCTATGAAAAATGGCCAAGAAATCATAAATTCTGCCAGGGTATGTAAACCTATGAGCACAACCGTATACAATATTAAAAATACTTTCTGAATTACTATAATATGTGAAAGCTTTTTATGAGTGTAGCGGCCTCACTCTTTCTCTCTCTCTTTATCAGTTATACGGCTGTTGTCTAGGGGTACCTGGGAGAGAGAGTGCAGGAACACTACGCCAAGCTCTCACCTCGTATGTGTATGAGGGTTGAGCAAAGTCACTTAAATTACCTTCAGGTCTGTTCTCTGCATACGGAGCCTCTGTTTCTTCCGTGGAGATGTGTCTACCAGTAATAGAGCCCCACACCATTAAAAGTCCAACACTCTTTTATTTCTCCATTTGCCAGGATAAACATAATCAGTTGAACTCTTGTAACAGACAGACAGGGGTGTGGATGCGAGTAGGCCCAGGCACAAATGAACTCTCCTATTCCTTTTGCGTGCGAATAGGCTTGGCGCACGGTCTCTGCCACCGACCGTGAAGTTGGTAGCTGCCACCTACCGAGTGAACTGTTGCAGCCCCTGTCACAGGCCTGAATGTAACGGTCTCTGCCACCGACCTTAGAACATGGACCACCTTCCGTGTGAATACAGCCCCTGTTTGGAAAGGACATCCATCCCGACGGTCTCCGGAGGCCTTGTCCCGGCACTGGCAATATGCTGCACCAGATCTACGGGAAGGTCACCTGCATGGTCCGTTACGCCTGGATTCAGGTACCCGATACTGTGGGCACCTTAGGATGATTCCTCCCAGGCGGGACCCAGTGGAAGAAGCTGGGCCCCAGGCCTGAATGATATACCTCACCTCAGACTGAGGGTGTCTGGGGTGACTCCCGAACTCCACGTGTCCAGGCCTAGGCCGCCTGGACACCAACCGCGGACAGCAGCCCTCAGGCTGAAGATGCCTGGGGCTCGGACCCCGTGGCGAAGATGTCCACCCCCTTTATACCCTCTCCCAGCAAGCACGGCGGGTTCCCCGCCCCGCCGTACAACTGCTGCGAGAGGTCACAAAGGGTACGGCACTGCAGTGATGGTTCAACCCCAGCCCAAAGTGACAGCGCCACCTGCTGGGTCGCAGGGAACTAGACATCACTGATGTCTTCACCCGAATTAAACATTCTGAAAAGTACATACCCGCTACACTCTCCCCCTGGTTATTTGACACTGGTCCCCAGTGTCTGGAGCAAACTATGCCCAAAAGAGGCTGACATAGCCCGATCCAGAAACCGACTAAAAATTTTAAAAATATAAAAAGTTTTGAAAAAAAACTCACTAAAACAGTTGTGCCTGAACCTGACATGAAAGGGGAGGAAGGGGAAACAAACAACACATAACAACAACAAAAACATTTTGCAAATCACACATTCACATTAACATTTTCCCCACCCATCCTAACTAAGACCTGCCCCATTCTCAGCAGTCTTAATGGGACGCTCTCCTGCAGAGGGGAAAAGAAACGTTAAACACACATATCCCTGACACAGATGTTCGCGTGAGAACGAAAAAACTTCTCCGCAGAGAAATCCTTTCCTTCTATAAGTGTGTGTGTGAACAGTGAATATCGGTGCGCAACACTGCCACCTGGTGACAGCGTCGTGGTAACTGCACTTGTTGAAGACTTTTTCCCCCATCTTCTTCTGTGGCTCTAACTACTCCAAAGTCCATGATCACTTTGCGGGATGGAAGAATAAAGGACAAACAACGGCAACAGTCCTTCAATTCCTCCAAAGAGCACAAACACTCGTTAAACTCTTGTACAGTCACTGGGTTTCCGGAAAAAACAACAACACCGGAAAGTTCAACAGCAGTAGAATAAAGCAAGAACGGAGTCTTTTTTTTATTCTCCTACAGATAGAATTTTGGGTGCGGCAAGACAAGGGGTTTTAAGTGCTGGTCCATTGTCTCTAAATGGTATTCGACATCCTCCCCTTCTTTGCGTCAAATCAATACCTTGTCTGAGTGGATGTGCCGACCCAGCATCCATTCTGCCTTGCAGTCCTTGAACCGTTGAGATGCTTTGGCGGAACACGCGAGGTACCTGCAGGCGTGTGGGACCTGAATGTGTGTCCACACGAAATCGTTGTACCAGCGTTCCCGGCAGACTTCCACTTCATATAATAGTTCCTTGGGTAAGTACGGGTATTCCCACCCATACTCGTTGGCAACTTTTTGACAGAAAAGGCGTTGTAGTCTCGCCAGCGGAGGCATAGTAGTGCGGTCTGCCTCACCCGGTAGGACGATAGCGTCCGGGTGGCGAGGTGCCTTGATCACCTCCATTCTGGGCATAGGCGCCCGCAGCAACAGTCTCCTTTCCCCAGTGCTAGATGCAGGTGGCACCGGAGATAGAGGGGCAGGCTGGGGACGGGATCCCACCTTAGGCGCTGGTGCCTCCACCCGGGGTGTACTATCCCCTGTAGACATGGGTGGATCCCTGACTCTGCGGGACGAGGAGAGAGGCATCTTGTCCCAGTCCTTCTCAGCAAAAAGTTTGTCTATGACGACATCGTCTCCCGGATCGGAGACCGACTCCAGGTCGGAGGTGTCACACTCCTTCGCGGGCAGGTAGTTTGTAGTGGAGACTGAATCGCTACCTCCCGCGGGCACACAGGGCCGTGAATCCCCGACACCTCCACCCCAACACCAAGTCCCTCCGCCCGGCTTACCTCGGCCCAAAGTTGAGAAGGGATGACCGGGACTCTTCCGACCGGATCCATCCGGGCTGGGCGTAGGCGGGCAAGACGATCCACCGCGACCGCTGGACGGGACTACCAGACCGGTCTTCCTCTTTGGCGGTGGACGCTGGGAAACAGTGGTGACCGAGTCAGCATCCTCGGATTTCTCCCGTATCTCAGTGATCGCAACCTCCCCTGCGGTCGCTGCAGTGCACACAGGGATGGCTGTCAAAGCAGTGATTCCTCCTTCCTGAGTGGTGTTGCCTGTCGTGCGGTTGAGGTGGATGGTTTTGGGTTTCTCGATAGGTGGTTCCACCTCAAATAAGAACTCTCCGCAGGCCTCGCAGCGCCTGAATGGCTTCAGCTGACACACCAGTCCCAAACAGCAGGTACAAATCAAACCCAGGGCCTCAACGTCCATGCATGAGTACAGGGCGAATCGTCCCCGGGGCTTTAGCCGGATCCCGTATCGGTTATCGGAGCAGCAGTAGCCAAACTCGTGGTAGGAGGATAAAGTGGAATCCACGATGCATTACCGAACATGGTGACTCTCTGCTGATCCAATGCGCACTGCATGGTTGGCGCCAAAGTCCCCACGTGTAGTCCTTCACACGATTGGACTCTTCCCCTGTTGCGCCCCAGTTCGCGGGCTTTCTCCTTGCCTGGGTCACGCCCACGAACTGAGCAGGGAGGGTGTGCCTCGTGGCGCAGTGGCCAATATGGCCAACCTACTCGGAACTCTTCCGGGCAGACACTTTCAAACTCCGACAACTTCAGCTCCATCGTAGCACGAACACACGGACCCGGAGCCCCCACGTGTAGCAGCCTCACTCTCTCTCTCTCTTTATCAGTTATACGGCTGTTGTCTAGGGGTACCTGGGAGAGAGAGTGCAGGAACACTACGCCAAGCTCTCACCTCGTATGTGTATGAGGGTTGAGCAAAGTCACTTAAATTACCTTCGGGTCTGTTCTCTGCATACGGAGCCTCTGTTTCTTCCATGGAGATGTGTCTACCAGTAATAGAGCCCCACACCATTAAAAGTCCAACACTTTTTTATTTCTACATTTGCCAGGATGAACATAATCAGTTGAACTCTTGTAACAGACAGACAGGGGTGTGGATGCAAGTAGGCCCAGGCACAAATTAACTCTCCTATTCCTTTTGCGTGCGAATAGGCTTGGCGCATGGTCTCTGCCACCGACCGTGAAGTTGGTAGCTGCCACCTACCGAGTGAACTGTTGCAGCCCCTGCCACAGGCCTGGATGTAATGGTCTCTGCCACCGACCTTAGAACATGGACCACCTTCCGTGTGAATACAGCCACTGTTTGGAAAGGACATCCATCCCGACGGTCTCCGGAGGCCCTGTCCCGACACTGGCAATATGCTGCACCAGATCTACTGGAAGGTCACCTGCACGGTCCGTTACGCCTGGATTCAGGTACCCGATACTGTGGGCACCTTAGGACGATTCCTCCCGGGCGGGACCCAGTGGAAGAAGCTAGGCCCCAGGCCTGAATGATGTACCTCACCCCAGACTGAGGGTGTCTGGGGTGACTCCTGAACTCCACGTGCCCAGGCCTAGGCCGCCTGGACACCAACCGCGGACAGCAGCCCTCAGGCTGAAGGTGCCTGGGGCTCGGACCCCATGGCAAAGATGTCCGCCCCCTTTATACCCTCTCCCAGCAAGCACAGCGGGTTCCCCGCCCCGCCGTACAACTGCTGCAAGAGGTCACAAAGGGTACGGCACTGCAGTGATGGTTCAACCCCAGCCCAAAGTGACAGCGCCACCTGCTGGGTCGCAGGGAACTAGACATCACTGATGTCTTCACCCGAATTAAACATTCTGAAAAGTACATACCCGCTACACGAGATTTTAATGTTTAGGTTTACGTATACATATTTTAACTCCATTCCACCCTATCTTGTTAATGTGCTTATACAAATATGTCATTGTTATTTGGTATAGTCATTGAATTTTCTGCACTAACACAGCTTATTTGCTAACATTTCCTGCTAGTCATCCACAATGAAAACGTTCTTTATGTTACAGGTGACTTGTGGCATGACTGGAGGGTTATCTGTGAACAGGACTGTTTCTTCCTCCACACACCCAACTGTACAATGACAGCTTCTTATGCAATACTGTAGCTTTGGTTTTGTAACACTGATCAGGCTTATCACAATAGTCAACACCCTAGGGCCTGTTTACTTTGTATAAAATGTGATATCATACCTTGCAGCTTTTTGGAAATCATTGTCATTCCCTTCTTTTTCAATAACTACAATAAATGTCACTTTCATTTTAAATATATTTTAACCACTTCAATACAGGACATTTTCACCCCCTTTCTGCCCAGGCCAATGTTTAGTTTTCAACGCTGTCGCACTTTGAATGACAATTTGCGTGGTCATACAATAATATACCCAAATAAAAATGTTATGTTTTTTCCCCACAAATAGAGCTTTCTTTTGGTGGTATTTGATCACCTCTGCGGTTCTTATTTTTTGTGCTATAAACAAAAGAAAAGTGACAAGTTTGAAAAAAAAACACAATTTTTTTTACTTTTTGCTATAATAAATATCCCAATTAAAAAAAAAATAATAATAATTTCCTCAGTTCAGGCCGATATGTATTCTACATATTTTTGGTAAAAAAAAAAAAACAATAAGCGTGTATTTGTTTGGTTTGCGCAAAAGTTATAGCATCTATAAAATAAGGGATAGATTTATGGCATTTTTTTTTTTTTTACTAGTAATGGCAGCGATCTGCGATTTTTATCGTGACTGTGAGATTGCGGCGGACATACCGGACACTTTTGACACATTTTTGGGACCATTCACATCTATACAGCGATCAGTGCTATAAAAATGCACTGATTACTGTGTAAATGTGACTGGCAGGCAAGGGGTTAACACTAGTGGGCGATCAAGGGGTTAATTGTGTGTCCCAGGGAGTGAGTCTAACTGTAGGGGGAGGGGAAGCACAGGGGGAGGAGACCGATCGGTGTTCCTCTGTACTGGGAAAACACCATTTGTCTCCTCTCACCTGTAAACACACAGATCCACGGTCCTGCTGTGTTAACGGGCAATCGTGGGTGCCTGGCGGACATCGCGGCCGCCGGGCACGTGCACCGGCTCTTGAGCGCCGTGGCGGGCGCTTGTGCGCCACCGGCGCCGCGACCCCCAAGTGGCTCGGAAGCCCAGGACGTCATATGACGCCCGCAGAGGATGGGAGATCTCTCCTGCGTACGTCATATGTCTATGGGCGGGATAAGAAAATCGGGCAAACAATTGTCCAGTTTTCCTCCATGTTTCACAGCACATCATACCCAAGGATGGTACTAATTATATCAAAATTCTTGAACACAAAGGCTTTTTTTTATTTGACGCAGAAACGTTGTAGCATAGATTATTGTTGTTTATTGCTTTTGATCATGCGCAGTCTTTCGGATCAGATTTTTTCTTGTACGAAAACAGTACACATTAAAAGAAAATCATTAGTTCTATTCACGTATAAGAAAATATGTTGAAGTTTGTCCCTTCGGAAATTTTAATTTTGAAAGTCTGAATTGGATGTCAAAAGTTGTGTACATACAAAAATAGAACGATCGTTCCTCGTATGGAATTTTTCTTCTGATTTTCTCATAGTGTGTTACCCAGCTTTACACTGTATGTAGAGAGCACATTATTTGCATCTGATAAAAGTTTGTAGAAGCAAGCAAAGAAGAAATAAAAGAGGTAAATTGCCCAGCGCAGTTCTTGCTCTTCAGAGCTGGCAGATAAGAACATGCTTTTACATGGTGAAAATATTTGACACTTCAGAATGTGTGAAACATTTACCCTGTGAGCAGTTATTTAGGAAATACAAAAATAAACATTTCACAGCCAGGCATATGTGTTCACTCTTAGACTATTTTACAGTTATAGTGAAATCAAACATTACAATTTTGAAGTTAAAAGCTGAAAAAAAAACACTGTAGGTCAGGACAAAAAAAATCATATGTGGTACATCTTTGCTGTACGCGCACATTTTACCATGTTTTTCTTACTTTAAAGACCCTGCAAGTAATTACCTGCCTGTCAGAAATGCGTTCAGCTCCTAATTCCACGTTCTAGGCTTACAGCACACGGATATAAACAAGGCCAAGGATAAATCCAAGAAAAAATCCAAGCTCACTTACCGACCAGCCTGCGGACAACCAAATTAACCTGTCTAACAGTATGCCTTAAAAACAAGGGTTTAGTCTGCACACATTTGCAAATACATGCGTAAGCTACAGAGCCCTGCCAAGGCTCCCTGGCATAGGTGTGCGCAGCCTATTGCATTAGGGTGTGCACCCCCGAGATCAAAAACATAGTACCTATCACTCACGATGAAAGGGAAGGGGCTGGTAAGTTACATATTTACCGGCCCCTTCCCCCACTAATCCTAAAACATCCCCGCAGCAACAGCTGGAGGGAGATGAGAGTAGGAAAGCCGGAAGTGCTGCGGGGGGAAGGAGGAGGGAGCCAGGGCAGTAGGAGGAATCTGTGCTACACAGGGTGATTAGGGTGTGCCTGGGCACACCTGGCACACCCTGTGCGCACGCCTATGCTCCCTGGTATCTGTAGTTCCTATCATTAACTCATGAGTGACTCCACAATGGAAGCACATTCATTCAGATGGATAGATAGAGCCCACCCCTTCTTAAAGGTACAGGGGCACACTGAGCACCCAGCAGATAGCACAATGGCTGCAAAGGTGTCAATGCGTTGCCTGACCAATATAACAGTAATACAAAAAATGGCACCACTGCCCCCACCTCTAACTGGCCATTGCAGCAAGCAGCATTGGAAGGCAACATATGATATAAACAAGGCCAAGGATTAATCCAAGGAAACATCCAAGCTCACTTACCGACCAGCCCGCGGACAACCATTCGACCAGTTATAGGTGGGGGCAGTGGAAACCTTTTTTGTACTACTGTTATATTGGTCAGGCAACACACTGACACCTTTGCAGCCATTGTGCTCTCTGCTGGGTGCTCAGTGTGCCCCTGTACCTTTAAGAAGGGGTGGGCTCGCTTCAGTCCACCTGCCCTCCATCTATCCATCAGAATACATGTGCTTCCATTGTGGAGTCACTCATGAGTTAAGCCCCGTACACACGATCGGATAACCTATGGATTTTCGTCTGATGGATTTGTCCATCGGAAATCCGATGAAACTGTTTTTCATCAGTCTTGGCCACACACCATCAGTCAAAAAACCGACCGTTCCAAACGCGGTGACGTAAAACACTCCGATGAGCCGAGAAAAATTAAGTTTAATGCTTCTGAGCATGCGTCGACTTGATTCTGAGCATGCGTGGGTTTTTTAACCGATGGACTTGCCCATAGACGATCGGAAATTCCCATCGGTTTTTTATCCATCGGAAAATTTAAAAACAAGTTCTATTTTTTACAACCGATGGAAAAAAGACCGATGGGTACCATACACGATCGGTTGGTCTGATGAAAACCATCCATCGGACGGTTTTTATCAGTCAAACCGATCGTGTGTACGGGGCTTTAGTGTCAGGAAAGGTTCCATCCGCTGGTAATATTTATTATTTGGCTTGCAGTACTGTGGTCCACCAGCAGGTGTCTCCTGGCAGTTTGGAACTGTCAGGAGAACTTCTCCCTGCTGGTGTTACATCATCTTTGGGCCGCAGTACTGGTCTCCACCAGCGGATGGATCCTGGCAGTATGGAGCGGACTGCTCCTCCTGCGGACAGGTGTCACCTAGCCTAATCACTGGCAGATACTTAAATACCCGGCAAACCCTCACATGTTTGCCTTGGTATCTCTCATCCTGACCCTGCAATCCTGACCCTGAGCCTGCATCTGACCCTGAGCCTGCATCCGACCCTGCATCTGACCCGACCTTGCATCAGACCCGACCCGACCTGATCTGTTCTGATCCCTATCCTGAGCCCATCCTGGACCTACCCCCCCTTTTACCTGTTTGCCTTTGATCCCTGCCCTGCAGCCTGTCCATCCATCCTCTCCCTGTCCTGTTGTTCTCCCATCCATTCCCATCTGCTGATATCCCTTTGTGTATGACCTCGGCCTGGCTTGTTTACGATTACGGTATCTCCTCTTTATTTGTTTATACTATTTGTTGTTGGTTGTTGCACTGGTTGTTTTTACTTGTTTGTCACCTTTTTAATAAATACCTTTTTCACTTACATGTATTTTGGTCTCCTCTATGCAGTCACACAGTCTGGTCTACTAGTTCCGTGACAGTATACCAAGGCCATCCCTGGCCAGACGTGGCTGCATTGAGGAACCATCCTGGTTTTTTAGTCCTGTTAATATGGATGTCAATGAAACCATTTATTATTCTCTGCTGGCAACAGAGGATGGTGAATATTGTCGCCAGACTTTAAAAGATTAGGCCAGTGACCAGCTGATGGAAACTATTCCTTGGTGGATCTGGGCTATATGTCTTTTGACGATGTTCAGCCGTTAATCCGGTTATGTATAAAGCCAGCCCTGTCATGCATTCCTGAAGGAAGTGATGATTTCTCTCCTCCCTTCAATGGTGACCAAGTTGAATCCCTGGTATGGCTATTAGAGGATGATACGGCTTCTTTCGATGAACATTATTTCCCTTGTTCCCAGCAGGTTTTACCTGATTGTATTCGTTCAGTGCAGTCTCTGATCAGACAGGGTGTGTTTTAACCAGCTTTTGTTCAACCTGTGCTGCAGGCATGGTCGGATCTCCTATGTTTAGCCGAGCCGCAACAATCCAGTCCTGCCATTAATCACCTGCCTTCCCAAGAATCTATCTGCCCATCGCCAATGGCAACCCCAGCTACAGCCCAGTTTACACAGATTCCTACCAAATATTATTACCCAGTCTCTACCTGCTGCACCTACCGTGCCTTCAATCCACCTGCTTCTTCCCTTCCACCTGTAACAATTCCACAAAAACCTCCTGCAGCCACTGTTCCCTTGTCTCTGCCGCATTCCAGTCCTTCTTTTTGCCCAATTCCATCCTTTTTATACATCCCTCCCGTTACTTACAAATCTGCAGTGACTAAGCCTAAAAAGAAACAAAAGTTCTCTCTGACCCACACAATCCTGCCAGTAACCCAATCTGCCTCCACACCAACCAACCTGTTCCAGCCTGCATTCATACCAGTTAAACCTGATGACCCACCTAAATCTGCCAACTCTTTGCCTGCTGTCCAGTCTGTTGTGCCTGCTACTCAGTCTGACGTCCCAGTGCCTGCTACCCAGCCTGACGTCCCAGTGCCTGCTGCCCAGTCTGACGTCCCAGAGCCTGCTACCCAGTCTGATGTCCCGGTACCTGCTACCCAGTCTGATGCCCCAGTGCCTGCTACCCAGTCTGACGTCCCAGTGCCTGCTACCCAGTCTGACGTCCCAGTGCCTGCTACCCAGCCTGACGTCCCAGTGCCTGCTACCCAGCCTGACATCCCAGTGCCTGCTACCCAGTCTGACGTCCCAGTGCCTGCTGCCCAGTCTGATGTCCCAGAGCCTGCTACCCAGTCTGACGTCCCGGTGCCTGCTACCCAGTCTGACGTCCCAGTGCCTGCTACCCAGTCTGATGTCCCAGTGCCTGCAACCCAGTCTGACGTCCCAGTACCTGCTACCCAGTCTGACGTCCCAGTGCCTGCTACCCTGTTCGAAGTTCCAGTACCTGCTGCCCGGTTTGAAGTTCCAGTACCTTCTATTCAGTCCGATGCACCTGCTGTTCATCCTGCTGTTCTGTCTGATGTGCCAGTGCCTGTGCTTGCTGCCCAGTCTGAAGTTCCAGTACCTGCTGCCTGGTTTGAAGTTCCAGTACCTGCTATCCAGTCTGATGCACCTGCTGTTCATCCTGTTGTGCCAGCACTTGCTGTTCTGTCTGATGTGCCTGTGCCTATGCCTGCTGCCCAGTCTGCAGTTCCAGTACCTGCTATTCAGTCCGATGCACCTGCTGTTCAGCCTGTTGTGCCAGCCCCTGCTGTTCTGCCTGTGCTTGCTGCCCAATCTGAAGTTCCAGTACCCGCTGCCCGGTAGAGATGAGCTTCGAGTTCGAGTCAAACTCAGGTTCGACTCGAACATTGCCTGTTCGCCAAACAGCCAACAATTTGGGGTGTTCGCGGCAAATTTGAAAAGCCGCGAAACACCCTGTAAAAGTCTATGGGAGAAATCTAAAGTGCTAATTTTAAAGGCTTGTATGCAAGTTATTGTAAAAAAAAGTGTCTGGGGACCTGGGTCCTGCCCCAGGGGACATGTATCAATGCAAATAATTTTTTTTAAAACTGACGTTTTTTCGGGAGCCTTTATTTTAATAATGCTTAAAGTGAAACAAAAAAAGTGAAATATTCCTTTAAATTTCGTACCTGGGGGGGTGTATAGTATGCCTGTAAACTAGGGTTGTCCCGATACCACTTTTTTAAGACCGAGTACAAGTACCGATACTTTTTTTCAAGTCATCGCCGATACCAATTACTGATACTTTTTTTATGTCATGTGACAGTGGCACATGTGTCAGTATTTATTTCCCCCAATTGTTATTTTTTACTATTTTTACTATTTTTTGTTATGTTTTTTTACAATGCTTTCTTTTTTTAGGGGGGGGGGGGGAGTGGATGGTGTCAGTGTGTTTTTATTAAAATTTTTCTTTTTTTTAACAATGAAATTTTTTTAAAATTCTTTATTGCAATTTTTTTTCTTTTTTGTTTTAACCCTGTTGCGGGGCTTTGGTGAGATATCAGGGGTTTTAACAGACCTCTGACATCTCCCCTTTGAGACAGAGAAATTGACTAATGCCGTGTACACACGACCGTTTTTCATGACGAGAAAAATGCCATTTTTAAAAATGGTCGTGAAAAACGGTGGTGTGTATGCTCCAGAGCATTTTTATCGACGAGAAAAATGCCCGAAAAAAATTAGAACCTGCTCTATTTTTTCTCGTCGTTTTTCACGTCGTGAAAAACGGTCGTGTGTATGATTTTACGAGGGGAAGAAAAATCAGAATCAAGTATGAGACGGGAGCGCTCATTCTGGTAAAACTAGCGTTCATAATGGAGATAGCACATTCGTCACGCTGTAACGGACTGAAAAGCACGAATCGTCTGTCACCAAACTTTATTAACATGAGGATCAGCAAAACCGTCCCAAAGGGTGGCGCCAATCTAATGGAACTTCCCCTTTATGTTGTAGGTCACTGCGCTTTGCTCGAGCATTTTTTTTCACGAACGTGTGTATAACAGGTTACAAAGTTTCAGTTATATGAATGGACAGAGGCAGTGATCACTGACTCTGTTCATTCGGAAAAGGAAGGAGCCGGGTTTAGCGGCTCCTACCTCCGCTCTCCATCCTGACAGATCAAGGACAGAGGGGGTGGAGGAGGATATGGAGGGGGACACGGAGTGCGGCGGAGGACAGCAGCAGAACGGAGGGTGACACCGAGCTCGGAGGGGGACACTGAGTGCAGAGGGGGACAGCAGCAGCACGGAGGGGGGGGGACACGGAGCTCTGAGGGGGAGAGCAGCATGGAGGGGGGACTGGAGGAGGATACAGGGACAGTCAGTGGTGATCGGTGCGGCTTTGGGGGAGTTACAAGCACCCATCACCGCTGCATAGATTTCACTAAAGCAGCTGAAAAGGGGGGGGGGGGTGGCCGGGGAGAAGCTGTCAGGCTTTATTGAAATCTATACAAGGAGATCGGTGCTTGTAACTCCCCCCACCGCACCGATCATCCCTGACTGCCCAGGTATCGGGTGAAGCATCGGAGCATTTGCCCCGAGTACAAGTACTCAGGGAAATGCTTGGTATCGGTACCAATAGCGATACTAGTATCGGTATCGGGACAACCCTACTGTAAAGTAGCGCTTGTTTCCCGTGTTTAGAACTGTCCCTGCACAAAGTGTAATTTCTGAAGGAAAAAAGTACCGTATTTATCGGCGTATAACACGCGCCGGCGTATAACACGCACCCCAAGTTTAGGAGGGAATTTTAGGGAAAAAAACTTTTAGGAGCGAAGTTTAAGGAAAAATAACTTACATTTAAATGCAGCCTTATCAGTGTCCATTGCAGCCTTGTCACAGTGCAGCCTTGCCCCAATGTCCATTGCAGCCTTGTCACAGTGCAGCCTTGTCAGTCTCCATTGCAGCCTTGCCCCAGAGTCCATTTCAGCCTTGCCCCAGAGTCCATTGCAGCCTTGCCCCAGAGTCCATTGCAGCCTTGTCACAGTGCAGCCTTGTCAGTGTCCATTGCAGCCTTGCCCCAGAGTCCATTTCAGCCTTGCCCCAGTGTAGCCGTGCAGCCTTGCCCCAGTGTCGCCTTGCCGGATTTTAAAATTGGCGCAGAGACTGAGCGCAGCGGGGCGAACGCCGCCGAGAATGCAGGGCCTGGGCGGAGCTGAGATACACATAGCCGAGTGCACTCGGCTATACTCGGCTTTTCTCGGCTCCGCTCACAGTCACGCCGAGTCCCGCCCTATGATGGACATAACACAGGTCCAATGGCGGGACTGGGCGTGACTGTGAGCGGAGCCGAGAAAAGCCGAGTATAGCCGAGTACATTCGGCTATGTGTATCTCGCTCCGTTCCGCTCACAGTCAGCGGAGACCGCCCGGGGATGTGGGTATCGGCGTATATAACACGCACCCACGATTTCCCCCTGATTTTCAGGGGAAAAAAGTGCGTGTTATACGCTGATAAATACGGTAATTTAAAAGCACTCAAGGCTATAATGAATTGTCGGCTCCCGGCAATACAGAGAAAAGTCATTGAAAGTCATTGATAATAAAAAAATGCGTGGGGGTCCCCCCAAATTCAATTATCAGGCCCTTCAGGTCTGGTATGGATATTAAGGGGAACCCTGCGTCAAATTAAAAAAAAAATGGCATGAGGTTCCCCCCCAAATATCCATACCAAACCATTCATGTCCAGCGCACCAAGGAACAGCAAGCATCCTGCCTCCACCGGAGACACCCCGGGAATCCCGGCAGCCTGACAGGTCTCTTATGTAGCTGAGGACGGGGCCACCCATCACGTGACCCTGTCCCCCTCTGACGCAAGGGGAAACCCGGGCTTCCCCAGTGACGTGCGGGTGACCCCGCCCCCTCTGATGCAATGGAAATCTGCGTTACATGCGTTGCCATTGTGTCAGCACCTGCTGTTCTGTCTGATGTGCCAGTGCCTGTGCTTTCTGAAGTTCCAGTACCTGCTGCCTGGTTTTAAGTTCCAGTACCTGCTATCCTGTGTGATGTGCCTGCCTTCCAGTCTAATGTGCCTGCCTTCCAGTCTAATGTCCTGGTGCCTGCCTTTCAGTCTGGTGTCCTGGTGCTGCCTTCCAGTCTGGTGTTCTGGTGCCTGCCTTCCAGTTCGATGTGCCTACCTTCCAGTCTGGTGTCCTTGTGCCTGCCTTCCAGTCTGGTGTCCTGGTGCCCCCCTTCCAGTCTGGTGTCCTGGTGCCTGCCTTCCAGTCTGATGTCCTGGTGTCTTCTTTCCAGTCTGATGTCCTGGTGCCTGCTTTCCAGTCTGATGTCCTGGTGCCTGCCTTCCAGTCTGATGTCCTGGTGCCTGCCTTCCAGCCTGATGTCTCGGTGCCCGCTTTCCAGCCCGATCTTCCCACTTTTCAGCCTGATGTCCAGGTGCCTGCCTTCCAGTCCGATGTGCCTGCCTTCCAGTCCAATGTGCCTGCCTTCCAGTCCGATGTGCCCACTCTCCAGTCCGATGAGCCCACTTCCCAGTCTGATGAGCCCGCTTCCCAGTCTGATGTGCCGGCTTCCCAGTCTGATGTGCCCGCTTTCCGGTCTGATGTGCCCGCTTTCCGGCCTGATGTGCCTGCTTTCCAGTCTGATGTGCCCGCTTCCCTGCCTGATGTGCCCGCTTCCCAGCCTGATGTGCCCACTGCCTGCCCGGATGTGCATGCTGCCTGGCTGGATGTGCCCGCTAGTAAAAATAAATAAATGCGCTAAATGCCCCTGTAGACGGCCTATGCATTTTGCTTCCCATATTGTCTTTTAATATATGAACTGTGATCACTTTTTATTTCTGTATGTTGGTGTTTTTTTTATTAAAACCCCATTTTTTGACCTACACCAGTGGAGCACCCTATTTTTTTCTTCTCTTTGCATGAATTCGGTGAATAATTTTTTTTTCCGTTTTCTCCAGTTGGTCCTTCTGCAATACCCTTGTCAGAGTATCCTTTTATTTCAAGTTTGATTGTATCCCATTGTCCGGTTGAGTACCAGGATCCAGAAAGCCAACCTTCCGGTGAGACCTCCAGCCTTGACGGTATTAGAGATTTGAGAAGTATTTGATCCATCGGTTTCATCCAGGATTGAGGTCATCTGACTGCCCAGCTGGTACACTTCATCACTCATCAGTGATCGGTGACGTTCCTGTGGACAGCCGTTGGGGACTCTCTTAAGCTCGATTGATCCGCTGTCGTATGACATTCGGATCCAACGTTTCTGGTAAGCACACATGTATGTCATCATTCACGTGAAGAATTGTGCAAGAACTACTTCATCCATTCCATGTCATTTATCCACCCTTTTGGACACTCATTACTTTGTTTAGTGTTGTGGACACTTTGTATATTGGGTTGGGCGTTCAGCCTACCCCTTCTTTTTTGTGTTTCTATTTATGGTCACATTTGAGTTACAGTCCAGTTTTTACTGGCCTATATGTAGCGCTGCACTATCACCTTCCTGGATGTGCCCGCTGCCTACCCGGATGTGCCCGCTTTCCAGTCTAATGCACCCGCTGCCTTCCCGGATGTGCCCGCTGTCTGCCTGGATGTGCCCGCTTCCTACCCGGATGTGCCCGCTTTCCAGTCTGATGTGCCCACTGCCTGACCGGATGTGCCCGCTGTCTGCCCAGATGTGCCCACAATCTGCCCAGATGTGCCCACTGTCTACCCAGATGTGCCCCCTTTCCAGTCTGATGTGTCCGCTGCCTGCCCGGATGTGCCTGCTGTCTGCCCGGATGTGCCCGCTTTCCAGTCTGATGTGCCCGCTGCCTGCCCGGATGTGCCTGCTGTCTGCCTGGATGTGCCCGCTGTCTGCCCGGATGTGGCCGCTTCCTGCCCAGATGTGTCTGTACCCGCTGCTCAGCTCAAGCTGCATTTTGTTCGGTTTAAAGCCATGGACTTTCCTCATACCCAACCTGATGTGACTTTGCCTGTTGCCCAGCTTGTCGCCATGGACTTTCCCCAGCAACAGTTAGTTGGAGCGGCCGGAGGCCGCTCCTTCGAAGGGGGGTACTGTCAGGAACTGTTCCATCCGCTGGTAATATTTATTATTTGGCTTGCAGTACTGTGGTCCACCAGCAGGTGTCTCCTCGCAGTTTGGAACTGTCAGGAGAACTTCTCCCTGCTGGCGTTATATCATCTTTGGGCAGCAGTACTGGTCTCCACCAGTGGATGGATCCTGGCAGTATGGAGCGGACTGCTCCTCCTGCGGACAGGTGTCACCTAGCCTAATCACTGGCAGATACTTAAATACCCGGCAAGCCCTCACATGTTTGCCTTGGTATCTCTCATCCTGACCCTGCAATCCTGACCCTGAACCTGCATCTGACCCTGAGCCTGCATCCGACCCTGCATCTGACCCGACCCTGCATCTGACCTGACCCGACCTGATCTGTTCTGATCCCTATCCCGAGCCTATCCTGGACCTGCCCCGCCTGTTACCTGTTTGCCTTTGATCCCTGCCCTGCAGCCTGTCCATCCATCCTCTCCCTGTCCTGTTGTTCTCCCATCCATACCCATCTGCTGATATTCCTTTGTGTATGACCTTGGCCTGGCTTGTTTACGATTACGGTATCTCCCCTTTATTTGTATATACTATTTGTTGTTGGTTGTTGCACTGGTTGTTTTCACTTGTTTGTCACCTTTTTAATAAATACCTTTTTTTCACTTACATGCGTTTTGGTCTCCTCTATGCAGTCACACAGTCTGGTCTACTAGTTCCGTGACAGGTTCTCTATTTTCTCGTCGAGGTTTCTTGTCGGTTTTCTCGACGAGAAACCCGATAGCCGCGTACACACGACCGATTTACTCGGCAAGACCTCTCTGCCAGCAAGTTTCTTGCTGGTTCTTGCCGAGAAAATCGGTCGTGTGTACGAGGCCTCAGGCTCTAATCATGTGCTTCAAAAAAAAAAAAACCCTATTGAAATCCATGCATTCAACGCCCTGCATGTAGATTAGGGGCTGGGTGCCCCTGCGCCCATAATGGATGGGCCATCACTGCTATGAGGGCTAAATGCCCTCCTTGAGATAACACAAGAAGTGTGCACAGGGCACCTCTAAATTTCTGCAAAATCAACAGGTATTTTTTAGACTTATTGAACAAATATATCCAAAAAAATGTAATAGTATATTTAACAGACCAAAAAGGAACAAGTTAGAAAAGTTAATTGTTAGGGTTTACATACACTTTAAGGCCCCCTGCATACGGGCGTCATAGTTTACTGATTTTTACTCAAGAAAATGTCCCCTCTATTACTCTTCTGGGGGCATTCCAAAATGTGGAATTTTCTTTTACTTTCACTTTCCATAATAATGGTAAACAGGACAAATAGAGAGGGTGAATTTCCCCAAGAGCCCATTCACACAGGGGCGACTTTGGATCCGACTTGAAGTCGCCCCAAGTCGCCTCAAGTCGCGCGGCATGAGAAAATTAATGTAAGTGAATGAAAGCCGTCTTAATGCACACTATTGAAGTCGCTCCGATTTCAAAAAAGGTTCCTGTACTACTTCAATTTGACTTCTAGGCAACTTGTAGGAAACTTGTACCCAATGATTTCAATGGAAGTTGCCTCCAAGTCGGATCCCTGTCTTAACTGAAGCAACTTTCCAGGAAGTAAAAATAGTTTTCCAGGCAAACCCCTCCTTCCCCCCTCCCTCCCACAGAGCTGATTATTGTTTGATTGGTCACTGGAAAGTAGCCTGTCCTGGAGGCAACTTGAAGTTGCCTTGTAAGTTGCCTGGAGTTGCGTTGTGATTCATGCTCAAGTCGTGTCCAAGTTGCCTCCCTAAGTCGCGCTGGAAGTCGTGTTGCCCCTATGTGAATGGGCTCTAATGGGGGCACAGACAGCAATACAAATCTGGCAGGTGTTCTAATCCCTCTCCACTCTGTCCAAAATGGAAAAAAAGGTTTTGCCTTTAATTATACTTTAATTCAAAAATACATTGAGTCATAATAAATACATACCTGTGTTATGTTTGTTGCACATGGGATTAAAAAATGCTGAGCTTTTTACTGATCTGAAATGAGATGCATTTTTGTCTATGGGACATTGCACACAGCAGAGTAAAGATCAGTAATACAGCACTGAGTACAGAGCAGTAAAAAAATTGTAAACACGTGAGTAAATTACTGCACTCAATTGTAACAATTTCTATTTTTGTTTTACTGCTCTGTACTCAACGCTGTATTGTTGATCTTTACCCAGCTGTGTACATCACTGACACTTGACTTTTTCAAGGGTTTGAAAAAGTCACGTGTCAGTGATGCAACGCGTCGGGAGGAATCGGATGACGTCACTTCCGGTCACGGCCGACACCGGAAGTCTGTGTTTTTTTTTTTATCTTTTTATTGAGTATAAGACATACAAAAAAACAACAGTAGACCTGCCACAGCGTTGGGACTAGACCCACGCAGGGGTCAGTGCCAGCCGGCAATTGGGCTGCTTCCAACACTAGTAACATATAGCTGTAGCACGTCCACAAGAAAAGAACAAACAACCTTGGGCTGTATTGGCTCGTGCTCAATTGAAATGTCTAAGGATCAAATCTTTCAGTCGAGACCCAAGGGACAATAATAGATATCCAATAAACCCATATCAGAAATTACAATACAAAAAGAAAAAAAAGAAAAAAAACATAAAAATAAATCACCCTATGTATTAAAATCACATCCACTCATAGAGTGGTATTATGTACATGCTCAATCAGTCTGTGGTTGCCGTGGAGGCCTCCGCTAGCCATTTGGCCCACACTCTATTGTATTTTTTGGGGCATCCTCTATTTTGGTAGGTTTCCTTATAGAGTGGTAGTACTTTATTGACATGAGTTTTCCATAACAATATGGACGGCGGGGCACGTTTTTTCCAGCAGAGAGTGATCATTTTCCTGGCATAGAATATCAGGAGTCCTATCAGAGTTCTCTCCGCTATCCCGGGGGCTAATTCTTCTACTAAGCCTAGAAGACATATCTGCGGGGTCAGGGCTATATCTATTCCCACCACTTCTTGTATTACTGATAGTACTTGTGACTAGGGATGAGCTTCGTGTTCGAGTCGAACATACGTTCGACTCGAACATCGGCTGTTCGATCGTTCGACGAAGATCGAACGATTTGGGCCGTTCACGCCAAATTCGAGTGACGCGAACGGCCCACAATGCACTACGCCATCGCAGTGTCATCCAGGCGCTGTGATTGGCCAAGCATGCACTGTGACCCCGCATGCTTGGCCAATCACAGCGCCGGCAGCGAGGAGAGCAATGATTGGCCACAGGCAGGATGCCTGTGGCCAATTATTCTTGAGGGGGTTTAGTACACGCCCCACACTATAAAAGGCCGCCAGCGCGGCGGCCTTGTGTAGTGTGTTTCGGAGCAGGGAAAGAGAAGCATAGGCAGGGACAGTGTCATTTTTTTTCCTTTACTAATCCTGGATTCCTTGTGTTTAGGGACAAATAAGGATAGGTAGGGAGAGTGTCAGTGTGTTATTCTGTGCTAAACCTTGTTTGTAGGGACAGAGAGGTACAGTGAGGGAAAGTGTCAGTGCGCTATTCTGTTCTAAACCAATCTTGCTGAACCATATTTGAAATCCTTGAGTTTAGGGACAGAGAGGTACAGTGAGGGAAAGTGTCAGTGTGCTATTCTGTGCTAAATCTTGTTTGTAGGGACAGAGTAGGACAGTGAGTGAAACTGACAGTGTGCTATTCTGTTCTAAACCAATCTTGCTGAACCATATTTGAAATACTTGAGTTTAGGGACAGAGAGGTACAGTGAGGGAAAGTGTCAGTGTGCTATTCTGTGCTAAATCTTGTTTGTAGGGACAGAGTAGGACAGTGAGTGAATCTGACAGTGTGCTATTCTGTTCTAAACCAATCTTGCTGAACCATATTTGAAATCCTTGAGTTTAGGGACAGAGAAGGACACTCGTGGAAACTATCAGTGTGCTATTCTGTGCTAAATCTTGTTTGTAGGGACAGAGAGGTACAGTGAGTGAAACTGACAGTGTGCTATTCTGTTCTAAACCAATCTTGCTGAACCATATTTGAAATCCTTGAGTTTAGGGACAGAGAAGGACACTCGTGGAAACTATCAGTGTGCTATTCTGTGCTAAATCTTATTTGTAGGGACAGAGTAGGACAGTGAGTGAAACTGACAGTGTGCTATTCTGTTCTAAACCAATCTTGCTGAACCATATTTGAAATCCTTGAGTTTAGGGACAGAGAGGTACAGTGAGGGAAAGTGTCAGTGTGCTATTCTGTGCTAAATCTTGTTTGTAGGGACAGAGTAGGACAGTGAGTGAAACTGACAGTGTGCTATTCTGTTCTAAACCAATCTTGCTGAACCATATTTGAAATCCTTGAGTTTAGGGACAGAGAGGTACAGTGAGGGAAAGTGTCAGTGTGCTATTCTGTGCTAAATCTTGTTTGTAGGGACAGAGTAGGACAGTGAGTGAAACTGACAGTGTGCTATTCTGTTCTAAACCAATCTTGCTGAACCATATTTGAAATCCTTGAGTTTAGGGACAGAGAGGTACAGTGAGGGAAAGTGTCAGTGTGCTATTCTGTTCTAAACCAATCTTGCTGAACCATATTTGAAATCCTTGAGTTTAGGGACAGAGAAGGACACTCGTGGAAACTCTCAGTGTGCTATTCTGTGCTAAATCTAGTTTGTAGGGACAGAGTAGGACAGTGAGTGAAACTGACAGTGTGCTATTCTGTTCTAAACCAATCTTGCTGAACCATATTTGAAATCCTTGAGTTTAGGGACAGAGAGGTACAGTGAGGGAAAGTGTCAGTGTGCTATTCTGTGCTAAATCTTGTTTGTAGGGACAGAGTAGGACAGTGAGTGAAACTGACAGTGTGCTATTCTGTTCTAAACCAATCTTGCTGAACCATATTTGAAATCCTTGAGTTTAGGGACAGAGAAGGACACTCGTGGAAACTATCAGTGTGCTATTCTGTGCTAAATCTTGTTTGTAGGGACAGAGAGGTACAGTGAGTGAAACTGACAGTGTGGTATTCTGTTCTAAACCAATCTTGCTGAACCATATTTGAAATCCTTGAGTTTAGGGACAGAGAAGGACACTCATGGAAACTATCAGTGTGCTATTCTGTGCTAAATCTTGTTTGTAGGGACAGAGTAGGACAGTGAGTGAAACTGACATTGTGCTATTCTGTTCTAAACCAATCTTGCTGAACCATATTTGAAATCCTTGAGTTTAGGGACAGAGAGGTACAGTGAGGGAAAGTGTCAGTGTGCTATTCTGTGCTAAATCTTGTTTGTAGGGACAGAGTAGGACAGTGAGTGAAACTGACAGTGTGCTATTCTGTTCTAAACCAATCTTGCTGAACCATATTTGAAATCCTTGAGTTTAGGGACAGAGAGGTACAGTGAGGGAAAGTGTCAGTGTGCTATTCTGTGCTAAATCTTGTTTGTAGGGACAGAGTAGGACAGTGAGTGAAACTGACAGTGTGCTATTCTGTTCTAAACCAATCTTGCTGAACCATATTTGAAATCCTTGAGTTTAGGGACAGAGAGGTACAGTGAGGGAAAGTGTCAGTGTGCTATTCTGTGCTAAATCTTGTTTGTAGGGACAGAGTAGGACAGTGAGTGAAACTGACAGTGTGCTATTCTGTTCTAAACCAATCTTGCTGAACCATATTTGAAATCCTTGAGTTTAGGGACAGAGAAGGACACTCGTGGAAACTATCAGTGTGCTATTCTGTGCTAAATCTTGTTTGTAGGGACAGAGAGGTACAGTGAGTGAAACTGACAGTGTGCTATTCTGTTCTAAACCAATCTTGCTGAACCATATTTGAAATCCTTGAGTTTAGGGACAGAGAAGGACACTCATGGAAACTATCAGTGTGCTATTCTGTGCTAAATCTTGTTTGTAGGGACAGAGTAGGACAGTGAGTGAAACTGACATTGTGCTATTCTGTTCTAAACCAATCTTGCTGAACCATATTTGAAATCCTTGAGTTTAGGGACAGAGAGGTACAGTGAGGGAAAGTGTCAGTGTGCTATTCTGTGCTAAATCTTGTTTGTAGGGACAGAGTAGGACAGTGAGTGAAACTGACAGTGTGCTATTCTGTTCTAAACCAATCTTGCTGAACCATATTTGAAATCCTTGAGTTTAGGGACAGAGAGGTACAGTGAGGGAAAGTGTCAGTGTGCTATTCTGTGCTAAATCTTGTTTGTAGGGACAGAGTAGGACAGTGAGTGAAACTGACAGTGTGCTATTCTGTTCTAAACCAATCTTGCTGAACCATATTTGAAATCCTTGAGTTTAGGGACAGAGAGGTACAGTGAGGGAAAGTGTCAGTGTGCTATTCTGTTCTAAACCAATCTTGCTGAACCATATTTGAAATCCTTGAGTTTAGGGACAGAGAAGGACACTCGTGGAAACTATCAGTGTGCTATTCTGTGCTAAATCTTGTTTGTAGGGACAGAGTAGGACAGTGAGTGAAACTGACATTGTGCTATTCTGTTCTAAACCAATCTTGCTGAACCATATTTGAAATCCTTGAGTTTAGGGACATAGAGGTACAGTGAGGGAAAGTGTCAGTGTGCTATTCTGTGCTAAATCTTGTTTGTAGGGACAGAGTAGGACAGTGAGTGAAACTGACAGTGTGCTATTCTGTTCTAAACCAATCTTGCTGAACCATATTTGAAATCCTTGAGTTTAGGGACAGAGAGGTACAGTGAGGGAAAGTGTCAGTGTGCTATTCTGTGCTAAATCTTGTTTGTAGGGACAGAGTAGGACAGTGAGTGAAACTGACAGTGTGCTATTCTGTTCTAAACCAATCTTGCTGAACCATATTTGAAATCCTTGAGTTTAGGGACAGAGAGGTACAGTGAGGGAAAGTGTCAGTGTGCTATTCTGTTCTAAACCAATCTTGCTGAACCATATTTGAAATCCTTGAGTTTAGGGACAGAGAAGGACACTCGTGGAAACTCTCAGTGTGCTATTCTGTGCTAAATCTAGTTTGTAGGGACGGAGTAGGACAGTGAGTGAAACTGACAGTGTGCTATTCTGTTCTAAACCAATCTTGCTGAACCATATTTGAAATCCTTGAGTTTAGGGACAGAGAAGGACACTCGTGGAAACTATCAGTGTGCTATTCTGTGCTAAATCTTGTTTGTAGGGACAGAGTAGGACAGTGAGTGAAACTGACAGTGTGCTATTCTGTTCTAAACCAATCCTGCTGAACCATATTTGAAATCCTTGAGTTTAGGGACAGAGAAGGACACTCGTGGAAACTATCAGTGTGCTATTCTGTGCTAAATCTTGTTTGTAGGGACAGAGTAGGACAGTGAGTGAAACTGACAGTGTGCTATTCTGTTCTAAACCAATCTTGCTGAACCATATTTGAAATACTTGAGTTTAGGGATAGAGAGGTACAGTGAGGGAAAGTGTCAGTGTGCTATTCTGTGCTAAATCTTGTTTGTAGGGACAGAGTAGGACAGTGAGTGAAACTGACAGTGTGCTATTCTGTTCTAAACCAATCTTGCTGAACCATATTTGAAATCCTTGAGTTTAGGGACAGAGAGGTACAGTGAGGGAAAGTGTCAGTGTGCTATTCTGTTCTAAACCAATCTTGCTGAACCATATTTGAAATCCTTGAGTTTAGGGACAGAGAAGAACACTCGTGGAAACTATCAGTGTGCTATTCTGTGCTAAATCTTGTTTGTAGGGACAGAGTAGGACAGTGAGTGAAACTGACAGTGTGCTATTCTGTTCTAAACCAATCTTGCTGAACCATATTTGAAATCCTTGAGTTTAGGGACAGAGAGGTACAGTGAGGGAAAGTGTCAGTGTGCTATTCTGTGCTAAATCTTGTTTGTAGGGACAGAGTAGGACAGTGAGTGAAACTGACAGTGTGCTATTCTGTTCTAAACCAATCTTGCTGAACCATATTTGAAATCCTTGAGTTTAGGGACAGAGAAGGACACTCGTGGAAACTATCAGTGTGCTATTCTGTGCTAAATCTTGTTTGTAGGGACAGAGTAGGACAGTGAGTGAAACTGACAGTGTGCTATTCTGTGCTAAACCAATCTTGCTGAAGCATATTGCAAATCCTTGTGTTTAGGGACAGAGAAGGATAGGCAGGGGACAGTGTCAGTGTCATTGTTGCTAAGCCTCCTGCACAGTATACACCTGAAGGTAGCCCTTATTGCTGTTTTTCCCATCTCCCTGCAGGCCATCCATTAAAATGTCTGGAAGGCAAACAAGGAGAGGCAGACAGTCAGGAGGCAAAAAAAGAGGGCAAGCAGGCTCTGTGTCTGGGGGCAACAGTGCTGGTCGTGGACGCGGTGCATTGTCATCAGCACATGGCCATGGGACACGCTTGTCCTTCTTTTCGGAAGCTGGACATTTTGAGCCACATCATACCGAAGACTTGGTAGAGTGGATGACCAAGCCCACCTCATCCTCCTCATCCTCTCTCACCCAGGCTCAGGGTACTGGCAAAGCAGCTGCCAAAGCGTCCTCTTCTCTGGTATCATTATCTTCATTAGTCAATCCTTCCCTAGACCCACCATGTCCTCCTCCTGAGGAGTCCCCCGAACTGTTTGAGCACAGTGTTGGGTACATGCTCCAGGAGGATGCCCAGCGTTTCGAAGGATCTGATGATGATACCCAGATAGAGGAAGGCAGTAGCGTGAGAGCAGAGAGAGGGGATGCTCAAGAAGGACACCAATCTGGCAGTCATGCTCCAGCAGCTGCAGCATACTGCCAGATTGGCTCCAGTGATGCGGAGGGAGGGGATGATGAGGTCACTGACTCCACGTGGGTGCCTAATAGGAGAGAGGAGGAGGAGGAGGATGAGGAGGAGGCACATATCCAATGAGGCAGGATGCCCTTGGGTGGCCAGCGTATGGGCAGCACACCGACGGAATCACACCGCAGAGCTCCGCCTGTGCAGGGCGCTGCCTCTGCCCGTCATTCAAAAAGTTCTTTGGTGTTGGCCTTTTTTGAGGCGAGTGCATCAGATCGCACAGCTGCTGTTTGCAACATATGTCTCAAGCGTATATCGCGTGGCCAAAACATCAGCCGCTTGGGCACCACATGCTTGATCAGACATATGTTGACCTGCCATGCAGCTCGTTGGCAAGCCTACCTTAAAGACCCACACCAAAGAACAAAGCTGACCTCTTCTTGCACCGCATCAGCTGGGATCTCCAACCCCACTATACCTTCAGTCCTCTCTGAAACCTGCTCTGAGAGGAATGAAGGTGTAGAATTAGGTGTGTCACAGCCAAGTACTTGCGGGCACTCTGCTAGCAGTACACCGACGTCCGATTCTAGCAGGCAAATTTCCCTGCCCCAGCTGCTGGACCGTCGAAAGAAGTTCACTCCCAGCCATCCACATGCCCAGCGGTTGAATGCTAGCTTGGCTAAATTGCTAGCGCTTCAACTGCTGCCTTTTCAGTTGGTAGACTCGGCCCCCTTCCGTGAGTTTGTGCAATGTGCGGTTCCTCAGTGGCAGGTTCCCAAACGCCACTTTTTCTCACGGAAGGCGATTCCGGCTCTCTACAGGCATGTGGAAGGCAATGTCTTGGCCTCGCTGGACAGGGCGGTCAGCGGTAAGGTGCATATTACCGCTGACTCATGGTCCAGCAGGCATGGACAGGGACGTTACCTTTCTTTCACGGCCCATTGGGTCACTCTTTTGGCAGCTGGGAAGGATGCAGGACAAGGTGCAGTAGTGTTGGAGGTTGTTCCACCGCCACGCCTCCAAAATGCTACTACTGGTTGTGACACACCTCTCTCCTCCACCCCCTCCTCTTCTTCCTCCATGGCCTCTTCCTGTGGTTTGTCCTCGGAACCAGCGGTGCTCCGTAGGCGTTCAAGGGGCTACGCAAGTACGCAGGCAAAAAGATGCCATGCCGTGCTTGCGCTGGTGTGTTTGGGGGACAGGAGCCACACTGGGGCAGAGGTCCTGTCTGCTCTGCAGGGGCAGGCCGAGAGGTGGTTGACGCCACGCCAGCTTAAGCCAGGAATGGTGGTTTGCGACAATGGCACCAACCTCCTCTCCGCCCTCCGACAGGACAACTGACCCATGTGCCCTGTATGGCTCACATCCTTAACCTGGTGGTGCAGCGGTTCTTGGGCAGGTACCCGGGCTTACAGGATGTCCTGAGGCAGGCCAGGAAAGTCTGTGTTCATTTCCGCAGATCTTATAATGCCAGTGCTCGCCTGGCTGAGCTGCAAAAGGAGTTGAACCTGCCCAAGAACCGCCTTATATGTGACATGCCCACCAGGTGGAACTCAACGTTGGCCATGCTGCAGCGGCTGCACACGCAGCAGAGGGCCATCAATGAGTACCTGTGCGACTACGGCACCAGGACAGGGTCAGGGGAGCTCTGGTTTTTTTCACCACGCCAGTGGGGCATGATCAGGGATGCATGCACTGTCCTGGCACCATTTGAGGAGGCCACGAGGATGGTGAGCAGTGACAGTGCATGCATCAGTGACACTGTACCTCTTGTCCACCTGTTGGAGCACACGCTGCGTGGAATAATGGACAGGGCACTTGAGGCAGAACAGAGGCAGGAAGAGGAGGACTTCCTTGCCTCTCAAGGCCCCCTTTACCCTGACAGTGTTCCTTCTGTCCCACCCATCGCACAGGAAGAGGAGGAGGAGGAGGAGGAGGAGGAGGATTGTGTCAGCATGGAGGTGGAGGCTGGCACTCAGCATCATCAGCAGCAGTCTTTTAGGGATGATTTACAGTCCCAAGAAACCAGTGGACTTGTACGTGGCTGGGAGGAGGTGGCTGCGGATCATGTCGTCCTTAGTGACCCAGAGGACTCCGGACTGAATGCCTCAGCTAACCTACGCTGCGTGGCCTCCCTGATCCTGCAAAGTCTGCGGAAGGATCCTCGTATTCTTCGGATCAAGGAGAGGGACCATTACTGGCTGGCCACTCTCCTTGATCCACGGTACAAGGGTAAGGTTGCGGACCTTATGTTACCGTCGCAGAGGGAGCAGAGGATGAGACAACTCCAGGAGGCCTTGCAGAAAGGTCTGTGCAACGCGTTCCCAGAGACTGGGAGGTTACAAACTGCTGGTCCTGGACAACGAGTTGCTGAGGCTTCGGGCAGTCAAAGAAGGAGCGGTGGGGAAGGTGGCCGTCTGACCGATGCGTTCAGACAATTCTTTAGTCCGCAGCCCCAAAGTATGATCGTTTCCAGCAACCATCGCCAGCGTCTGATATACATGGTGCAGGAATACCTAGGGGCAAGGTCAGACTTGGACACCTTCCCCCCCGAAAATCCCCTGGCTTACTGGGTCTTGAGGATGGATCACTGGCCGGAGCTTGCACAGTATGCAATTGAGCTATTGGCCTGTCCTGCATCCAGCGTTCTTTCAGAACGCACATTCAGTGCTGCTGGAGGATTTGTCACGGATCACAGGGTGCGCCTGTCCACCGACTCGGTTGATCGGCTGACTTTCATCAAGATGAACCAGTCTTGGATCACCACCAGCTACCACACACCTGATGCTGATATAACAGACTAATTGATATTAAAATGTCACATCCCTTCAAGACTGATGCTGATGCTGAGTTCCTGTGCTGTTATGTTGACTAGCTATCCTCCTCCTCCTCCTCAATGATCCGATTAATGATGATAGCTTGAAAGATCATTTTGGTTTATGGGTGCCGCCACCAGTGGCTAAGGCCCAATTTTTCAGCCCCTGTCTAACAGGGGCGTGTAATTACAATTTTTGATGCAATACTTTGCAACAGGCCTCATTGCTGTGCTCCAAGTACAGTATCTGTGAGGGGTTGCAGTGTTGTGCCACCAGTGCCTAAGGCCCAATTTTTCAGCCCCTGTTCAACAGGGGCATGCAATTATAATTATTGATCTAATAATTCACAGCAGGGCCCATTGCTGCGCCCACCAAGAGTAACTGTCAGGCCTTACAGTGTTGTGTCAACACCACCACCACCACCACCACCACCAAAGGCCCAATTTTTCAGCCCCTGTTCAACAGGGGCATGCAATTATAATTATTGATCTAATAATTCACAGCAGGGCCCATTGCTGCGCCCACCAAGAGTAACTGTCAGGCCTTACAGTGTTGTGTCAACACCACCACCACCACCACCACCACCAAAGGCCCAATTTTTCAGCCCCTGTTCAACAGGGGCATGCAATTATAATTATTGATCTAATAATTCACAGCAGGGCCCATTGCTGTGCCCACCAAGAGTAACTGTCAGGCCTTACAGTGTTGTGGCACCAGCACCACCATCAAAGGCCCAATTTTTACTACCACTGTTCAACAATTATATGTTATTACAATTCCTGATATAATAGTTGACAGCAGGGCGTTCCAGCACCCACCAAGAGTAACTGTGAGTGCTTACAGTGTTGTGCCAACACCAACACCTAAGGGGCCAATTTCTGCAGAGTATATACGGCAGGTCCCTACTTTCAAACATCCAACTTACAAACGACTACTACTTGCAAACGGAAGAAAACAACAGGAAGTGAGAGGAAATCTACCCCTTGGAAGGAAAATTCTCTCCTGTACGAATTAATATGGGAAAAAGGTGTCTCCTCTCTACTGATGCTTTATCACCAATCCTTGTTTCAATAAAAACACCACATTTCAAAATCAGTTGTCATTGGGACGCAAAGTGAGGTGAAATGTTCTGAACAGGGGCACAGACAGCAAAACAAATGTTACAGGGGTGATAACCCTTCCCTATGTTTTCCAAAAAGCTTAAAAATAGGTATTTGGGCTGGAGCTACACTTAAACAATGTAGCTGTTCAAAATTACAAACAGATTCAACATAAGAACAAACCTACAGTCCCTGTCTTGTATGCACCGCCTGTATACGGCTGTTCAGAGTATATAGGGCCTTTTTTATTTTGTGTGCGGGGTTCCCCTTAATATCCATACAAGACCCAAAGGGGCTGGTAATGGGCTGGGGTAGGGGGGGGGGGTGATGGGGTAGCTATGCCATTTTTCTTAAAGATTTTCATCCATATTACCGGGACCAGACATTACATTAAAGCCGCAAGCAGTTTTAAATGGCTTTTTTTTCCTTTAGAAATGTAATTTTGTGCAGGGACAGTTCTAAACACGGGAAACACGTGGCACTTCACAGGCATACTTTAGACACCCCCCAGGTACAATATTTAAAGGAATATTTGACTTTTTTTTTTTCACTTTATGCATCATTAAAATGACTGCTCCCGGAAAACGTCCGTTTTTAAAACTTCTTTTTGCATTGATACATGTCCCCTGGTGCAGAACCCGGGTTCCCAAACTCTGTTTAGGACAATAACATGGATAATAGTCGTTATAATTAGCACTTTAGAATCCGAACGTTCGCATCCATTGTATTTAATAGGGTTCTAATGAACTTTCGGTCCGTTCGCGGGTTTTGGTGCGAACCGAACCCGGGGGTGTTCGGCTCATCACTACTTGTGACCAGTAGTCCTTAATTGCTGGGCAGGACCAGAAGATGTGTATAAAGTCGCCCGGATCTCCAGTACACCTCCAACACTCCGAGGACAGGGAGGTTCTCATTTTATGCAATCTATAAGGGGTAATATATACCCGGTGTAGTATTTTGTATTGTATGGTACGGTCTTGAAGTGAGACCAGGATTTTGAAGGGGAAGTCCCACATGTCCTCCCAATCCTCGGAGTCCAGTCCCGGTATGTCCTGTGTCCATCGCTGATGGAGCTTTGACAGATCTGGAGAGGAGGAAGTCTGTGTTTTACACGCTGCTGATCTTTGTAATAATTTGAGATGTACATTTCTACTTTTAAATAAATGTAATTGTTTTAACTACTACACAATGAAGATCCCTTTTATCCTTACATAACATTCCGTAACTGGAAAAGGTTTGGAGAGAGGTCGCTCTAAAACCCAGACCGTACAGAAAATTTGCCTTTTTCATCTACAGCTGCATTTGTGCCTATGTCCTGCTGTGATATCTCCAACAGAGAGGAAATAAGTACAAAAAATATTATCTAGATGCGTGATTAGACCCGTTGGGGTCTCTACTGGAGGTGAGAGGCTAGAGCACACTGGGTGTGGATTTGAAAGTGGTCTGCAAGTCTTTTACCACGTTTATTTTTCCTCTGCACTTGGACACTTTTTTTCCTCCCTTCCCTTCACTTTTGCACTACTTTGCACAGTTGAAAAGTCTTTTTGCACCGAATTGATTGGACTATTATTGTTTTTTGAACTCCATATTATTTGTAATTTTTTTAATTTATTATTGCATTTGCACTTTGATTGAATTCATGCACTGTTTGACTTTATGCACTTTAGATATATGTTTCTATGTTATCCTCTATGGTCATATAGAGATTGCACCGTAATATTTGTTTTTATGAGTGTATATATATAGCGCTGCTTCACTTTATTGCTATTATTTTATTGGTGCTGGTGACACTATAGAACAGGGGTGTCAAACTCAATTTCATTGTGGGTCGCATCAGCATTATGATTGCCCTCAAAAGGGCCGGTTGTATCTGTAAGATTAGATGTCCAGCGCAACCCCTCCCCTTTACATTAGATGTCAAGAGCCACCCCACCATCAGAAGTTGAGTCCCCCACTTTCCCTTACATCACAGTCCACCCACTTTCCTTATGCTGCTGCTGGGAAGAAGCCGGATGCATTGCTTGAAAGCAGAAAGTAAGGGTCTAGAGTAGGATCAGAAGAGGGCTGGAGCTCTCCTGCAGCTGCAGGAGGGGTGCGAGGGCCACATGAAATGCCTGGAGGGCCGGATTCGGCCCGGGAGCCTTGTGTTTGACACCTGTGCTACAGAAGTTTAGCGGCTATTTACAGATTTATTACACTTTTAGTTATATTCATTTAATACTTTGAGTAGCGCACAATTGCCCCCTTTTTTTTATATTATTTGAATGGGACTTATTGATACATTGGACACTAGTTGTATTGTCTGATGTTGTTTAAATATACATTTTGTGCACTTTTACATTTGGCAAACAGTTTAGTAATTTTTACCCACTCCTATACAGACAAACTTTTAGTTACCTCTCTTCAGTCTATAAGAAAGAGGAGTCTGTTAGGCAGTCTACATGACATAGGCAAGCCCTGCAGAAATGGGCAGGGGATTTTGAGGAGACTGATAACCCAGTGCACAGCTAGCTGGATTGGTAGACTGGTTCCCTTAATTGGAAGTTCTTTCTCTGGAACATTTAGGGTCCGTTCACACCAGAAGCATGCACTACTGCAGTGCTGCTGGGGTGTGCTGGAAGAGGTCATTGTGTTATAAACAAATTACATTTCATTAACCAGTTGCCGACCGCCTCACGTGCATGTAATGTGGCTCCTACAGGCAGAATAACTTACCTGTATATCATTCTGCTTTTCTGGGTTTGGGGCGCATGCGCCACGATGAACCGCTCTCGCTGTGATTCGGACACAGCTGGAGCCAATCAGCGGTTCCGGTGGACTCAATGTCCACTGGCACCCGGCGATCGCTCGTGACACAGGCAGAACGGCGATCTGACTATGTAAACAAGGCAGATCGTCGTTCTGTGACAAGGAAAGGCAGTGATCTTGTGTTTTTCATGGATCTCTGCCTTTCCACAGGTAAAGCATCCCCCACAGTTAGGAAGCACTTCCAGGGAACATATTTAACCCATTGATCACCCCTGATGTCAACCTCTTCCCTGCCAGTGTCGATAAAGTGCTAGTGTCCAATGCAATGTCGCAGTCTCGCTATAAGTCACTGATCGCCGCCATTACTAGTAAAAAAAATTGAAAATAAAAATTCCAAGAATATATCCCATAGTTTGTAGACACTATAACTTTTGCGCAAACCAGTCAAAATACACTTATTGGGATTTTTTGGACCAAAAATATGTAGCAGAATACATATTGGCCTAAATTGATGAAGAAATTAGATTTTTAAATTTTTTTTATTGAATGTGTTTTATAGCAGAAAGTAAGAAATATTGTTAGTTTTTTTTTTCAAAATTGTCAGTCTTTTTTTGTTTATAGCGCAAAAAATAAAAACCACAGAGGTGATCAAATACCATCAAAAGAAAGCTGTACTGGCAAGGGACCCATGAAAAACCACTGCACAGAGCAGGTAAGTATAAAATGTTTGTTATTTTTAAACAAAATAATAAGACTTTAATATCACATTAAGTTCTACTGGTCACAGTGTCCTGCAATGCAGTGGATTGCGTTGTTTGGTGCATACCACTCCAGCAGGTTGTTGTGAACTGAGATGATAGTGAACATGAATTTTTGCCTTGTTTATGCGTTGGCCCAGCTTAGCCCAATGCATTTGGTGTGAATAGACCCTTATGTGACAGACCTAGCCGGGACAGAGGCTTTTGGAGAGGACTGAATGCTAGCCTCTTGCCTTCCGATTATGGGCCAGGGCCTCAAGACAGGAATGCGGATGAATTATCCCGGCAGACAGACCTGGAACCTTAAGACTACTTTTCCAACATCCTCGAGTTGACCCGTTCGGGGTCCCACTGTGGCTGAAGTATTTCTCCTTTGAATCTATTACACAGTGGTGGGATTTCTGCCCGGTCTTAAGGCTAACCCCCCCTCCAGACGGCTTCATCGTCTGGAAGAAAAGCATTGTTCTGTGTTTGACTGTTTGTTTATCTACTTTTATTACCCCCTGGGGCTTCTGTGTCAATACACATCTCAGTTCTCCTATTCAAGCTATCGGACCAATCCCTGCTGACCCTGTTTCAAGTCCTCATTTGCATGGCCAAGAGAACCTAATTGAGAACTACAATGTACTTTACAATTGACCAATAGGAAAGTGGTTGTTGGGGGCAGGGTGTTCAAACTGCTGTATAAAAGTGTGTGTGTGCATCCAATAAAATGAGTTTTCCTGTTTGAACTTACATACAGCCTGCATGGTGTTTGTTCTGAGCTATCACAAATTGATTAGAATGTCACATAGCTGTAGCTTGAATCCTGGAGCATCGGATGACCGAACCATCAGACGTTGCGATCTGCAATATGATCCAATAGTAGCAGAGGAGTGTCGGGAGTGTGGAACCGAGCGAGCAAGGGGCTCGTTACACCTTAGCTGGCAGCATTTCCTAATCAATTAAAGGTAAAAGGAGCAAGTGGCTGCATGAAGTTCCCAACAATAATGCTGGGCTGCTTGCTTTAACGCCCAAGTGAACAGTCAATTCACCTGCTTCCGTTTGTATTTATATGCTGGCATTGGTCATCTGCACGTGGCTGCATCATTATTTATACAGTATGTTCAGGGCTGGTGCAAAGATTTTTGACACCTCATTTTGCCGCCCCTGGCTCTACCCCTGACCCCACCCCCTTTTCCCTGCCCATGTAAACCCCACCTTTTTAATGAAGCGCCCATCAAATGCAGCCACACCAGCACGCATCAAATGCAGCCTACCAGCGCCCATTAATGCAGCCTCACCAGCATGCATCAAATTCAGCCTTCCAGCACCCATCAATGCAGCCTCACCAGCGCCCATCAATGCAGCCTCACCAGCGCCCATCAATGCAGCCTCACCAATTCCCATCAAATGTAGCCTCATCAGCGCCCATCAAATGCAGCCTACCAGTGCCCATCAATTAATGTTTGCTTGCTTCCAGTCATTCAGGAGTCGGGACACAGACACAGTCCTCCGCATCGCTGCACCTCTGACACTATGTGCGAGCGGAGTGCCAGCTGCCTGCCAATGCTGAGACTTAGTTGCTTGCTGCAGAGAGAAGTAGAAACATCAGTGGCAGGGCGCCCTAGGCAGCAGGGAGCCCTAGGTGGCTGCCTAGTGGTAGCACCTGCCCTGAGTAAATTGCCAATCAATCTTAACTTACAAAACAGCAGCCATTATGTCCTGTCTGTGTAGGGAGAGATATGAAAGATAAACATATTGAACAGAAGTAGAATACAATAATCAGCAAAAAAATTCCACCTCCGGCTTTGTGCAACTAGAACATGAAATCAGATTTCTCAATATAAAAATAATAAGGAACTATCCAAAATACTAAAACAAAAAAGGAGAAACTGATTTTCTATGTGCATTAAATAGGGACAATGGCCTGCAAAGTTTGCAGCAGCTTGGTAGTTGTACTTAGAATACAACATTCGAAGAAATATATAATGCAGCTGATGAAATGGCAGTTTTTTGGGGAATGTCCAAATGAGCAAACACAACCAAGTAGTAGACATTTGCTGACTACACTCCAGCTATTTCATGTGGGGCGGCCCTAAAATATAGCACAAGCTAAAACAAAAGTTTCTTCATACTCCTCAAAGTTTCTACATGCTTACAAAAAAATAACTAAAAATTTGATGTAGAACTATCCACAGATATTAGAAGGTTCCTGATTAAAGTACATGTATTATAGTACATGTATGTACATGTGTGACATAGATGTCATGTTTTATATATTGCTATATATAATATAATTTTTTATTGTATATTTGATTAGCACTTATTTTTAGGGTTGAATATTAGCGCTGCACAGTGTGTTATATATAAAGTACATGTAACATCTAACTGAGTTACATTTTTTTCTTCTATAAAAATTGTGTTGTTTTTGTTACATCTCAGTACTGCTGGTTTCCCACATGCAATGGGTACAAGGCATTTCTTAGAATGGATTTCTTAACCACTTGCCAACCACCGCACGCCAATGTACGTCGGCAGAATGGCACGGGCAGGCACATGGGCGTACCTGTATGTCCCTTTAAATTTCCCGCCCAACTCGTGAGTGCGCCCGCGGGTCCCGGGAACTCGATGTTCCCGGGCGGCCTGCGATTGCGGTCGGCAAAGGCAGAACAGGGGGATGCCTTTGTAAACAATGCCTTCCCCTATTCTGACCAGTGACACTGTCACTGATGACTGTTCCACGTGATAGGGAACGGTCATTAATGACGTGTCACTCGTAGCCACGCCCCCTAACAGTAAGAATCACTCCCTAGTACTGACTTAACCCCTTCAGCGCCACCTAGTGGTTAACCCCTTCACTGTCAGTGTCATTTTCACAGTAATCAGTGCATTTTTATAGCACTGATCGCTGTAAAAATGACAACGGTCCCAAAAATGTGTCAAAAGTGTCCGATGTGTCCGCCATAAAGTCACAGTCACGATAAAAATCGCTGATCGCCGCCATTACTAAAAAATTATTAATAAAAATGCCATAAAACTACCCCCTATTTTGTAGATGCTATAACTTTTGCGCAAACCAATCAATAAACGCTTATTGCAATTTTTTTTACCAAAAATATGTAGAAGAATACGTATCGGCCTAAACTGAGGAAAAAATATATTTTTTATATATTTTTTGGGGATATTTATTATAGCAAAAAGTAAAAAATATTGAATTTTTTTCAAAATTGCCGCTCTATTTTTGTTTATAGTGCAAAAAATAAAAAACGCAGAGGTGATCAAATAACACCAAAAGAAAGCTCTATTTGTGGGAAAAAAAAGAAATCAATTTTGTTTGGGAGCCACGTTGCACGACTGCACAATTGTCAGTTAAAGCGATGCACTGCCGAATCGCAAAAAGTGGCCTGGTCTTTGGCCAGCAAAATGGTCCGCGGCTTAAGTGGTTAATGGTAGCAACAGTGGGCTATGCCTGAGTAATGTGGGTTTAAATACTGTAGCTACTTGTGGTCTCTACTAGGAGCATGTTATGCAGGATGACAATGCTGGAGAACAGTTGGGAGATAGGGACAGAGATTTGTTACCCTAAAACCAGGAGTGCCTAAACGACCTTTAACGCAAAAAAAAAAACTTCCAGATCTAAATGCATGAAAGTGACATTAAATTACCTTGAAATTTCTGTAATAAGGTTTACATTTAATATTAGTATCACTACTTTGCATTGTGTAGGATGTAATAGATAAAAAAGAAAATAAAGCCATCATCAAATGATCAATTATTCTGCTTTTGAAAATATTATTACTTCCCCAGTCTCCTTACAATAAGTGCACAGATAAGCCCGCAGCAGTGTTTGGAGCATGTGCTCAAGTTTTTCAATATGTGCCTGTCAATGTAATTGATTTATTAAGAGAGTAAAGAATGTTCTGTTAACAAGGTAAATGTTCACTTAGCTTAGTAAATATAGTGAAACTATGTTCATTTTGAATACCCAGTCATGTAAAAGGGAAATTTAAGCACAATTAATGTCTTGTTTTTTATAGCAAGACCTCAAACGTATTTTTTTTCTTTCCGATTTATTTATTTCTTTGTTCATGATAAAAACTGTAATAACATAGGGGTACGCAGTATATTGCATTAGAGCAGGGGTGTCAAACTCGATTTCATTGTGAACCGCATCAGCTCTATGGTTGCCTTCAAAGGGCCGGTTGTATCTGTAAGACTAGATGTCCGGAGCACCCCACTCCACCTTACATCAGATGTCAAGAGCCCCCCTCTGCTTTCAGAAGTCAAAAATCCCCCACCCTCCTTTAAATTACAATACACCCCCTTTACCTTGTGCTGCTGCCTGGAAGAAGCTGTGGATGGAGCTGGGAAGCAGAAAATGCAGGGCCTGGAGGAGGACCAGAGGAGCGCTGGAGTTTGCTGAATGCTGAGACCAGGAGAGGCAAAGACGAGGGGGTGCTGGAGGTTCTCATTCGGCCCTCGGGCCTTGTGTTTGACACATGTGCATTAGAGTGTGCAGCCCAAAGTTTAAACACACATCCAGTTGTGTGTTTATTTATAACAGTTTATTATGCTTCAGTTATGTAAGAACACAGCGAGTGATCAGTACTGATCATTCACTGTGTTCATTCACAAAAGGAAGGGGCAAGTAAATGAGATAGGGGCCCAGGCAGCAGGGGGAATGTGCACCACATGGGGCATTTAAGGTGTATCCAGGCTCACCCGACACATCCTGTGCACACACCTATGGTTAAGAAGCTGCTCTGTGCTGGCGGCACACTGTAAAGCCAGATCACTACCTTCACACAGCACATAAGTCTGGTATCTGGGTCTCCAGCAATATCCTGGCCCTGGGCCACATTGGTGTTTAAGCACTATGCAATATGGGGACTGTTGGACTGCTAGAGACTGGACAGGTGTACTCTGTGTGAGGGTGGCAGTCTGGCTTTCCTGTGTGCTGCCGACACAGGATCGCTTCCTACTGTTTATTTAAAAACATATCATTTAAAAAAAAAGCCATATTCTTTACTTGACATGCAGCCTGAGTACATCACATAGCATAAAAATCAAGACTTTAGCTAGACTTTAAGAAAACTGGATTAATTTTTTTTTTTATAAATTGAAACATTTCTATGACCTTAGTAAATCCACTTCAAAATATTGTGATCAGAAAATTCTCCTAAATCAAAATTCAACCTGGGTTAAAGAAATTAATGTAACGTGGATTCCTTTTCTAAAACGACTCAAAAAATTATGGAAATGTTATGCCGCGTACACACGACCATTTTTAATGTCATTGAAAAAACAGCATTTTTCTCGACGTGATTCTTCTCAAGCATGCCTTGCCTACACACTATCGTGGAAAAAAATGCTTGAGTAAAGCGCGGTGACGTACAACACGTACGACGGCACTATAAAGGGGATGTTCCATTCGTATGGCGCCACCCTTTGGGCTGCTTTTGCTGATTTCGTGTTACCGCGTTGTTAGTAAAAGTTTGGTGACAGACGATTCACGCTTTTCAGTCTTCGTGCTTTAAAGATCGTTTTCTGTTGTTCAGTTTGTGCTTATGGGTTCGTATCTGTCTTTCAGTGCTTGTAGTCAGTTCGTATCTGTTTTTTCAGTGCGTTCTTGTCCGCTCGTTACTGTTTTTCAGATCGTTCTTCATTGGCCTTGCTGTTCTTCAGTGCGTTCTTTTAGTTCGTTCTGATTAGACGACCGTTTTGTAGCCATGTTGCGGGTACATTCTTGTCGCCGAGATCGTGCTGTGCTTGGTGCTGGGCTATTTGCTTTATCCCAGCTCCGTTCCATGAACAGGGTGAGGAGGATTCATGGACCAAGAATTGGTTGCTCCAGCGGGACCAATTCTGTCACATGCCTCTGCTGCGGGAGATCCAGGAGAATAACCCTGATGTCTACAGGAATTTTCTTAGGATGTCTGACCCCGTTTTTCAGCAGCTCTTGGCTTTGGTGTCCCCGTATATCACCAGGCAGGACACCGTTATGCGGGAAGCCATCACTGCTGAGCAGAGGCTCATCGCCACATTGCGATACCTGGCAACAGGGAGAAGCTTGCAGGACCTCAAGTTCTCGACAGGCATCTCCCCCCAGGCTCTGGGCCTCATTATCCCAGAAACCTGTTCTGCCATAATCCAAGTCCTGCAGGAGGACTATATAAAGGTAAGTTTTGTCCTTTAACCTCCCATTCTATGTATTTAATGCTTGCTAATGTATAGTATTTTTTTCAACAGTCCCTAATTACCATGATTGTAATATGCAGTGAATGTCCCCTTTGTCCCCATGCATGTTGTTATCTTTTAATGCTCCTTTATTGGCCTATATGCATATTTCCAATAACCAACCTCTCCAGCATTCTATCCTGGGCCCAAACACACCTAGCCTAGTCACTTCCCAATGTTTTTTGTCAGCTCCATTGTAGTGCTTGACCCTCCCCCCCACCCCCTCTAAAATGTGTTCAATTTTTATTTTGTTATAATTCTGACAGAGTGCTAGAGCCTTTATTCCTGATGTCCCCAACTCATCTCAACCCCCCCCATAAAATAATTTAATTGGTCCATCAGAGGGGGTGAGGAATCTGATTAGTGCTAGTTTTTTAGCTCTTATTAAAATACTCCTTCAAAATTAATGTTATACTGATATTTTGCCAAGAATGTTTTGTGATAATCTGCTTGCAATGTTTATGTATCAAAGTATTAATATTTTTTTCTTGTTTGACTCCACAGTTCCCTTCTACGCCACAGGAATGGCAGAATGTGGCATCTGAGTTTTCACAGGGTTGAAACTTTCCCAACTGTGGAGGAGCCATTGATGGCAAGCACGTCCGCATCGTGCCACCACCCCATACGGGATCCTATTATTTTAATTTTAAAAGGTTCCACAGTATCGTGCTGATGGCGGTGGTGTCTGCCAATTATGAATTTCCTTTTGTGGATGTTGGGAAAAATGGGCGGATTTCTGGCGGTGGAGTTTTTGCCCAGACGGAGTTCGCCCACCGGCTACAATCGGATGACCTGGCATTGCCACCTGCGGCAGAGAATGAAGAGGGACTACCCTTTGTTTTCATAGTAGATGAGGCGTTTGCGCTAGGTCCACATCTGATGAGGCCTTTTCCCCAAAGGACCCTCACCCCTGAGAGGAGGGTCTTTAATTACAGGCTGGTCAGAGCCAGAAGGGTGGTTGAAAATGCCTTTGGCATCATGGCCAGCCGTTTCCGCCTCTTTCAGACCTCAATAAATATGGCGGAGTACAAGTGGAATCACATTGTAATATGCTGTTGCATCCTACATAATTAAAAAAAAAACACTCTCCAAATTATTTTTCTTCAGTTGGGCTTGAGGCCACATGCTATTCAGATTTAGCATTGCCAGCCCAGGAAGCTGGCCCCACAGGCTTGGCCCCCCAAAGCGGCCGTGATGTGCGCCAACGTTATGTGGAGTATTTTATGGGTAGGGGGGCCATTGCAATGCCTGATGACATTTGAATGTTTGCTTTTAATAAAACTATACTTTATAATGAAAACATCTTGTATTTTTATTTTTTTTGTTGATTTTATCTTTCTCCTAGGTTATCCTAGTGCACTTGTAGTGCCATGTATATTTTTCATAAGTAAATAACCATTATTGTCAATGTAAACACCCCCAATTTTTATTTTTTTAGGCAACATTGATATAAGAAGCCACACATTGTTGAGTATAAAATATTTTTAATTGTTGCATATTTTAAATGTTTTTTTTTTTTTTAATAGAAAATGTAATTTTTTTTAATTTTTTTTTTGGTTATTTATCTTGCTAAAATGCATGAACCATATGTAACTTGTAAAGTTCAACATGTACACTTGTACTAAAAACAATTAAAACATTACAAAACAAACAATCAAAACAACAAACAAAATTAAAACTTAAATTTGTTGCCATATTTAATATTTAAACCCTCCCAAGCACATCTCTGATCTTTTTTATTCTTGGCTCCAGCTGCTTGGTCTTTTGCCTGATCTGGAGCAAGTTTTGGTTGATGTGATCCAGATCACGAGAGCACACCATGATTTTGTTGATCACCATCTGGGCACTGTGACTGGTGAATCTTTCTGGCTCCACAGGCAGAAAAGCACCTAAAATTTTGAAATACACCATGTATTATAAATATGCAGGCCTACGATCTATTACCTGAATCTGTGGTGTATGACACTGACCTGTTGTGTTGCCATTTTCCACTTCCTCCACTTCTTCCTCCACATCCCACGGTTGTGGGTCTTGGGTTGGAGGTGTGGGGTTCCTAGGCTCCCGTCTCAAAGCTCTTTGAAGCCCTATGAGATTGAACCAAAAGGTATTCTTGAGTAAAAAAAAAATATTTTAAGCCTGAAAGAGGAATATGAATCATTCTTTGGAAGTGGGGTACAATTGTCTGTTTTGTCAATAGTTCTAAGCTGAACACATGATTGTATCCATTACCAAAGCTGGAAAATTGATCTATTTTGGTCAAGTTTCGCACTTGGAAACACATCAAGTATCCACTGGATCACCTGTGTGTGACACCATAAAAAGGTTGTGCTTATGGCCCACACTTGTGCTAATGAGTCCAGATGTGTAACCAGCTGCTGAGCATATTCTCCTTACCGTACACTGAATCCAGTTAGATTAGTTAAATATAGTTACCAACACATCTACACAACCATGTTCCAAAAACATTCTCACATAAACAGTTCAAGATGTCAAGTTTCATGTTCTTGGGCACAATAATCAGTCATAGGAATCATCGTTCAATCTCTCACTAATTAAATTACGATGTTTTTGTCGGATACAGTGTTAACTAAATTTGACCATGCCTAAATAGGCATGCTCAAATTTAGTTAACACTGTATCTGACAAAAAACATTGTATTATTATTTGTGAGCGAATGAACGATGATTCCTACGACCGATTCTTGTGCCCAAGAACATGAAACTTGACATCTTGAACTGTAGGAAAAAGTACATGCAGCACCATGCTAGTAATAATAATCTGAGTAACTGGAAAATTACTTACTTTTTCGAATAACTTTATTAATTTTGCTGTATTGCTCCGGCTCCCTCAACTTGATGTCAGACTATCTTTTGCGGAGCTGTTCTTTTGATCTGCACACCCCAAATTTAATTTGCAGAGTTTTCACCACTTTGTCCATTATTTTGGCCTTGACCTGATTAGGCTTTTTGTATGGGCCATGTTTTGCATCATGATCCTCCCTCCTCAATATTGCCACCATTTCAACCATCTCCTCGAACGCCATGTTTGTGGCCTTGTATCTCCAGGATCTGTGGGTCTGTGGTTCTTCCTGACTTTCCTCCTCAATTGAGGTTGGCACTCGCATCGTGTCCGCCATGTTGTCTTGCATTACGACGAGCGAGAAGGGGCGGGGAAAGTAGTATAACGAACGTCAGGGGCGGGGAAAGCGTGCAGAGCTTCACGCATGCGCAGTGTATATAACGGAAATCCGCATGGATGAAAACCACGTTCAGTGTGTGGAAGAAGGTCGGAAGCAACGAACGTGTAGATCGAGGGTACGTAACATTTTTTAGACTTGACTGATCAGTAGATAAGTTTGTGGCCTATATATGGTGAGAAAGATTAGTAGTAGAGTCTTGACTGACATTAGTATTTTTGTCTGGTTTTTGACTTGCAGAAATCATGCAGGTATTCAAAGATCCAGAATTTATGGCAGAGTTTGTGCAATGGTGGAAGAATCTTCCAGTTTTATGGCAGACCAAAAATAAGACGAATAAAAATAAAGAAGCCAGGAAGATCGCACTGGAGAGTAGGGATGAGCTCGGTGTTCGAGTCGAACATACGTGAGGGCAGCACACCGACGGAATCACACCGCAGAGCTCCGCCTGTGCAGGGCGCTGCCTCTGCCCGTTATTCAAAAAGTTCTTTGGTGTGGGCCTTTTTTGAGTCGAGTGCATCAGATCGCACAGCTGCTGTTTGCAACATATGTCTCAAGCGTATATCGCGTGGCCAAAACATCACCCGCTTGGGCACCACATGCTTGACCAGACATATGTTGACCTGCCATGCAGCTCGTTGGCAAGCCTACCTTAAAGACCCACACCAAAGAACAAAGCTGACCTCTCCTTGCACCGCATCAGCTGGGATCTCCAACCCCACTATACCTTCAGTCCTCTCTGAAACCTGCACTGCACTGAGAGGAATGAAGGTGTAGAATTAGGTGTGTCACAGCCAAGTACTTGCGGGCACTCTGCTAGCAGTACACCGACGTCCGATTCTAGCAGGCAAATTTCCCTGCCTCAGCTGCTGGACCGTCGAAAGAAGTTCACTCCCAGCCATCCACATGCCCAGCGGTTGAATGCTAGCTTGGCTAAATTGCTAGCGCTTCAACTGCTGCCTTTTCAGTTGGTAGACTCGGCCCCCTTCCGTGAGTTTGTGCAATGTGCGGTTCCTCAGTGGCAGGTTCCCAAATGCCACTTTTTCTCACGGAAGGCGACTCCGGCTCTCTACCCGCATGTGGAAGGCAATGTCTTGGCCTCGCTGGACAGGGCGGTCAGCGGTAAGGTGCATATTACCGCTGACTCATGGTCCAGCAGGCATGGACAGGCACGTTACCTTTCTTTCACGGCCCATTGGGTCACTCTTTTGGCAGCTGGGAAGGATGCAGGACAAGGTGCAGTAGTGTTGGAGGTTGTTCCGCCGCCACGCCTCCAAAATGCTACTACTGGTTGTGACACACCTCTCTCCTCCACCCCCTCCTCTTCTTCTTCCTCCATGGCCTCTTCCTGTGCTTTGTCCTCGGAACCAGCGGTGCTCCGTAGGCGTTCAAGTACGCAGGCAAAAAGATGCCATGCCGTGCTTGCGCTGGTGTGTTTGGGGGACAGGAGCCACACTGGGGCAGAGGTTCTGTCTGCTCTGCAGGGGCAGGCCGAGAGGTGGTTGACGCCACGCCAGCTTAAGCCAGGAATGGTGGTTTGTGACAATGGCACCAACCTCCTCTCCGCCCTCCGACAGGGACAACTGACCCATGTGCCCTGTGTGGCTCACGTCCTTAACCTGGTGGTGCAGCGGTTCTTGGGCAGGTACCCGGGCTTACAGGATGTCCTGAGGCAGGCCAGGAAAGTCTGTGTGCATTTCCGCAGATCTTATAATGCCAGTGCTCGCCTGGCTGAGCTGCAAAAGGAGTTGAACCTGCCCAAGAACCGCCTTATATGTGACATGCCCACCAGGTGGAACTCAACGTTGGCCATGCTGCAGCGGCTGCACACGCAGCAGAGGGCCATCAATGAGTACCTGTGCGACTACAGCACCAGGACAGGGTCAGGGGAGCTTGAGTTTTTTTCACCACGCCAGTGGGGCATGATCAGGGATGCATGCACTGTCCTGGCACCATTTGAGGAGGCCACGAGGATGGTGAGCAGTGACAGTGCATGCATCAGTGACACTGTACCTCTTGTCCACCTGTTGGAACATACGCTGCGTGGAATAATGGACAGGGCACTTGAGGCAGAACAGAGGCAGGAAGAGGAGGACTTCCTTGCCTCTCAAGGCCCCCTTTACCCTGACAGTGTTTGTCATGGATATGCAGTAGTGTTTGTCTGCCATCTTACCTTCCTCCTCATGTGTTCATCTAGAGACCAGACCTCCTTCACCTGGCTTCCTTTATAATCTCCTCCCAGCCTGACTCCACCCCAGGCCCTATCACTGAACACTATATTAACCTGTGCACTGCAAGCCTGCTTGGCTGATCAACGTGTTTGTTAGGCATTGTGTGTTTGGGTTCCTGCCTGCCGTGTGCTACGTCTGTCTCTCTGTTACGTTATTGGCTTGTCCCCGACCATCCCTGTCTGCTTGTGGCCCCTGACCTTCGGCTTGTTATTCGGTTCTCTCTATCGTGTGCCGCTGCTTCCCCTTATCCTACGGGGCGTGAGCTAGGAAACTCCAGGGGCCGCGACCTGGTCCCAGCCTGCAGCGTAACATCCTCACCACTAGAGGCCCTGGAGAAGACCAGCTGGGTCTTAGACTCCGCGCCCTGGGGAATCTTGGCTCTCGCTTCCGTTGGGATCCCGGTTGTGCTCCTCTGGTCCCGCTTTCCACAACCACCCAGTTTCCTACCCACAGAAGCCAGCCATAGGGTTCACTACCTCGCGGTGCACTCCTGTCCCCCTACGGTGTGCATCTGTCACCTGGCCACAGGTGACCCTGACAGTTTGATCAGCCATGGACCCGGCTGACATCCCGATCCCCGCGGATGATCCATTGCAGGGCATAGTCCACAGACTTGAAACCCAGGAATCGAATCAGACTCAGGTGATGCGATTCCTCCAGGATCTGGCTTCTCGATTCGAGCAGCTTCAGGCCTCCTTGGGAACCCCGAATCCGCAACCTCAAGTACAACCAGCGGTGGTACCTATCGCACCAGTCGCAGCCACACACTCACTAATACTGCCAGCTCCGTTCCGTTTCTCTGGGGACTCCAAGGCCTGCAGAGGGTTTCTTAGCCAATGCACGATTCATTTTGAGCTTCAGCCTCAAAACTTTCTGTCTGATAGGGCAAAGGTAGCCTATATCATTTCCCTCCTCTCCGGTGAAGCTTTAGCCTGGGCAGCCCCTCTGTGGGAACTGAATGATCCAGTGGTTTCTAGCCTGTCTGGCTTCTTGAAACTTTTTCGGAATATCTTTGAAGAACCGGCTCGTGTCTCTTCAGCGGCCAGCGCCCTTCTACGTCTCCGCCAAGAGTCTGCTTCAGTGGGACAGTACGCCCTTAATTTCCGCATACTGTCGGCTGAGTTGAGCTGGAACAATGAGGCCTTAGTCGCAACCTTTTTGCATGGCCTTTCTGATAGAGTGAAGGATGAATTAGCAGGAAGAACCATCCCCACTGATCTGGACGGAGTTATCTCCTTGTGTAACCAGATCGATATTCGCTTTCAGGAAAGGACCCTAGAAAAGCGGCGCCAGCACTCCTTGGTCCTTAGTCAGCCTGAGCTCCCCTCTCCTCGACCCGTGGAGCATCTCCTGCCAGCTGAGGAACCCATGCAGCTGGGCAGGACCAGGCTATCCCCAGAGGAACGTGCTAGGCGCAGAAATCTAGGCCTGTGTCTCTACTGTGGGGGCAAAGGTCATTTTCGTGACACTTGCTCTCTTTGTCCAGAAAAACGTTTGGGTCCACTTCATCTGGAAAGTGGAGTATTGGACCCAGAAATATCACCTTCCCCTTCTCGTCTTCTGCTTTCTGTGTTCCTTCATGTTGGTGCTTCTTCTCATTCGGTCTCAGCATATCTGGATTCCGGAGCCGCTGGTAATTTCATGGACTGGGAAATCGCATCGTCCATGAGACTTACTCTTTTGCCCCTCACCACGCCATTGGTGGTCTTGGCGATTGATGGTACTGTTCTCCCAGGGGGACCTATCCGCTTCCAGACCCTCCCTGTTAAGATGTCGGTGGGTACACTCCACCAGGAGTGGATATCCTTCCTTATCTTACCCAAGGCCTCAACGCCTATAATTTTGGGTCTCCCATGGTTACAGCTCCATTCTCCTCATGTGGACTGGACTACTGGACAGATCCTGGCTTGGGGTCCCTCCTGTTCCTCGTCCTGCCTACCCAAGGTTGCCCCCTGTGAATCTGAGCCGGTCATTCATTCCAGGTTGCATAACCATTTACATTTCTCTGTCCCTAACCACCCTTGGACGCACAGCCAGGCTAGCTTGTCTACAAGTCCTGCAGTCGCTACGTCTTGCGATGCGATTCAGGTAGTCGCTACACCTGACTCAGCTATTCACTCTGCCTCTGTACTAGTTATGCCAGTCCAGCCCATGCCCAGTGAGCCTCTCACTTTTTCTTGTTCGGGACATTCTGCTTGTCCTTCAGCTATTCAGCTTGACTCCGGCGACATGTCACCTTCTAACCAACCTGACTTCAGGGTTCCACTGACATCTGCCCAGTCTGATGGTCCTGTGCAAGATGACCAGTTCCCCTTTAAGGGTCTAGGGGACCCTCCTCAGATTCCTGTTGATCGTCTCATGCCCTTGCTTATTCCTAGAGAGCCTTTGGTCCTCAATAGATCTTCTTGTCATCTCCCTACCTCGTTTTCAGTCTCTGAGGATAATCTTAAGTACGAGGTTAGACAAGTTCTGGATTCTCGGCTCTGCAGAGGCATTCTTCAGTACCTTGTGCATTGGAGAGGTTTTGGTCCTGAGGAGGCGTCTTGGATCGCTGCATCTGATGTCGCTGCACCTCATCTGTTGAGAAGGTTTCATCAGAGATTTCCCTTTAAGCCTGGGTCCAGGCGGGGGAGGGCCCATAAGAGGGAGGGTACTGTCATGGATATGCAGTAGTGTTTGTCTGCCATCTTACCTTCCTCCTCATGTGTTCATCTAGAGACCAGACCTCCTTCACCTGGCTTCCTTTATAATCTCCTCCCAGCCTGACTCCACCCCAGGCCCTATCACTGAACACTATATTAACCTGTGCACTGCAAGCCTGCTTGGCTGATCAACGTGTTTGTTAGGCATTGTGTGTTTGGGTTCCTGCCTGCCGTGTGCTACGTCTGTCTCTCTGTTACGTTATTGGCTTGTCCCCGACCATCCCTGTCTGCTTGTGGCCCCTGACCTTCGGCTTGTTATTCGGTTCTCTCTATCGTGTGCCGCTGCTTCCCCTTATCCTACGGGGCGTGAGCTAGGAAACTCCAGGGGCCGCGACCTGGTCCCAGCCTGCAGCGTAACATCCTCACCACTAGAGGCCCTGGAGAAGACCAGCTGGGTCTTAGACTCCGCGCCCTGGGGAATCTTGGCTCTCGCTTCCGTTGGGATCCCGGTTGTGCTCCTCTGGTCCCGCTTTCCACAACCACCCAGTTTCCTACCCACAGAAGCCAGCCATAGGGTTCACTACCTCGCGGTGCACTCCTGTCCCCCTACGGTGTGCATCTGTCACCTGGCCACAGGTGACCCTGACAGTGTTCCTTCTGTCCCACCCATCGCACAGGAAGAGGAGGAGGAGGAGGATTGTGTCAGCATGGAGGTGGAGCCTGGCACTCAGCATCATCAGCAGCAGTCTTTTAGGGATGATTTACAGTCCCAAGAAACCCGTGGACTTGTACGTGGCTGGGAGAAGGTGGCTGCGGATTATGTGGTCCTTAGTGACCCAGACGACTCCGGACCGAATGCCTCAGCTAACCTACGCTGCATGGCCTCCCTGATCCTGCAAAGTCTGCGGAAGGATCCTCGTATTCTTCGGATCAAGGAGAGGGACCATTACTGGCTGGCCACTCTCCTTGATCCACGGTACAAGGGTAAGGTTGCGGACCTTATCTTACCGTCGCAGAGGGAGCAGAGGATGAGACAACTCTGGAAGGCCTTGCAGAAAGGTCTGTGCAACGCGTTCCCAGAGACTGGGAGGTTACAAACTCCTGGTCCTGGACAACGAGTTGCTGAGGCTTCGGTCAGTCAAAGAAGGAGCGGTGGGGAAGGTGGCCGCCTGACCGATGCGTTCAGACAATTCTTTAGTCCGCAGCCCCAGGGTATGATCGGTTCTAGCAACCATCGCCAGCGTCTGATATACATGGTGCAGGAATACCTAGGGGCAAGGTCAGACTTGGACACCTTCCCCACCGAAAATCCTCTGGCTTACTGGGTCTTGAGGATGGATCACTGGCCAGAGCTTGCACAGTATGCAATTGAGCTACTGGCCTGTCCTGCATCCAGCGTTTTTTCAAAACGCACATTCAGTGCTGCTGGAGGATTTGTCATGGATCACAGGGTGCGCCTGTCCACCGACTCAGTTGATCGACTGACTTTCATAAAGATGAACCAGTCTTGGATCACCACCAGCTACCAAACACCTGAAGCTGATATAACAGACTAATTGATTTTCAAATGTCACATCCCTTCAAGACTGATGTTGATGCTGAGTGACTGTCCTGTTATGTTGACTGACTATCCTCCTCCTCCTCAATGATCCGATTGATGATGATAGCTTGGAAGAACATTTTTGTTTCTGGGTGCCGCCACCAGTGCCTAAGGCCCAATTTTTCAGCCCCTGTTTAACAGGGGCATGTAATTACAATTTTTTATGCAATGCTTTGCAGCAGGGCTCATTCCTGCACTCCAACTAGAGTATCTGGGAGAGGTTGCAGTGTCGTGGCACCAGCACCAGTGCCTAAGGCCCAATTTTTCAGCCCCTGTTTAACAGGGGCATGTAATTACAAATTTTTATGCAATGCTTTGCAGCAGGGCTCATTCCTGCACTCCAACTAGAGTATCTGGGAGAGGTTGCAGTGTCGTGGCACCAGCACCAGTGCCTAAGGCCCAATTTTTCAGCCCCTGTTTAACAGGGGCATGTAATTGCAATTTTTTATGCAATGCTTTGCAGCAGGGCTCATTCCTGCACTCCAACTAGAGTATCTGGGAGAGGTTGCAGTGTCGTGGCACCAGCACCAGTGCCTAAGGCCCAATTTTTCAGCCCCTGTTTAACAGGGGCATGTAATTACAAATTTTTATGCAATGCTTTGCAGCAGGGCTCATTCCTGCACTCCAACTAGAGTATCTGGGAGAGGTTGCAGTGTCGTGGCACCAGCACCAGTGCCTAAGGCCCAATTTTTCAGCCCCTGTTTAACAGGGGCATGTAATTGCAATTTTTTATGCAATGCTTTGCAGCAGGGCTCATTCCTGCACTCCAACTAGAGTATCTGGGAGAGGTTGCAGTGTCGTGGCACCAGCACCAGTGCCTAAGGCCCAATTTTTCAGCCCCTGTTTAACAGGGGCGTGTAATTACAATTTTTGATGCAATACTTTGCAACAGGGCTCATTGCTGTGCTCCAAGTACAGTATCTGTGAGGGGTTGCAGTGTTGTGGCACCAGTGCCTGAGGGCCCAATTTTTCTGCCCCTGTTTAACAGGGGCATGTAATTACAATTCTTGATCTAATAATTCACAGCAGGGCCCATTCCTGCGCCCACCAAGAGTAACTGTGAGGCCTTACAGTGTTGTGTCAACACCACCACCACCACCAAAGGCCCAATTTTTCAGCCCCTGTTCAACAGGGGCATGCAATTACAATACTTTATCTAATAATTCACAGCAGGGCCCATTCATGCGCCCACCAAGAGTAACTGTGAGGGCTTACAGTGTTGTGTCAACACCACCACCACCACCACCAAAGGCCCAATTCAGAGTATATAGGGCCTTTTTTATTTTGTGAGCGGGGTTCCCCTTAATATCCATACAAGACCCAAAGGGGCTGGTAATGGGCTGGGGTAGGGGGGGGGGGGGGGGTGATGGGGTAGCTATGCCATTTTTCTTAAAGATTTTCATCCATATTACCGGGACCAGACATTACATTAAAGCCGTAAGCAGTTTTAAATGGCTTTTTTTCCTTTAGAAATGTCATTTTGTGCAGGGACAGTTCTAAACACGGGAAACACGTGCCACTTCACAGGCATACTTTAGACACCCCCCAGGTACGATATTTAAAGGAATATTTGACTTTTTTTTTTTCACTTTATGCATCATTAAAATGACTGCTCCCGAAAAACGGCCGTTTTTAAAACTTCTTTTTGCATTGATACATGTCCCCTGGTGCAGAACCCGGGTTCCCAAACCCTTTTTAGGACAATAACATGCATAATAGTCGTTATAATTAGCACTTTAGATTTCGAACGTTCGCATCCATTGTATTTAATAGGGTTCTAACCTTCGTGCGAACTTTCGATCCGTTCGCGGGTTCTGGTGCGAACCGAACCCGGGGGTGTTTGGCTCATCCCTACTGGAGAGCATGCTTGAATTTATGAAAACACAGATCCCCACAGCGACAATCGAGGATGTCAAGAAGAAAATTGGGACCATTAGGGGCACATATGGGACTGAACGCAACAGAATCCTAAAATCAATGAGGTCAGGAGCAGCTGCAGATCAAATTTACAAACTGAATCTGTGGTACTACAGTCAGCTAAACTTCCTTGATAACCATCTGGAAGCAAGGGAATCCTTTCAAGCCTTCCCCCCAGAAGTAGCTCTAGCCTTCCCTGCAGCCAACCCTCCAGCCTTCCCTGCAGCCAAGTTCAACCTTCTTTGGAGGAACAACCTGAATTCCTGGAGGAGCCTGATTTGACCATTTGTAGCCAGGTATAGTTTTTAGCTAAAGATTTCTTGTACTAAATGTATAATGATATAAAATAGATGTTAACTAGTGCAAAAATTTTTAACATTTATCAAAAAGTGTTTGACATATCAATAGACAGTAGTGGCCAAAAATTATGGGGACAAGAATGAAAAATGCTGGGGTCAGAATGATTGTCTTTAATATTTATTAGCATTCAATTTGCAACTGACATGAGGTGATAAATGTGTGTGATAGATGAAGACCAAAATTTTACTATGTACCTTTTTGATACACAGACAGAACAAAGCCAGGATGAGGGGGGAGAAGATGTGAGCCAGGAGAGGGCAGGCCCCAGTGGGACCCAGGAGGAGGCAGGCCCCAGTGGGACCCAGGAAGAGGCAGGCCCCAGTGGGACACGGCATAACACCAGGTCCCAGATACCTCCTCTACGCATTCCACCAAAAAGAGCCAGGAGGCTTATACAGATGGAGGAGAAGACACAGGCCCTAATTAGGGAGGCTACTGTGGCCCTCAGAGAGTCCCCCACCGCTGAAGAGGTATTTGATGCCCTTATTGGGCACAAACTGCCAGCAATGGACATGGGCCAGCGTCTCAGATGTAAGAACATCATATTGAAGGCGGTCAACATGGGCATGATGGGTAAGCTCACCGATTTTACTGACCTTGTGGAGATTGCTTATGTTCCTGCTCCTGCTCCAGTCCCTGCTCCTGCTCCAGTCCCTGCTCCAGTTCCTGCTCCAGTCCCTGCTCCTGCTCCAGTTCCTGCTCCAGTTTCTGCTCCAGTTCCTGCTCCAGTTCCTGCTCCTGCTCCTGCCACAAGATCTCCTCCAGGGACACAGCCTCCAAAGACACAGTTAGCAAAGGCTGCAGGGAAGACTGCAGGGAAGGTTGCAAAGAAGGCTACAAAGAAGAGCAAAAAATAATTATAATTTTTATTTTTATTATAATTATGTCTTTCTCATGGTCCCAATTTTGTTCTTGACATCCTTGGTTGTTTGCTGTGGTGATCTGTGTCTGCACTAATTCAAGCATGGTCTCCAGTGCTGTCTTCCTGGCTTCTTTTTTCGTTTACCTGTGGTTTGGGTTTGCCTTCACCTTTAATTTGTTTTTATGCCAGAATAAATTGATTTTTTGTTTCCAGGCAAAAATTGAACATGTGTTTTTATTCAAAATAGAGAGTTTGCTAGTGAGTAGGCAGGGAAATTTCAAAAAAACATTTTGAAATTACCAAGGGATACTAACCTCCTTGAGGGTAAATTATACTAAATAATAATGTTGTTGTGGTAACTTGACACACTCAAAAATAGCAACAAAAAAAAAAATCGAAAGCAGACTAAAATGCTATCCAAATAATAACCAAAAATAACATCTTCAATAAGGAGATCTGGCTTACAAAAAATATAGATTAATCATGAGATCACAATAAATAATAAAGAAACAAGTTTGTCATAACTCTGTGAGAATATCAGCAGTAGTGATGAGCCGAACACCCCCGCGTTCGGTTCGCACCAGAACCCGCGAACGGACCGAAAGTTCGAACGAACATTAGAACCCTATTAAATACAATGGATGCGAACGTTCGAATTCTAAAGTGCTAATTATAACAACTATTATGCATGTTATTGTCCTAAAAAGGGTTTGGGAACCCGGGTTCTGCACCAGGGGACATGTATCAATGCAAAAAGAAGTTTTAAAAACGGTCGTTTTTCGGGAGCAGTCATTTTAATGATGCATAAAGTGAAAAAAAAAAGTCAAATATTCCTTTAAATATCGTACCTGGGGGGTGTCTAAAGTATGCCTGTGAAGTGCCACGTGTTTCCCGTGTTTAGAACTGTCCCTGCACAAAATGACACTTCTAAAGGAAAAAAAAGCCATTTAAAACTGCTTGCGGCTTTAATGTAATGTCTGGTCCCGGTAATATGGATGAAATTCTTTAAGAAAAATGGCATAGCTACCCCATGACCCCCCCCCTACCCCAGCCCATTACCAGCCCCTTTGGGTCTTGTATGGATATTAAGGGGAACCCCGCACATAAAATAAAAAAGGCCCTATATACTCTGAACAGCCCTATACAGGCGGTGCATACAAGACAGGGACTGTAGGTTTGTTCTTATGTAGAGTCTGTTTGTAATTTTGAACAGGTACATTGTTGAAGTGTAGCTCCAGACCAAAAATCTATTTTTAAACTTTTTGGAAAACATAGGTAAGGGTTATCACCCCTGTAACATTTGTTTTGCTGTCTGTGCCCCTGTTCAGAACATTTCACCTCACTTTCCGTCCCAATGACAACTGTTTTTGAAATGTGGTGTTTTTCTTGAAACAAGGATTGCTGATAAAGCATCAGTACAGAGGAGACACCTTTCTCCCATATTTATTCTTACAGGAGAGAATTTTCCTTCCTAGTGGTAGATTTCCTCTCACTTCCTGTTGTCTTCTTGCGTTTGCAAGTAGGAGTCGTTTGTAAGTTGGATGTTTGAAAGTAGGGACCTGCCGTATATACTCTGCAGAAATAGGCCCCTTAGTTGTTGGTGTTGGCACAACACTGTAAGCACTCACAGTTACTCTTGGTTGGTGCTGGAACGCCCTGCTGTCAACTATTATATCAGGAATTTTAATTACATATAATTGTTGAACAGTGGTAGTAAAAATTGGGCCTTTGATGGTGGTGCTGGTGCCACAACACTGTAAGCCCTGACAGTTACTCTTGGTGGGTGCAGCAATGGGCCCTGCTGTGAATTATTAGATCAAGAATTGTAATTACATGCCCCTGTTGAACAGGGGCTGAAAAATTGGGCCTTAGGCACTGGTGGCACAACACTGCAACCCCTCACAGCAACTGTACTTGGAGCACAGCAATGAGCCCTGTTGCAAAGTATTGCTTCAAAAATTGTAATGACACGCCCCTGTTAAACAGGGGCTGAAAAATTGGGCCTTAGGCACTGGTGGCACAACACTGCAACTCCTCACAGATACTGTACTTGGAGCACACCAATGAGCCCTGTTGCAAAGTATTGCTTCAAAAATTGTAATGACACGCCCCTGTTAAACAGGGGCTGAAAAATTGGGCCTTAGGCACTGGTGGCACAACACTGCAACTCCTCACAGATACTGTACTTGGAGCACAGCAATGAGCCCTGTTGCAAAGTATTGCTTCAAAAATTGTAATTACACGCCCCTGTTAAACAGGGGCTGAAAAATTGGGCGTTAGGCACTGGTGGCACAACACTGCAACTCCTCACAGATACTGTACTTGGAGCACAGCAATGAGCCCTGTTGCAAAGTATTGCTTCAAAAATTGTAATTACACGCCCCTGTTAAACAGGGGCTGAAAAATTGGGCGTTAGGCACTGGTGGCGGCACCCATAAACAAAAATGATCTTACAAGCTATCATCATCAATCGTATCATTGAGGACTCGGAGGAGGAGGATAGCCAGTCAACATAACAGCACAGGCCCTCAGCATCAGCATCAGTCTTGAAGGGATGTGACATGTTAAAATCAATTAGTCTGTTATATCAGCATCAGGTGTGTGGTAGCTGGTGGTGATCCAAGACTGGTTCATCTTGATGAAAGTCAGTCGATCAACCGAGTCGGTGGACAGGCGCACCCTGTGATCCGTGACAAATCCTCCAGCAGCACTGAATGTGCGTTCCGAAAGAACGCTGGATGCAGGACAGGCCAGTAGCTCAATTGCATACTGTGCAAGCTCTGGCCAGTGATCCATCCTCAAGACCCAGTAAGCCAGAGGATTTTCGGTGGGGAAGGTGTCCAAGTCTGACCTTGCCCCTAGATATTCCTGCACCATGTTTATCAGACGCTGGCGATGGTTGCTGGAACCGATCATACTTTGGGGCTGCGGACTAAAGAATTGTCTGAACGCATCGGTCAGACGGCCACCTTCCCCACCGCTCCTTCTTTGACTGGCCGAAGCCTCAGCAACTCGTTGTCCAGGACCAGGAGTTTGCAACCTCCCAGTCTCTGGGAACGCGTTGCACAGACCTTTCTGCAAGGCCTCCCGGAGTTGTCTCATCCTCTGCTCCCTCTGCGACGGTAACATAAGGTCCGCAACCTTACCCTTGTACCGTGGATCAAGGAGAGTGGCCAGCCAGTAATGGTCCCTCTCCTTGATCCGAAGAATACGAGGATCCTTCCGCAGACTTTGCAGGATCAGGGAGGCCATGCAGCGTAGGTTTGCTGAGGCATTCGCTCCGGAGTCCTCTGGGTCACTAAGGACGACATGATCCGCAGCCACCTCCTCCCAGCCACGTACAAGTCCACTGGTTTCTTGGGACTGTAAATCATCCCTAAAAGACTGCTGCTGATGATGCTGAGTGCCAGCCTCCACCTCCATGCTGACACAATCCTCCTCCTCCTCCTCCTCCTCCTCCTCCTCCTCCTCTTCCTGTGCGATGGGTGGGACAGAAGGAACACTGTCTGGGTAAAGGGGGCCTTGAGAGGCAAGGAAGTCCTCCTCTTCCTGCCTCTGTTCTGCCTCAAGTGCCCTGTCCATTATTCCACGCAGCGTGTGCTCCAACAGGTGGACAAGAGGTACAGTGTCACTGATGCATGCACTGTCACTGCTCACCATCCTCGTGGCCTCCTCAAATGGTGCCAGGACAGTGCATGCATCCCTGATCATGCCCCACTGGCGTGGAGAAAAAAAACCAAGCTCCCCTGACCCTGTCCTGGTGCCGTAGTCGCACAGGTACTCATTGATGGCCCTCTGCTGCGTGTGCAGCCGCTGCAGCATGGCCAACGTTGAGTTCCACCTGGTGGGCATGTCACATATAAGGCGGTTCTTGGGCAGGTTCAACTCCTTTTGCAGCTCAGCCAGGCGAGCACTGGCATTATAAGATCTGCGGAAATGCACACAGACTTTCCTGGCCTGCCTCAGGACATCCTGTAAGCCCGGGTACCTGCCCAAGAAGCGCTGCACCACCAGGTTAAGGACGTGAGCCACACAGGGCACATGGGTCAGTTGTCCCTGTCGGAGGGCGGAGAGGAGGTTGGTGCCATTGTCGCAAACCACCATTCCTGGCTTAAGCTGGCGTGGCGTCAACCACCTCTCGGCCTGGCCCTGCAGAGCAGACAGGACCTCTGCCCCAGTGTGGCTTCTGTCCCCCAAACACACCAGCGCAAGCACGGCATGGCATCTTTTTGCCTGCGTACTTGCGTAGCCCCGTGAACGGCTACGGAGCACCGCTGGTTCATAGGACAAACCACAGGAAGAGGCCATGGAGGAAGAAGAAGAGGAGGGGGTGGAGGAGAGAGGTGTGTCACAACCAGTAGTAGCATTTTGGAGGCGTGGCGGTGGGACAACCTCCAACACTACTGCACCTTGTCCTGAATCCTTCCCAGCTGCCAAAAGAGTGACCCAATGGGCCGTGAAAGAAAGGTAACGTCCCTGTCCATGCCTGCTGGACCATGAGTCAGCGGTAATATGCACCTTACCGCTGACCGCCCTGTCCAGCGAGGCCAAGACATTGCCTTCCACATGCCGGTAGAGAGCCGGAATAGCCTTCCGTGAGAAAAAGTGGCGTTTGGGAACCTGCCACTGAGGAACTGCACATTGCACAAACTCACGGAAGGGGGCCGAGTCTACCAACTGAAAAGGCAGCAGTTGAAGCGCTAGCAATTTAGCCAAGCTAGCATTCAACCGCTGGGCATGTGGATGGCTGGGAGTGAACTTCTTTCGACGGTCCAGCAGCTGGGGCAGGGAAATTTGCCTGCTAGAATCGGACGTCGGTGTACTGCTAGCAGAGTGGGCGCAAGTACTTGGCTGTGACACACCTAATTCTACACCTTCATTCCTCTCAGTGCATGTTTCAGAGAGGACTGAAGTTATAGTGGGGTTGGAGATCCCAGCTGATGCGGTGCAAGGAGAGGTCCGCTTTGTTCTTTGGTGTGGGTCTTTGAGGTAGGCTTGCCAACGAGCTGCATGGCAGGTCAACATATGTCTGGTCAGGCATGTGGTACCCAAGCGGCTGATGTTTTGGCCACGCGATATACGCTTGAGACATATGTTGCAAACAGCAGCTGTGCGATCTGATGCACTAGCCTCAAAAAAGGCCCACACCAAAGAACTTTTTGAATGACGGGCAGAGGCAGCGCCCTGCACAGGCGGAGCTCTGCGGTGTGATTCCGTCGGTGTACTGCCCTTACGCTGGCCACCAAAGGGCATCCTGCCTCGTTGGAGATGTGCCTCCTCCTCATCCTCCTCCTCCTCCTCTCTCCTATTAGGCACCCACGTGGAGTCAGTGACCTCATCATCCCCTCCCTCCTCATCACTGGAGCCAATCTGGCAGTATGCTGCAGCTGCTGGAACATGACTGCCAGATTGGTGTCCTTCTTGACCATCCCCTCTGTCTGCTCTCACGCTACTGCCTTCCTCTAGCTGGGTTTCATCATCAGACCCTTCGAAACGCTGGGCATCCTCCTGGAGCATGTACCCAACACTGTGCTGAAACAGTTCGGGGGACTCCTCAGGAGGAGGACATGGTGGGTCTAGGGAAGGAGTGACTGATGATTTGTCTGACATTGATACCAGGGAAGACGACGCTTTGGCAGCTGCTTTTCCAGTACCCTGAGCCTGGGTGAGAGAGGATGAGGAGGAGGAGGAGGGCTTGGTCATCCACTCTACCAAGTCTTCGGCATGATGTGGCTCAACATGTCCAGCTGCCGAAAAGAAGGACAAGCGTGTCCCATGGCCATGTGCTGATGACAATGCACCGCGTCCACGACCAGCACTGTTGCCCCCAGACACAGAGCCTGCTTGCCCTCTTTTATTGCCTCCTGACTGTCTGCCTCTCCTTGTTTGCCTTCCAGACATTCTAATAGATGGCCTGCAGGGAGATGGGAAAAAAGCAATAAGGGCTACCTTCAGGTGTCCTTCTCTGTCCCTTGAAACAAGGACTTGCAGAGTGAAATAAACTGACACTCTCCCTACCTACAGTTTTCTGTCCCTAGAATAAATGTTTTTTTTAATCACAATATAGCACAAGGACAATTCAGTCACTGTCCTTCCAGGTCCCTGGAAACAAGGACTTGCAGAGTGAAATAAACTGACACTCTCCCTACCTACAGTTTTCTGTCCCTAGAATAAATGTTTTTTTTAAGCACAATATAGCACAAGGACAATTCACTCACTGTCCTTACAGGTCCCTGGAAACAAGGACTTGCAGAGTGAAAGAAAAAAAACACTCTCCCTACCTACAGTTTTCTGTCCCTAGAAAAAATGTTTTTTTTAATCACAATATAACACAAGGACAATTCACTCACTGTCCTTCCAGGTCCCTGGAAACAAGGACTTGCAGAGTGAAATAAACTGACACTCTCCCTACCTACAGTTTTCTGTCCCTAGAATAAATGTTTTTTTTAAGCACAATATAGCACAAGGACAATTCACTCACTGTCCTTACAGGTCCCTGGAAACAAGGACTTGCAGAGTGAAAGAAAAAAAACACTCTCCCTACCTACAGTTTTCTGTCCCTAGAAAAAATGTTTTTTTTAATCACAATATAACACAAGGACAATTCACTCACTGTCCTTCCAGGTCCCTGGAAACAAGGACTTGCAGAGTGAAATAAACTGACACTCTCCCTACCTACAGTTTTCTGTCCCTAGAATAAATGTTTTTTTTAAGCACAATATAGCACAAGGACAATTCACTCACTGTCCTTCCAGGTCCCTGGAAACAAGGACTTGCAGAGTGAAATAAACTGACACTCTCAATACCTACAGTTTTCTGTCCCTAGAATAAATGTTTTTTTTAATCACAATATAGCACAAGGACAATTCAGTCACTGTCCTTCCAGGTCCCTGGAAACAAGGACTTGCAGAGTGAAATAAACTGACACTCTCCCTACCTACAGTTTTCTGTCCCTAGAATAAATGTTTTTTTTAATCACAATATAGCACAAGGACAATTCAGTCACTGTCCTTCCAGGTCCCTGGAAACAAGGACTTGCAGAGTGAAATAAACTGACACTCTCCCTACCTACAGTTTTCTGTCCCTAGAATAAATGTTTTTTTTAATCACAATATAGCACAAGGACAATTCACTCACTGTCCTTCCAGGTCCCTGGAAACAAGGACTTGCAGAGTGAAATAAACTGACACTCTCCCTACCTACAGTTTTCTGTCCCTAGAATAAATGTTTTTTTTAAGCACAATATAGCACAAGGACAATTCACTCACTGTCCTTACAGGTCCCTGGAAACAAGGACTTGCAGAGTGAAAGAAAAAAAACACTCTCCCTACCTACAGTTTTCTGTCCCTAGAAAAAATGTTTTTTTTAATCACAATATAACACAAGGACAATTCACTCACTGTCCTTCCAGGTCCCTGGAAACAAGGACTTGCAGAGTGAAATAAACTGACACTCTCCCTACCTACAGTTTTCTGTCCCTAGAATAAATGTTTTTTTTAATCACAATATAGCACAAGGACAATTCAGTCACTGTCCTTCCAGGTCCCTGGAAACAAGGACTTGCAGAGTGAAATAAACTGACACTCTCCCTACCTACAGTTTTCTGTCCCTAGAATAAATGTTTTTTTTAAGCACAATATAGCACAAGGAGAATTCACTCACTGTCCTTCCAGGTCCCTGGAAACAAGGACTTGCAGAGTGAAAGAAAAAAAACACTCTCCCTACCTACAGTTTTCTGTCCCTAGAAAAAATGTTTTTTTTAATCACAATATAACACAAGGACAATTCACTCACTGTCCTTCCAGGTCCCTGGAAACAAGGACTTGCAGAGTGAAATAAACTGACACTCTCCCTACCTACAGTTTTCTGTCCCTAGAATAAATGTTTTTTTTAAGCACAATATAGCACAAGGACAATTCACTCACTGTCCTTACAGGTCCCTGGAAACAAGGACTTGCAGAGTGAAAGAAAAAAAACACTCTCCCTACCTACAGTTTTCTGTCCCTAGAAAAAATGTTTTTTTTAATCACAATATAACACAAGGACAATTCACTCACTGTCCTTCCAGGTCCCTGGAAACAAGGACTTGCAGAGTGAAATAAACTGACACTCTCCCTACCTACAGTTTTCTGTCCCTAGAATAAATGTTTTTTTTAATCACAATATAGCACAAGGACAATTCAGTCACTGTCCTTCCAGGTCCCTGGAAACAAGGACTTGCAGAGTGAAATAAACTGACACTCTCCCTACCTACAGTTTTCTGTCCCTAGAATAAATGTTTTTTTTAATCACAATATAGCACAAGGACAATTCAGTCACTGTCCTTCCAGGTCCCTGGAAACAAGGACTTGCAGAGTGAAATAAACTGACACTCTCCCTACCTACAGTTTTCTGTCCCTAGAATAAATGTTTTTTTTTAATCACAATATAGCACAAGGACAATTCACTCACTGTCCTTACAGGTCCCTGGAAACAAGGACTTGCAGAGTGAAATAAACTGACACTCTCCCTACCTACAGTTTTCTGTCCCTAGAATAAATGTTTTTTTTAAGCACACTATAGCACAAGCACAAAACACACTGACACTCTCCCTACCTATCCTTCTCTTTCCCTAAACTAAAGGAATCCAGGTTAAGCAAGAAAGAAATAACAGTCACTGTCCCTGCCTATGCTGCTCTATCCCTGCTCCGGAACACACTACACTAGGCCGCCGTGCTGGCGGCCTTTTATAGTGTGGGGCGTGTACTAAACACCCTCAGCAATAATTGGCCACAGGCATCCTGCCTGTGGCCAATCATTGCTCTCCTCGCTGCCGGCGCTGTGATTGGCCAAGCATGCGGGGTCACAGTGCATGCTTGGCCAATCACAGCGCCTGGATGACACTGCGATGGCGTAGTGCATTGTGGGCCGTTCGCGTCACTCGAATTTGGCGCGAACGGCCCAAATCGTTCGATCTTCGTCGAACGATCGAACAGCCGATGTTCGAGTCGAACGTATGTTCGACTCGAACACGAAGCTCATCCCTAATCAGCAGCAAAATAATTTGATTATTGCAGCATTATAACGAAGAAAAGAATGCGCTGCATTAAACGATGCAATAATTTACAGCATGACGAATGTGCTATCTCCATTACGAACGCTAGTTTTACCAGAACGAGCGCTCCCGTCTCATCACTTGCTTCTGAGCATGCACGATTTTTACACGTCGTTAAAGCCTACACACGGTCGTTTTTCATGATGAGAAAATTGACAACGTGAAAAACGACGAGAAAAATTAGAGCATGTTCCAAATTTTTAATGCCCATTTTTCACGTCTTGAAAAATGCTCTGGAGCCCACACACGATCGTTTTTAATGACCAAATAAAAAAATGGCATTTTTCTCATCATGAAAAACGGTCGTGTGTACGCGGCATTAGAGTATATGTCTGGGCTGGCAATACTGCTTGGGATTTCAGTGCAGCAGAGGCGATGGGGGTAATTTACTACAAGCAAATATACTGTGCACTGCTCCAAGTATACAAGAGCTTAGTAAATGAGGTAAAGCTTCACTGTGCAAAGAATACTTAATCACATGCAAGGAAAATAAAAAAATAGCATTTTTGCTTGCGCTTGATTGGATTATAGAAATCAGCAGAGCTTCCCCTAATTTCAGAGCTTCCCCTCAGATTAAGAGCAACTGCACAGTATATTTGCCTTTAGTAAATCAACCTCAATGTGTTGCAGCTTAACCGCCAATGTGGCCTTAAAAAGTTGGAACACCTGGGGAGTGGGAAGGATTGGTATTAATGTGACCCCTGTCCAGAGCTTTTTTTCTTAGAGAATAGGACCAGGAACTCCCCATTTCTGAGTCACCTCTTTTCTCCGCCCCTACCCACCTCTGAGCACCATTCCTTGGTTTCACCCCCTACCCACCTCCCAGTACAGAATACAGAACCAAGTATCATTTTGTAATTTGTATGGATTTTGGTAATGATAATGTAGCACACAGATCCTTTACCCTGCTTACCTCCACAAGCAGAATGGGACACACCATGCCACAAGCTCAATATCCTCCTGATAGAAGAGGGTGAGCGTTGTTATCTGTTTTGAGTCCTGCAGCGAGTTACCTCCTTCCATTGGTTCTCTCACCTAGAGTGTAGGGTAAAGTCTATTCTCTTCTTGTATTCAATAAGACCATTGTCCAGACAGTATTAAACCCAATAAAGAAAGGTTTATTTTGCTTGCGTAGAAACTTGATAGGAAAGTTGGAGATAGAGAATTTAACAGGGAGGCAGGTTCAGGCAGGCGGCACTTAACTGTCAGTTATCTCCACTCAGTCCTGAGTGGGCTTTGCTCACCCGGATAGTCCCCTCTCACGGTCCTAGCAGCCGGTGTGGAGCACGGAACATTCACTTTAAATTTCCTAAGGATACGATCAGGATATGACCTTCTGAATCCCGAACTTCCCAGCACTTGTAACACTTGAGACCTTTGGTGCCAGTGGGCACGTTACAAGGCTTTTGGCGGATTATGGAATCCTTCCCCCAACCAGGCCTCTCCTGAGACAGTGACTTCCCTCACCGATCCCTGCGGTCAGGTCCTCCCCTGGTTTCCTCTCCTTCAGAGCGGGTCACACCCACTTGGGCACCCTGGGACTCCTCTTCTGGTGTAGGCCTCAGCTAAAGGTGCTGGGCCTACCTGGAATGATACAGCCTCGGGCTGAAGGTGCCCAGGGCTGAATACACACACACGTACCCCTGGCCATGAGGGCCACCGAAGGGGTCCTCTGGATCACCTCCGAACTCCCGGACCTAATGTCGTCCGCCCCTTAAGTACCCTCTCCCGGCATGCACAGTGGGTAGACCACGCCCACTGCACGCCTGCCGAGAGAGGACACCCAATCGCGCTGCAATGCTGTGGTTCAACCTGAGACCTGGGCGACAGCGCCACCCACAGGTCAAAGGGAACTGTACTGCCAAGCAACACCACAACAAAGCAGAAACCAATTTAAAGAATTCAAACAGCCTGAGCCTAAATATTTGCTCAGGCCACCTCTTAAATTTAGGCATAGCGACCCCAATTATGGGGGGTCCACTACAATAACAAGAAAATCACTAAAACAGATCCCATGCAGCCAGTAACAGATGCCCCCACCATGTACAGCAGAGGTATAAGAGAATAAAAATGCACCTAATAAGTGCAGTATGTAAGTAAAAACATTTAATTAATAAAAGATCAGCCAAATGGCTACTCACAATACAGTGAATAAAATTGAGCATGGGTTTATGCAGGGGGTGTCACTCTGCTGTCCGAAGTCGTCCGCAGTTGTATCTGCTCCGGTGTAGGACAATCCGGTGGAGGTGTGTCCGTGGCTGTACTGAAGATAGATCTTGTTTGACGTCCGGCTGGGCCGGAATTCTCTGCACATCGGCGTGCGTTCCTGCCTGGAGAGCAAATGGCTATCGGCTTCAGGAAGTGACGTCAGAATGGGCTCGTACTGATCAATTTGGCTGATCTTTTATTAATTAAATGTTTTTACTTACATACTGCACTTAGTAGGCACATTTTTCTTCTCTTATTTTGCTATCTACAGAGTCGCTTCACTCTGTGCCAACGGTGCATATGCAATCTTACCTTTTCATTTGTCCATTTTACTAATATCATCATCACCAGTATCATCATATGGATTTTCTTATTATTACTGTCATTGTTTTCCCATTGGGACTTTATTACCACTGTTGTCATTATTATTAGTAATTCTCATATTTTATACCCCTCCTTATCAGTACCACCATTTCTGTGTACAACGACGACTGTTGGTGTTTTTATTTTACAACCAGCATATAATTTCACTTATGTATCTTTTGGCTTGTTGTTCGCGCCGTCATTCTGTTTGCTATTCTATGTACAGCAGGGGTGCTCAACCTTTTGAAGAGCAAGGGCCACTTAAACGTCTTGGTAACCGGTCGCAGGCCACAATGAGCGGAGCGGGTGGATGGCGGATTGGATTGGAGGTAGGCGTTTGTAAACGAACACAAGTCCATTTACATCTTCCACTCCTTAGAGGTGAATGGAGGGTCCCATTGGGTTGGACTGACTGTGTGAAAGGGGTCTAAGGCTGCTTTCACACTGATGCACTGTTGTTTACCCGTATCACAGGTGCAGCACAGTTCACCTGTGGCTTTCCTGCAGGTTAGCTGCAATTTGCCAAAGACTTCTATTTTATCCTGTAGGTGTGGTACACTTTCAGAAAGCATACCAAACTCGCAGGTAATAGAAGTCTATGGCTCAGTGAAGGTAACCCACAGGTGCACTTCTCTGCACCTGTGGATCAGTTTGAAAGCAGCCCAGTAACTACCGCAGAACAGATATGCCCAAATATACACTGTGATTTTAGTAATAAACCTACCTTTAATAACCGTATTCTAAATCTATTCTATTTTATTCCATCTCAGAGCAGGGGGTCGTGGGCCACATCAGAGGGCTTCGTGGGCCACATGTGGCCCCCGGACCACTGGTTGGGCACCCATAATGTACAGTATAGGGTTGAATACCTGCATTGCATTTGGTGGCACAAAGGCCCTGTCCACCCACTGAAGCTTTAGGGAGAGGAGGAGAGTGCTGGGGCGGGGAATTAGGTATCGGTAAGTGTTAATGCCTGTTCAACTGTTCCTAGACTAAATGGGGCATTTAACCCCTGCAGTGTGGAGGGGCCTCACTGCAAGTGTTGATTTTGTCACATTCCTAGAGATCAGCTTTCATTTTTTTAGTTGTTTGTATGTCTTAAAAAACTTCACCCATTAATGTGAACTTGGAAAGGAATCGTTTTTTTATACCAGTGACACATCAGTGATAAACTTAATGTACGATAAACTTTGTGGATCACTGGGTAAACCCAATACGTACAGTGGGTATAGAGAATAATCGCACTTTGTTGCTTTGTTTTGCAGCCTGAAATGACACAGTTTTTATTTTATCCAGCTGTATTTACTAATTTACTGCAACTTAGAACATCCAAGTGAAAGAAATAACACCAACATGTCAGAAAAAAAAAAAAAAAACAGGATCACTGAGTTGGAAAAAGGATCACCCCCTTGTGTCAGTAATTTGTTGATCCATCTTTTGCTTTAATTGCATCATTTAGTCTGTTGGGATATGTCTTTTCTAACTTTGCACATAATATTTGCCCACTCTTCTTTGCAGAACAGAGTTTCAATGGGTTTTAAGTCTGGGGTCTGACTAGACCATGCAAGGACATTCACTTTTTTCTCCTTCAACCACAGTGTGGTTATTTTTGCTGTGTGCTTTGGCTCATTGTCATATTGGAAGGTAAACCTTTTTTCACAACTTTCTGGCAGAGGGCAACAGATTTTCCTTAAGAAATTTGATGGTGTGACGGGGGGCACCTTGAGAGGTTGGGAAATCCTTGTTTCAGCTCCCCATGTACCTCTTATGTGTAAGTTACCCTGTGTCTATTAGGGGCACAGGGTGACCGAGAAAAGGATGGACAGCTACTTAATGGACACTGAGAATGTGGTTTGGAGTACATCAAATGGGACAGTAATATTTATCAACAATATCTCTCAAGAAATATATAAAGACTATTCCTGGTTTGTTTGATTCTGAACTATACATGTTAATTGAAAGAGCTGGTCACATTGATCTCTGTTCAATGTAGGGGTCAGACAGTCTGCTACTGGGGTCTCTTGCTACTGTCCAAAAGTGTTCTGTGTTTATACTTAAATCAATGTGTATTGTAACTTGTGAGATCGAAGCTGGCAAATCTGACCTGTAGTGGGGATATCTGATTAATCACAACATTGTCTGGGTGGGCATTGAGTGACCTTGGCTGGGTTAAGTCACTAGTTAATTAGCTCATGTTAATTATGTTCTTGGTTACAGTTGTATTACTAAGGTAATATGATCAGGAGGGGGGGGGGTGTCCTTCTGTGGTATATATTTTGTGTGAGTTTGTTCATATAAACATTCCATGTTTCTACAAGCTAGTGTCGGCTAGTGTTGTATGATCGGCTATAATATCTGATCTCTGATGTTCAACTGGAGGAGGCTGTATACTGACGGAAGCACAGTTGAAGGTTAAATGGCGTTGCGTGTCATTGAGAAGGTGGTGAGCTACACCTGATTGTGTTTACAAGTTATTTTTAAGAGGGGGTGATCCTTTTTCCAACTCAGTGATTCTGTCTTTGAATGTTTTAACACACAGCTGGATAACACAAAAACTGTGTCTGTCTTCATTTCAGGCTGCAAAGCAACAAAATCTGATTATTTTAAAGAGTGTGATTCTTTTCTATACCCATCGTACAACAGCCTAATGGCTAATAACCTAGTCTAGCGGATGAGCATATTTTTTACAATTTGGTCTTTTTAGGTTTCCAGAGGATATTTTATTGGTTATGTCATTTCCTCAAAGTCTACTCAAAGCTCCTATTTAAATTTGTATTAGTTATTGAAGAGATAAGACACCCAGCTGTTCCTCAGATCTCTTGGGGATTTACTTATCTATGCCAGCGAGATTTTACCACCACATCCCATAGCCCTCAAGTTACATTAGAATCCAGGGGGTGCTTCAGGCCAGGCTTTATCTATAATTGCAATATCAGTTTTGGGTGGGCCACCCCCTTAACCAATAACCCCATCATGTTCATGTACCTTGAAAATACAGATCAGGGTTTAAATTTAAAATTAGGGAAGTAGGGAATGTTCAGTGTGCAAAGTGAGTTTTAACTCAGCTTAGTGACTGAAGTGAAGAATACTCAATTCTTGAATTAACTCACAAAGCTAAGTAACAGGTCACAGAGGCTTATACTCCTTTAGGGTCCGTTCGCATGGAATTTGCCCACTCCATTCAGCAGGGGATCTGTGAACACACTGTCTGCTGAATCGAATATCTATACCCATATTTGTCTGCATTTTGACAGTGAACCTTTCTAGATCCATGTTGGAGCTATGAATAGTTGATTGAAAATGAACTTACATCTATTTACATCAGGCGATTTCCAATCCTTTACGATTAGGTCTGGAAAAACTGAAAAGGACCTGGACAGACTTGGAGTTAGGTGGATGCTAACAAACACTTAGGCCCTGTACACACGATCGGATTTCCTATGGATTTTAAACCGATGGATTTTTCCATCGGAAATCCGATGAAGCTGACTTCCATCAGTCTTGCCTACACACCATCAGTCAAAAAACCGACCGTCCCAAACGCGGTGACGTAAAACACTCAGATGAGCCGAGAAAAATGAAGTTCAATGCTTCTGAGCATGCGTCGACTTGATTCTGAGCATGCGTGGGTTTTTTATCCGATGGAGTTCCCCACAGACGATCGGAATTTGCTATCAGTTTTTTATCCATCGGAAAAATGTAAAACATGTTCTTTTTTTTGACAACGATGGAAAAAAGACTGATGGGGCCCATACACGATCGGTTTGTCCGATGAAAAAAATCCATCGGACTGTTTTCACCGGAAAAAACTATCGTGTGTACACAGCTTTACTGTATCTGTTTACATCTGTCTGCCTATAGACTTACATGAAGCTTCCGACCAGGTCCACCTGAAAAACGGACAGGCAGACCTGATCAGGAAAAGCCTGTGTGAAAGGACCCTTAGTAAATCAACGCCATCAAACCCAAGCCTGTTGTAAATTTTACATTAATTGGACAAGAATAACACTTTGTAAAGGTCCTTTAAATTCTAAATTCTATGGCAAAATACAGCTATGCATCTGTTTCTGTTCAGTGTTTTATGTTTAGATTTTTGCAAGTTTTTGTGGTAACAACGTAGTGCTATGATGCACCCAATAAACATATGGTGAGAATCTTAGCTGTTTATATTGAGCAATACATAAATAACAGGAAAATCATGTCATGATATAATGACCCCTTTGCAAACAGGAGAGGAACTTATAAAGTTTAAGGCATCACTGTGAAATAGCATGTGAAAAAAGGAAGTACAGAGAAACTATCGTATCTCCTCATTGTGAGAAAGAAAAGACGAAAAAAACAATTTTATCTATAGGATCATGATTATTAGAGGTGCTCAGTGTGGCACTAGAATGCTTAATGAACTGGATACAACAAGCTTCCAGTGCTCAGTGGAATGTGTCTGCCCCCTGAGCCCATTTAAAAAAGGTCTGCCAGATAGGATTAAGGATGAGTTAACCTGAATTGACCTTCTACAAGTACTAGATTATTTCACATAAGTCTTCATCTATACTGACCTCTGTCTCTCTGATCATTGAGATAGTTCCAACATTTGAAAATGCCAGATCAACACGGTTAATCTTGTAGAAACAACATCCGATTTCCTTGGAGTTCTCAGTCTTATGCCCCGTACACACGATCGTTTTTAATGTCATTTTTTAAACCAACGTTTTTCTCCTCGTTTTTTTTCATGTTTCCTCTCAAGCCTGCCTTGCGTACACACTATCATTAAAAAAAACGATCAAGCAAAGCGCAGTGACGTTCAACACGTACGACGGCACTATAAAGGGGAAGTTCCGTTCGAATGGCGCCACCCTTCATGTTAGTAAAGTTTGTTGAGCGACGATTCGCGCTTTTCAGTCCGTTACTGTGTAATGAATGTGCTATCTCCATTACGAACGCTAGTTTTACCAGAACGAGCGCTCCCGTCTCATACTTGATTCTGAGCATGCGCGTTTTTTTTCACGTCGTGAAAGCATACACACTATCGTTTTTCACGTCGTTAAAAAAAACGACATGAAAAACGACGTGAAAAAAGAGAGCATGTCCGGAATTTTTAATGGCCGTTTTTCACGTTGTTAAAAATGCTCTGGAGCCTACACACGATCATTTTTAATGGCCATTTTTTAAAATGCCATTTTTAACGGCATGAAAAACGATCGTGTGTATGGGCATTAGTGTTTGCTATTTCCAGGTTCTGTATTTCAATGTTAGTGTACAATATTATTATTATTATACAGGATTTATATAGCGCCAACAGTTTGCGCAGCGCTTTACATCAGGGAAGACAGTACAGTCACAATACAATTCAATACAGGAGGGATCAGAGAGCCCTGCTCGTTAGAGCTTACAGTCTAGAAAGGAGGGTCACGTGGAACAAAGGGTAGTAGCTGTGGGGGATGATCAGATGGACAAAAATTTAAATACAGTTGTTAGGTGTGGGTAGGATAGGCTTCTCTGAAGAGGAGGGTTTTTAGGGATCCTCTAAAAGCTCATAGAGAAGGAGATAAACTGACAGATTGGGGTAAGGAGTTCCATAGGCTTGGAGAGGCTCTGGAAAAGTCCTGGAGACGAGCATGGGAGCAGGTGATGAGAGAGCTAGACAGGAGGAGGTCTTGAGAAGAACAAAGAGAAAGATTAGGTTGGTATTTAGAGACTAGGTCAGTGATGTAGCTGGGGGCAGAGTTGTGGATGTCTTTGTAGGTAGTTGTTAGTATTTTGAATTTAATTTGTTGGGTGAGCGGAAGCCAGTGGAGGGATTGACAGAGAGGAGTAGCAGAGACAGAGCGGTTGGTAAGGTGGATAAGTCTGGCAGCAGTATTCATGATGGACTAAAGAGGGGATAGAGTATGCAGAGGTAAGCCAATGAGGAGGAAGTTGCAGTAATCGAGGTGAGAGATGACCAGGGAGTGAATTAGGAGCTTTGTTGTGTCATTAGTTAGAAAGGGGCGTATTTTAGAGATGTTGCGGAGGTTGAGGTGACAAGATTTGGACAGTGATTGGACATGAGGCTTAAAGTAGAGTTCAGAGTCCAGGACTACTCCTAGGACCTTGGCATGTGGGGATGGGCTGATAGTTGTGCCATAGATTTTGACAGAGAGATCAGGGGAAGAGGCACATGGGGGAGGAAAAATTATAAGTTCAGTTTTGGATAGATTAAGTTTGAGGAATTGGTGTGACATCCAAACTGATATATCAGATAGTAAATTAGTGATACGTGAGGAGAATGATGGAGTGAGTTGAGGGGTAGAGAAATAGATTTGAGTGTCATCAGCGTAGAGATGGTATTGGAAGCCGTGGGAGGCTATCAGCTGACCCAGGGAGGAGGTGTAGATTGAAAATAGGAGAGGTCCAAGAACAGAACCTTGGGGGACCCCAACAGAGAATGGAAGAGGAGGAAGTAGAGTTGTAAGTAACGCTAAAGGTGAGGTTCGATAAGTAGGTAGAGAACCAGCGAAGAGTACAGTCACGGAGACCAAAGGTGTGGAGTTTTTTGAGGAGGAGGGGGTGGTCAACCGTATCGAAGGCAGCAGAGAGGTCCAGGAGTAGGAGTACAGAATAGTGTCCCTTAGTTTTGGCCGTTAGTATATCGTTTGTTAGTTTTAGGAGAGCAGTGTCTGTGGAATGTTGAGGACGAAATCCAGACTGAAGGGGATCTAGAAGGTTATTATCAGCAAGGTGGACGCTCAGTCGGTTGTAGACTAGACGTTCAAGGAGTTTGGATAAAAAGGGGAGCAAGGAGATGGGGCGTAGGTTGTCAAGATTGGATGGGTCCAGTGAGGGATTTTTAAGTATGGGGCTGACTAGGGCATGTTTCAAAGAGTTAGGGAAGATGCCAGACGAGAGGGAGAGATTGAAGATGTGGGTTAGAGAGTGTAGAATAGAGCCAGAGTGTGAATGTAGCATTTGCGAGGGAACAGGATCCAGAGCGCAGGTGGTAAGATGGACATTAGCAAGTAATTTAGCAACCTTGTCTATAGTGGTGGGGTTGAAAGAGGGAAGTAATGATTGTACCTGTGGGCTTTTGGTGTAAAGCGTGAAGGGTATCTGAACAGTAGAGATCTCCTCGCAAATTGTATCAATTTTCTGTTTGAAATGATTGGCGATCTCCTGGGCGGTGAGTGAGTTAGTGGGTGGAGGCAGTGGAGGACGAAGGAGAGAGTTGAAGGTAGAGAAGAGTTGACGGGGACGGGATGATAAGTTTTTAATGAGGGTGATGAAATAGGTCTGCTTGGCAGTGAGGAGGTTGGAATTGTATTTTTGGAGGGCAGATTTATACTGGACAAAATCTTTCTGGGACTTAGTCTTACGCCACTGGCGCTTGAGAGCACGGCTGTGTTTTTTCAGACTTCTAGTATCATCTGTTTGCCAGGGTTGAAGGGGACGGGGCCTTATTCTGCGTGTAGTGAGGGGGGCCAGTCTGTCCAGTGATGCTAGAAGTGAAGTGTTGTACACAGAAGTGGCTAGGTCGGTGCAGGACAGGGGTGCGATTTTGTCATAGAGGTGGTCAGTCACAGAGTATAGAAGAGAAGGGTTGATTGGGTGAAGGTTTCTAAGAGTAACCCTTAGGCGTTTGGAGGGAGAGGAGGGAAAAGACAAGGTCAAGGGTATTGCCTTCGGAGTGAGTAGGAGCATGTATCCATTGCTTCAGGTCAAAGGAGGAGGTTAGACTGAGAAGTTTGGAAGTTGAAGGAGTGTTATTATTAGTAGGGATGTTGAAGTCGCCAAGAATGATTGTGGGGATTTCAGAAGAGAGAAAGTAGGGTAGCCAGGCAGAGAAGTCATCAAGAAAGGACGATACTGGACCGGGGGGCCGGTAGATCACAGCTATCCTTAGAGAAACTGGGGAGAAGAGACGAATGCAATGTGCCTCAAATGAGGAGAGTGACAGAGAGGGAGGTGGGTGAAGTACCTGAAAGGTGCTATGTGGGGCTAAAAGGATTTCAACACCCCCTCCTTTGCGTCCACTGGATCAGGGAGAGTGAGTCCACAGAAGACCACCGTGGGATAGAGCAGCAGAAGATGCAGTGTTGGATTCATGAAGCCAGGTTTCGGTAACGGCGAGTAGATTAAATGAGTTAGCGATAAAGAGATTGTGGAGGGCGGTGAGTTTGTTACAGACAGAGCGAGCATTCCAAAGGGCGCAAGAGAAAGGGAGTCTGGTCTTGGGAAGAAGAGAAATGGGAACTAGATTGTGTGCATTGCGGCTGCAGCCAGAGGGGGTAGGGTAATGGGTGCGTTGAGCACAGTTAGATGAAGGAGGCCCAGGGTTTGGGAATACATCACCAGAGGATAGGAGAAGCAGAAGGGTGAGGGAGGTAATGTGGGAATGTGATTTATATGGAGGGACATGCCCCAGTGGTTTGGAGTATTGGGCGTGTGAATTTAGAATTAGCCAGAGTTGGTGAGTGCAGTAATAGGGAGAGGACAGAAGTGAGGGTGATATATTTAAGGTGTGGGGTGGAGAAGAGGGGTGTGGGAAAGACAGTTTAAGGATAGAAGACACAGCTGTCAGAAGGAGTGGTAGACAGTACATTTTAGAAGGGGGAGGAAGAGCTGAAAGTGTGAAAAAGTATACCTGTATGGTAAATTTCAAGGTGTTTTGTGCATTCGCTGAAGTGCAGAGTCAGAAGTGCTTCCACTAATAGAAATAGCCCCACTTGGAGAAAAAGCCCCAGTTGCAAATGTGCCCCCTGCAAATGCTTTCCCCAAAGGATGCTTATATTTATACTGATGGGGATAGGGGGTGGGTGCATTTCAATTATCTAATCAGGAGGTAGGGATGAGCCGAACACCCCCCGGTTCGGTTCGCACCAGAACCTGCGAACGGACCGAAAGTTTGCGCGAACTTTAGAACCCTATTAAATACAATGTACGCGAAGGTTCAAAATCAAAAGTGCTAATTATAACGGCTAATATGCAAGTTATTGTCTTAAAAAGGGTTTGGGGACCCGGGTCCAGCCCCATGGGACATGTATCAATGTAAAAAGAAGTTTTAAAAACGGCCGTTTTTTCGGGAGCAGTGATTTTAATGATGCATAAAGTGAAAAAAAAGGGAAATATTCCGTTAAATATCGTACCTGGGGGTTGTCTAAAGTATGCCTGTGAAGTGGCACGTGTTTCCCCATATTTAGAACTGTCCCTGTACAAAATAAAATTTCTAAAGGAAAAAATAGTCATTTAAAACTGCTTGCGGCTTTAATGTAATAACTGGTCCCGGCAATATGGATGAAAATCATTGAAAAAAATGGCATGGGTACCCCCTCACCCCCACCCCCCCCCAGCCCACTACCAGCCCCTTTGGGTCTAGTATGGGTATTAAGGGGAACCCCACACCCAAAGTAAAAAAAGGCCCTATATACAGTACTCTGAACAGCAGTATACAGGCGGTGCAAACAAGACAGGGACTGTAGGTTTGTTCTTAAGTAGAATCTGTTTGTAATTTGGAACAGGTACATTTTTTAAGTGTAGCTCCAGCCAAAAAATCTATTTTTAAGCTTTTTGGAAAACATAGGGAAGGGTTATCACCCCTGTAACATTTGTTTTGCTGTCTATGCAGTGTGCACCTGTTCAGAACAGTTCACCTCACTTTCCGTCCCAATAACAAATGTTTTTTTTAAATTTGGGTTTTTTAGTGAAACAAGGATTGGTGATAAAGCATCAGTAGAGAGGAGACACCTTTTTCCCATATTAACTCTTACAGGAGAGAATTTCCCTTCCTAGGGGTAGATTTCCTCTCACTTCCTGTTGTCTCCTTCCGTTTGCAAGTAGGAGTCGTTTGTAAGTTGGATGTTTGAAAGTAGGGGCCTGCCGTATATACTCTGCAGAAATTTGGCCCTTAGGTGTTGGTGTTGCCACAACACTGTAAGCCCTCACAGTTACTCTTGGTGGGTGCTGGAATGCCCTGCTGTGAACTATTATATCAGGAATTGTAATTACATGCCATTGTTGAACAGTGGTAGGAAAAAGTGGGCCTTTGGTGGTGGTGCTGGTGCCACAACACTGTAAGCCCTCACAGTTACTCTTAGTGGGCGCATGAATGGGCCCTGCTGTGAATTATTAGATCAAGAATTGTAATTGCATGCCCCTGTTGAACAGGGGCAGAAAAATTAGGCCTTTGGTGGTGGAGGTGGTGCTGGTGCCACAACACTGTAAGTCCTCAACGTTACTCTTGGTGGGCGCAGGAATGGGCCCAGCTGTGAAATATTAGATCAAGAATTGTAATCACATGCCCCTGTTGAACAGGGGCGGAAAAATTTGGCCTTTGGTGGTAGTGGTGTTGCCACAACACTGTAAGCCCTCACAGTTACTCTTGGTGGGCGCAGGAATGGGCCCTGCTGTGAATTATTACATCAAGAATTGTAATTACATGCCCCTGTTGAACAGGGGCATAAAAATTGTGCCTTAGGCACTGGTGCCACAACACTGCAACCCCTCACAGATACTGTAGTTGGAGCACAGCAATGAGCCCTGTTGCAAAGTATTGCATCAGAAATTGTAATTGCATGCCCCTGTTAAACAGGGGCAGAAAAATTGGGCCTTAGGCACTGGTGCTGGTGCCACAACACTGCCGCCCCTCACAGATTCTGAACTTGGAGCACAGCAATGAGCCCTGCTGCAAAGTATTGCATCAAAAATTGTATTTACAAGCCCCTGTTAAACAGGCTGGAAAATTGGGCCTTAGGCACTGGTGCTGGTGCCACAACACTGCAACCCCTCACAGATACTGTAGTTGGAGCACAGCAATGCGCCCTGCTGCAAAGCATTGCATCAAAAATTGTAAATACACGCCCCTGTTAAACAGGGGCTGAAAAATTGGGCCTTAGCCACTGGTGGTGGTGCCTAGAACCAAAAATGTTCTTTCAAGCTATCAGCATGATTATTGAGGAGGAAGAGGATAGTCACTCAGCATAACAGGATAGTCACTCAGCATCAGCATAGGCAGTCTTGAAGGGATCTGACATTTCCCAAAAAATTAATCGGTAATGTAACGGCACCCTAAATACGAAAGGGGTTAACGCCGTTTAGAATATTCCCTCTCTGAACACACAACCACTATCGACCCTCCACAGCCAGACGACCACTTCCCATAGGAATTAATCCTTCTGGAAGAACGAGACGCACTCTGTATCTTCCTAGCATCGAATGACTTTATTGAGAAAAACATTGTAACTTTTATAACCATCCAATACTGCATTAACCTAACATGAACAATGGTCCAGCTCCACCCACAACATAACAGACCCAATACACACAAGTATGCAGGTGATTCATCAACATCTCTTCAATTAACCCGTCTGCTGCTAGTTCCACAACCTATAATTATAGGCTTAATTCCCCCAAACCACAATGGACAATAGAATGTAAATCACCACAAACAATGAACAGGTCCTTTAGAAGCTGGGATTAGCATTACACTAGGCAGACAGATGATTGAGGCTGAACACCTCAGTATCTCTCAATTAACCTGTTGAGTTCAGAAACAGTAAATAGTCCTTTACAGATATCCTTTATCCTTGGGGATATGGTGGATAAATATTACAGACCCATTTTAGGTAGCCCAAGATATATTTCTTAATGTCCATTATTTCCTGGCTCACCCTGTGTCCAAAGTGACCCTCCTGTCACAGGTAACATCAGCATCAGGTGCTTGGTAGCTGGTGGTGATCCAAGACTGATTCATTTTTATGAAGGTCAGTCGATCGACCGAGTCTGTGGACAGGCGCACCCTGTGATCGGTTAAAAAGCCTCCAGAAGCACTGAATGTGCTGTGAGAGTGAGAGCCCCTGGCATAGTGAAAATGTGTTTAAAATGGACACAGGACTCTCAAAGAAGCAATTTGAGAAGTTCCAGCAAAAGATTGGTGAGCAGAGAAAACTATGCTTTACGTTTTCTCTGGATTTTGTAAGCCTGGATTAGGGCTGGAAACTTGAAGACTTCAAAGAGCATTGGGAGGGATGGAGTCTTCAGTCATGTGTCCGGGTTTTCCAGAAGCTCTGCAGGTTATGTGTGTGTCCAGGTGCACACACTCATTATAAGACAGAGCTGAGCATAGCTCAGGGTGTGTGGGAAAGGAGCTGGTGTGTCAGCAGTTGCTGGAGGGAAGTGTGCTACTGTGTAAGAGGCAACATCCTTGAGACGGTTCTCCATGTGGGAGAGGTTCCAGGTCAGTGGACAGAGAGTTGGGCCAGCTGAGAGACGGGGAGACTATAGCTGAGACAATGGGAAGAGAGAGTCTTGAGGACCAGAGGGGACTGTAAGTCTTAAAGGAGTGTGAAAGCCTGGAGTGTCAGGAAAGCCCCTTCCTAGAGGCCAGGAGTGGGCCTGTGCAGCAAGGAACAGCGCCCAAGGCTGAGCGAGCCTTAAGATCCAGGTGGATTGGCATTTTCATGTGTTGATGTTTTTGGGAGAAGAACCCCTGTGTGGGAAACCAAATGCACATATGAACTTTCCTTTTTGTTTCTTTCAATAAAAGTGGGCTACCACACCCTTAAACCTTAGTTCCTGTTGGCTGTGAACTCACTTACAATGCATCTATCACTGAGCTAGACATCCCCCGATGTTACAGTGTGTTCTGAAAGAACGCTGGATGCAGGACAGGCCAGTAGCTCAATTGCATACTGTGCAAGCTCTGGCCAGTGATCCATCCTCAAGACCCAGTAACCCAGAGGATTTTCGGTGGGAAAGGTGTCCAAGTCTGATCTTGCCCCTAGGTATTCCTGCACCATGTAAACCAGACGCTGGCAATGGTTGCTGGAAGCGATCATACCTTGGGGCTGCGTACTAAAAAATTGTCTGAACGCATCAGTCAGACGGCCACCTTCTCCACCGCTCCTTCTTTGACTGACCGGAGCCTCAGCAACACGTTGTCCAGGACCAGGAATTTGTAACCTCCCAGTCTCTGGGAACGCATTGCATAGACCTTTCTGCAAGGCCTCCCGGAGATGTTTCCTCCTCTGCTCCCTCTGCGACGGCAAGATAAGGTCCGCAACCTTACCCTTGTAACGGGGATCAAGGAGGGTTGCCAGCCAGTAATGATCCATCTCCTTGATTGCACGAATACGAGGATCCTTCCGCAGGCTTTGCAGGATCAGGTGGCCATGCAGCGTAGGTTTGCTGAGGCATTTGGTGCGGAGTCCTCTGGGTCACTGAGGACGACATGATCCCCAGCCACCTCCTTCCAGCCACGTACAAGTCCATGGGTGTCTTGGGACTGTAATTGATCTCTTGAAGACTGCTGCTGATGCTGAGTGCTAGGCTCCCCCTCCATGCTGACACAAAAATCCTCCTCCTCCTCCTCCTCCTCCTTTTCCTGTGTGATAGCCGGGCCAGCAGGAACACTGTCTGGATAAAGAGGGCCTTGAGAGGTAAGGAAGTCCTCCTCTTCCTGCCTCTGTTCTGCCTCAAGTGCCCTGTCCATTATTCCATGCAGCGTATGCTCCAACAGGTGGACAAGAGGGACAGTGTCACTGATGCATGCACTGTCACTGCTCACCATACTCATGGCCTCCTCAAATGGTGCCAAAAAAGGGGGATGGGGAATGGGGGGATGAGGGATGGGGAATGGGGGGATGAGGGACGGGAAAGGAAGAGGGAAGGGGAGGAAAGGAAAAGGAGAGGAAAAAAAAGGAAAATCCTCTCCTCCCAGGGGACTCAACACAGCTCAGTCAGGGGAAACATATAGGGAATAGCACTATTATCATCAAACAAATAAACAAAAATTAGATTTGTACTTTTATTTACATAAACATTTTAAATCAATATATAAAGTGACTGAACAGTTTACATGGTGGTATTTGGTGGTAATTGGTGGGATTATGAAAAATCAGTCTGGGGAGCGGACATAGGGGACTCAGGTGTAACCAGCCCAAGTAGAGAGCATAAGCATAAAAAGGCAGAAAAAGCCCTTTAATATGAAATGAGTTTGACAACAAGAACATAAATTATTATCAGGATATACTGTATCATTCAAAACCAGGGGTAATGTGAAGTAGATTTAATCCCACATTAAACCATACGTTACTTACAGGAGTTTTTCACAGGTGTCCCAACCTACACACATCCTACAATGTAGAACAGAGATCAGGATGAAAACACCTATGTCTGTTTCCTAAACTAGTTTTTCGGATTTCAACAAGTATCCCCAAGTAATTCTTGTGAGGGTTTTTTTCTGCAATTAAAAGACTTAAATAATTTTTTTACGGAAGTGGACAGTCTGTTGCTCTGAGTAGCACTAGATCTGTGCAGTCAGCCCAGGTTAGGAGAGCACACCTTTCCATGCAGCTCTGCAATTTAATTCAAAATGTCACTTAGCTTAGAGAATGAGGTGACGATTCACTTTTCAAGGAATACCCAGTGGTGTACAGTATAAGGAAAGTAAAAAAAAAGAAAGAAAAAAAAAAAGATTTTTGATTGAATGATTAAAGTGTAAGTTCCTCTGTGTAGTTTCATATTTTCTGAATAGTACATACCAGCACTTGTCCCGTTTCAAATACTGCACCTCCTTTCATTATATATGCAGCTGTAAGAGGGGCCCATCTGCAAAAACCGCTGGCCCCTTGATCCTCCTCCATCCTGAGGAACAGGAATTGTGCTAAATTGTACACCGTTATCTGTAAAAAAAGGGTTGGTGCTTTGTACATGAAATGTGTAAAGAAACAGCTACAAGATATAACCCCGTTACGAACAAAATCCACATAATCTTCTATGGGGGGGAAATAAATAAATAAATAAATATATAATTTCCATCTCATGAACAACATGCCAAATGTGAATAAGTTCTTCTGGTCTGTGGGAGTTCTGCACTTTGCTGTAAGTCTGAACCAGAGAAGACCATTGGTTTCATGGTAATATGCAAGTATTCTTTTTCCTGGTCTACCTAATAGAAGATTCTGTAAATTAGCACATATACCACATCATAATCTATTAGGCAAAGCTTTGTTATAGTTATCTTTTGGTTTTTTTAGGCTCTCACTAGTTGGCCACACCCGTACACAGCTGTAACAGGAGGACACATGGTCCTTGTGGCACAAATCCCTTACTTTAAAGTAGGGCTGTGGAAATTAACTATTAATTCCTCGATTAATCGATTAATTGTTTTGATCAATCAAAATTCTTTTGATCGATCAAAATTCTTTAGGCTTGCCGTGTCCATCTGAAGGGCTCCTTTGCTGTGCCTTCATATCTGCATGCCAGCAGGACCTTACTATCTGCCACAGGCAAGGGCTGTTACACTTCCCTCTATCACTTCCCTCTATCAACCTGGGATTCTACAGCCATCCACTGGGAGTTGTGATAGTTACCTTCACGGGACATCTACATGCCAACAGATTGATGTTATCCCCTTCTCATCTGGATTCAGCAGTGGTATCGTTGTACACATTTTTATACCAGTATCATACTTAGCTACATGTTTTTATGACTGCTTTTGCTACCGTTTGGTATTACTCGCACTATTTTTACAGATTATGTAGCTACATCGATTTTATCTCCAGTGCAATATTTATTTTGTTACCTACTTGAAGACTATAAAAGTTTTAATGCTATTCCCATCGAGCGCTGCCTTTTGTGTGTTTTTTGTATCCTGCTATCCATTTTTCCAGTGGTTGGTAGCTGCACTGGGAATCGGCCTGCAAGGAGATCAGCTAAAAGTAGTTGGATCTGTATGTGCGTTATAATTAATCAAAATTAGTCGATTAATCGATTAAAAAAAATCGATTAATCAAACACGAAAATTTTAATCAGTAACAGCCCTACTTTAAAGTGTATGTCTATCAGTTTTAGATTGGGAAATGATTAGGGGTTTTACTGCTCTCTGGGGCTCATTTAGAAAGATTTACTTTCAATAACTTTCCCAATGACTGCAATTTCACCAGACAAAAAGTGAGGGAAAATCTGCAACAGGTACACACACAGCAATAACAACCTGATAAGGGTTCTAGTCTTCTCCTACTCTACTATACAAATGAAGCATTATTATTTATGTCCATGTCCCTGTTTTCCCTCAGATTTCCCCTTACTTCCTATCTGCTGATACCATTGTAAACACCAGGGCCGCTAATAGGGGGGCACAGGCATCCCTCCTGAACGAAGGTCAGCAGGGGGGTTGGACAGGCACTAACAGTCAACCAACTTCCCAACCCTCTCTTTCTCTGCTAATCCTCCCTGACTACAGCACCCAGAAAAGGGACATGACCAGGCAAAGCACGCTGAGTTAAAACTTTTGAGAATCTGCTTTCAGCCATGCAGAGGGCAAAATGACAATGCTAGAAAAAGGGGCCTTGAGGACCAATGGGCACACCCCCTCTAAATGAAGCTTCACTCTAAATCCTGAATATGGGACCAAAAGCCCCCCAAAAATGGCTGGCAGCACTGTGTCAGGGGGGTGTGGGGGGGGGTGAGTTATATTGGAGGATACAGGTGGTGCAGGATAAAGAGGGATGCAGGGGGGTGCAGAATGAGGCTAGGGAGTGCAGAGACCAGGGTAATGGGGGATGCAGCGTAAGGTGTATTAGTGGGATGCAGGGGGTGTAAAGTGAAGTGTAATGGGGATACAGAGGAGTGCAGAGTGTGGGGTAAGAGAAGATGCACAATGTGGGATAATGGGGGATGCAAGGGCTGCAGAATGTAGGGTAGTGGTGGGGGTGGAGGATGTTGGGATGAAAGTGAGGTATAATGCAGGTACAGAAGGTCATTGGGAGATGCAGGTGGTGCAGAGTGAGGGATAATGGGGGTGAAGGGGTTACAGACAGTGGGATAGTGCACAGGGACACTGATAGGAGTATAGGGGGTTGGGACCATGTCATGTAGGCTCTACAGGGCCCCATGATTTCTTATGATGGCTCTGGTAACAGTAAGTCAGGGTAAACAGATAGTTAAACTAAAACAGGGGTTCTATCCCTCCCCACACTTTACAAAACTAAGGATACGTTTTGGCTAAATGTACATTTTAACAGATGTCTTGACTCCCAAGTACTGTATTTGGGTGCCTGCAACTGAAGGGAGACCAGAGAAGCTGGTAAATATCACACAGCTTACATTAGGCTTTAAGTGAAAACTCAAAGCATAGGATTGATGGCAAAGGAATAGATGAATACTACCAATATATGAACCCCCACATAGGCGATTTAGTTCGCATTTGCAGTGCTATAAAAGTTCTCACTCACAACTACAATACAATATGGAAGCATAAAATATAGTAAATTGAAAATAAGGATAAATATGTTACTTAGACACCTTGACTTTATACACACATTTATTGCCATGTTGTATGTTTGGAAAGTAAAATAATACTCAAATATTCTGCTTGCCTGGAAACAGTAAAGCATTGTTCCTGGAAGTCTAAGCCATTTAATGCTTTAGGAAATTAAGCCAATTAAGGAGCTTATTCAGTTTCTTTTGTCCACAGAGAGTACATCTGTTGTCTTGCTTGTATATGTCATACAAGCAAACCAACAGATACAATACAATTCTTACTTTGTATTATAATCACAAATATAAAATACCATGCATAAATATATGTGGAAAAATAACAATTCGCATTCAGATTTCCTTTGAATAAATTATATAATGTTTTAATTTCATGACATACAGTAACAAAAAAAAAAAAGAACACACACACACATTAAAAAAATTAATTCGCAATTGCCTTACAAATGAAAACATTGCATTCATTATTTGAAGGCTGTTTGCAGTGAAAATTCTATACTCAGTACTAATCTATAAAAATAAAATAAAATGTTTGGATTTTGTTTTTAGTAACAATGTTTGGCATGTTCTATCATAGCAATATTAGAGTCTTGTTAGCCATCAATTAATCTGGAATAGGGTTTAAAGGATAACCTTTATTCGTTACCATAAACAGACACCCTCACCTTCCCTTTTTGGGTCATAAGAGGTTGAGAAGGCGAGTCCCTGACTCACTGATAATAGCTTTGACCATGCTACCATGCCGCTCTTTCCTAAAACCCCCATTGTCAACTAGTGTCAAATGCTAAGGGGAGCAGTGATGTCACCCACTTTTCCATGCGACCGTATTTAGAAACAGCAATTGGCTGCTGGACCTGAGCACTGTCACATGCTCCACTTACCCGAAAGCACAGGGTATTGTCACCAACTGTGGTGGAAGTGGGGGTGGAGTATTGGCAAGGTGACAGTGTCTTTGTAAGGTATTAAGGTTACAAGCTTTTGGAACCCATTAGGGCCCCCCTCGGGCATAATACATCCTAATAACTTAAGTTAGCCAGTACAGGGTATTGCTTACAGTACACTCCAAGTTTTTCACAATGTTTGGCATGGCAATGTGGGCATATGAGTTTTGATCAAGTAAAATTCTGCCTGCATCTTCAATGTATCTGTGTGCCTCATGGACAAGACTGACCATTGTAATCTGACGAATCATTTGACACACCCAAGTACTTGGAAAAATTAACTTCTCTACTGAGACTTTTGGGGCTTGCATTTCAAAAAACAAGTGGACATAATATGTTTACTAGTGATTTTTATCCAGAGTGGAGTTTTTTCTTGAGGACACATAGGTAAAGACACGCAGTTAGAACTTTAAAATATATTTTTATTTTATTCCTTTATTTATATATTGCCAACATTTAAAAAATAAATATTTAAAAAGTGCATAGAATCATATGCAAGTACATGCAAACTCAGTTGAGTAAGCATGGCTGGTGGAAGCAGGGGTATTATGGAATGCCCACTTGACCTGATCAACTTCAGGGACAACGTTTCCTATGTACAGTCTATATACACTCTTCAGCTTCCTCCAGCACACTTGCTTGCAGAACTCCACTGACACGCTGATACAAAAATGATTCTGAAACCGCACTCAGTCAGATCTTTGAGCAAAACCCTGCTATAGGCAGGAACCTGAGGCACCTCTAAATGTGTAGGAAAAGTCAGTTTCCAGCTTACATCCCTGGGACTTTTGATCCCAGCACCACCTCTTCAGGCACTGCCAGCCCGCCTGGCTGCAGCTGCCTCATTCATTCACTAGCCCTCCTGGCTACTTCTCAGTCCTCCCAAACTGACACCAGCCCACCCAGCTGACTCCTCTGGAGAACTCCTGGATGTGCTGACCTGCTTTTGCTGTCCTCCCCTTGCTCATGAGCCCCAGGAAGGAGTTCCTCCATGTGTTGTAGAGGGTCCCTTCAGCACCTGAGCCCAAGGCCCAAGGTCACCCCCCAGACTAGGGGGCACCCTCAAGGGCCAACGCAGCCTCCTCAGCACTCTGTCTCCATCTTCTATCCAACTGTGCATGCTGGCATGACCCATGAGTATTTATAAGGTACCTGCCCCCTGCCAGCCCATTTTGCTGGGGATTGGCTGGGGCCCTCATCAATACTCCAAGCAGCTCCTAGACTCCACCCTCTACTTCTGGAAACTTCTCCAATGTTCTAGAGAGCAGGGGGAGTAACCAGAGGTGCTGCTTGCTAAGTCATCCAGCCTCCCTGAGACACTCAGCCCTGACCCAGATACAACTCAGGCCTGGCTCTCGGCCAGGCCAAATTTTCTTACTCTAACAACTATATACACTATCACTCACAAGAGGGTGCTACAAATATGTACTGTTTTGTAACACTGAAGGGACAAGATGTACAAACTACAGTATTTAGGAATTAAAAGTGAAGTAAAGGGAATTTCACACCACGGTTTTTGGTGAAACCTGCTAAGGAAGGGCCAATGTTTAATATAACTAACCTGTGCACCTCTTTGGAGATCTTCTGGAACTTCCTGGGACTATTGATCCCTGGCCTCTGTCTGCATGCACTCAATTTGGGAACAATTCAAGGTAAAAGGTAATTTATTATTGCATATGAATATGCAACCAGCAGGTGGAGCTTTAGATTATTTTAATAGGTTTTCCAGGTTAAAGTGGTTCTAAAGGCTCAAGGTTTTTTACCTTCATATATTTTATGCATGAAGGTAAAAAGCTTTCTGTGTGCAACAGCCCCCCCCCCAATACTTACCCTAGCCCCACCTCGATCCAGCGATGTGCAAGAGAGCCTTGGCTCTCCAGGGACTCTCATTCCCCATTGGCTGAAGCCATTGGCTCCCGCTGCTGTCAATCACAGCAAGTGAGCCAATCAGGCGAAGGAGTGGCGAGACTGAGCCACGGTTCTGTGTGTCAATGGACATGCAGATCTGCACCTCGGAAGCGTGCCTGCTTGGGTGCACTTGGCAGGAGGGAGGGGGACCCTAAAGAAAAGGATCTTGGCTGCTCTGTGCAAAACCACTGCACAGAGCAGGTAAGTATAACATGTTGTTATTTAAAGAAAAAAAAAAGACTATAACATCACTTTAATTTTTATCTACATTGCTTATAAAACACCTGTTGCTTACGATAGTACAAGCCTGAATTTTGCACACACAAGTGAATGACTTGGAACATTGGCTCGTTCCCCTCTCTCTGCATCCTTGTCAGCTTGTTCAGAGAACTTCTGAGGTTTCAATCAGACTGAGAAACTCAAAAAGCAACAGTGTCACTTGTGCTCTGTCCCTAGAAAACCCATAATGTTCCGTGAATCCAGTGTCATGGATGCACCCTCTATTAAATGTTTATCAGTAATGCAAAGATTTTATATAAAAAATAAACAGCAGATAAAAAACTTTAATCTTAAAGTAGACCTTCAGTCTTACGTTCCTCCTCCCCCCAGGCTGCTCAGAGTTGGTAGTAGTTTGTTTTTTGGGGGGTCAGTAGGTACCTTTTTTTATTGTACTCACTCCCACTTTCACAATCTTTACCTAGGTGAAGAAGATATTCTCTACAGTATAGTTACAGTATTTGTAGCTGCTGACTTTTAATCTTCCTATTTCCAAGTGAAGTTCCTCTTTAAAGATCTATCAACTTAAAGTGATTGCATAGTCTCCTTTTTTTTTGTTAAAAATAATAAATATGTCATACTTACCTGCTCTGTGCAGTGGATTTGCACAGGGTAGCCCTGATCCTCCTTATCTCAGGTCCCTCTTCGGCTCTCCTGGCCCCTCCCTCCTGACGAGTGCCCCCACAGCAATCAGCTTGCTATGGGGGCACACGAACCAAGCTGAAGCTCTGTGTATCTGTTCAGACATGGAGCTGCCCTGTCCCCTTTCTGTCCTCATTGGCTGACTTGCTTTGATTGACAACAGTGGGAGCCAATGGCGCTGCGCTGCTGTTTCAGCCAATGAGGAGGGGTGTTCCAGCAGCCGAGACAATACTACAACATTGCAGAATAGAGATGGGCTCAGGTAAGTATTAGAGGGGCTGAGGGGAGCTGCTGCACACAGAAGGCTTTTTATCTTAATGCATAGAATGCACTAAGATAAAAAAAACTTCTGACTTTACAATCACTTTAAAATGGAATTAACCCTCCTATTATTTACAGCCAAGGAAGCTGCCATATTGGCCTTTGTTTGATCTGCTGTTGCCATGGTATGGCACAAGTTATCAACTATGACCATTTTATAGCTTGACAGTTCAGTTGTAAGCTAATATAAGCACAATGTTAAATGGAACAGTTATTATTCAAGGCATGCTTTGAATGTAACTATTTTGGGAAACAGTTAAATCGATGATTTTCGTTTCGCTTTAAATAAAAAAAGTGTTACTTTAGCCTATGGAAATAAAATTGTCGGACAGGCAGGGTTTTCAATGCAGAAGAGACATGCTTCTGTATTAAAGCTACTTACCTGCTTGTCTGCCCTTAAAAACTGAACAGCTCACGTGCAGCTCACTGTACAAATTTAGTAACGTTAAATCTGACTGAACTGCCGCGCATGCACGGGAGTGGCGTCATCCCTGCCCAACCAACGACAGCGGATGACGGTAGAGACCCAGGAGCAGTGGCATTTTTTGGGGGGGTGGCAAACAAATCACCTGACCCCCCGTTCAGTCAATCGACTGTCTCTTGGTTGATCGGCAAACAAACCCCCCCAACGCTTAGTCGATCTGCGAACAAACCTCCCCTGTCACTCACCCATCCGTCCGTCCGCCCACCAGCCCCGCACTTACCCCATCCAGGTCGTGGGCAGCTTTGGCGGCTTTCCCCTGCGCCTCCTCCTCGGCGGCTTCCCCCCTGCTTCTGCTCCCGGTCAATACAGTCGCTTCTCCTCTCGGCCAATCAGGTCTTAAGATCCGCTTCCCGATTGGAAAGGGGGAGAAGCAGGGAGACAATAGTGAGTATTAATTCGCTATTGTCACACAACTGGGTGGGTTTGGGGCGCAGTGCTCTGAGTCCCGAGCTCACCCTTTTTGAAGCCAATTAGAGCCCCAGGCTCTAATTATGTGCTTGAAAAAAAAGATACATTAGAAATCCATGCATCCAGTGCCTGCCTGCATGTAGATTAGCGGCCGGGTGCATGGATTAGGGGGGCGGTGCCCCTGCACCCCTAATGGAGTGGCTGCCACTGCCCAGAAGCCAGCTGCAAGCCCGAAGATGTCAGCGGCCAGGCGGGGAGCTTGAGGACGCCCCATGGCTGGAGCTGAGCTAAGCATTGTTCCGCTCTAAAATAATTTTAGTTTTTATGAAAAGACCAATTTCAAATTGATTTCAACTGCAATTTAGGAAATGACCAAAGTGGGGGTCATCAGCAGATTAGAACAAACATTAACAATGCCAGCCCTAATCTGGTCTTTTGTTATTATTTTTTTATTTGTGAATATCTCTTTATTTAGCCTTGTCATACAAAGTATAACAAAAGAAAGATCTAAGATCGTCATCAGTGACAGCAAGATACAAGTTCCTCAGTTCTTACCGAGCCAACGCGACAAAGTTTTATCCAAAAAGTATGATAAATGTATTGAATTATGTCCATGTAACTGTTCCATGCAGCTCAACAATGCTAATTTGAAACAGCCAAAGAGTTTTGGTTTAGTCTGCTTGAACCTGGTATGAATAAATGATTGTTGAGAAATAAAGCATTTGTTTTTTTCCCCTTTGTTTTATGTGGCTTGCATCTACATTTAGAACAAAAGGGACATTAGTATATTTCGTATGGCTTAAAGGGGAACTCATGGATAATAACAAACCCACTGGAATTACATACATAGAATCATTTTATAGTGAAGTGGGGCTCACTGAACTGAGAAGTCTGCATGCAAGGAATACTTTTTTTAGACGTGGGCTTTACTTGATGCTATCATTTATTATGGGTGGCAGCTGCTTGGATATATAATATATGCTTCTCTCTTTCTTGCAAAGTGCAGTTTTAACATCTGCTAGAATATTAAATATAGGCCATTCTGATGTCAGTACAAATGTGATGTTGAAGAACTCTTGTTGAGGGTAATGGACAATTATAGGAAGTTTTTGTATATTTACACACAGATTAAATTTTTTACGTGGGTTGTTCTACCTGTTAAAAGAGTCATATTTCTAAGCGATTTATCCAGCTCATGAACACAGCATGGCCCTGCCTGGACTATGAAAGGAGAAGCTTCATAGGGATAAGCTCATATATTTGGGGAGGCTGCAATAGTTTTATTTTTTCATGCGAAGTACTGCAAGTACAGAAAATCCATATATACACTATGTTACCAAAAGTATTGGGACCAGTGCCAGTGGAAGGATATTTGTCTACTCAGGCGAAGGTGGATTTTGGTGCCCCCCAACCATCCTGCCGTCACCCCCTCCACTCCACAATGCAACCTCCCACCCCCATATCATTGACTTTATTTGTGCTCCATTAATTTATAGTGCAGGCGTATTGAATTAAAATTCAAGGAAGTCAGGTCATTAAAATCTTCTTCCATCGAAGTCCAAATCTCAAAATTGTGAAGACTCCGAAAAATTAGAAACATACAATTTCATAGCATTTCAACAGTGTTTATCCCCATCAGAGTGTCCCTTTACATCAGGTCACCCCATCATAGTGCCCTCTAACACCATGTGTTCCCATCAGAGTGCCCCATAGATCATGTACCCCCATCAGAGTACCCATTTACATCACATGACTCCACCAGTGTGCCCTCCATAGATCAGGTGTCCCCATCAGAGTGCCCCCATGGATCAGGTGTCCCCATCACAGTACCCCTTACATCAGGAGTCCATATTAGAGTGCCCCCATAAATCAGGTGTCCCCATTAGAGTGCTCCTTACATTAGGTGTCCCTATCAGAGTGTCCCCATGGAGCAGGTGTCCCCATAGAGAAGGTGTCAACATCAGTGTCCCCATGGAGTAGGTGTCCCTATATATGTCCCCATAGAGCAGGTGTCCCTGTCAGAGTTCCCCATAGAGCAGGTGTCCCCATCAGAGTGTACCCATAGAGCAGGTGTCCCCATGGAGCAGGTGTCCCCATCAGAGAGTCCCCATGGGGCAGGTGTCCCTATCAGTGTCCCCACAAAGCAGGTGTTTTGCTTGCGTCTATCTAGCAAGGTTACTCTGTGGTATAACAAGGAAGCTGAGACTTCTGCAGTGTGTAAATGTGCTTTTACTATACAAGATGCTGTACATACAAAACTTTTACAATATTAGGAATACACTACAAGACTGACAGATATCTATAACAAGCAAAATGCCTAGAAAATAGAACAGCCTATGGTCAATAACTACAAATACATTTAAGTTACTTATCTTCTGTTACTCGTGATCTCCATTGGCAATGATTCTTCTTGGAGACCAGGTTCTGTTCTTCTTATGATGAGTGGCTTCTTCTGATGTTACAGCAACATGATGTGTGTGTCCTAGCTAGGGATGAGCTCGGTGTTCGAGTCGAACATACGTTCGACTCGAACATCGGCTGTTCGATCGTTCGCCGAACAACGAACGATTTGGGCCGTTCGCGCCTAATTCGCGGCCCACAATGCACTACGCCATCGCAGTGTCATCCAGGCGCTGTGATTGGCCAAGCATGCACTGTGACCCCGCATGCTTGGCCAATCACAGCGCCGGCAGCGAGGAGAGCAATGATTGGCCACAGGCAGGATGCCTGTGGCCAATTATTGCTGAGGGTGTTTAGTACACGCCCCACACTATAAAAGGCCGCCAGCACGGCGGCCTAGTGTAGTGTGTTCCGGAGCAGGGAAAGAGAAGCATAGGCAGGGACAGTGACATTTTTTTTTCTTGCTTAACCTGGATTCCTTTAGTTTAGGGAAAGAGAAGGATAGGTAGGGAGAGTGTCAGTCTGTTTTACTGTGCTAAACCTTGTTTGTAGGGACAGGGAAGGACAGTGAGGGAAATTCTCATTGTGCTATACTGTGCTAAAGCATTCATCATCAACCATCTTTAAAAAAACATTTTTTATAGGGACTGAAAACTATAGGTAGGGAGAGTGTCAGTGTGTTTTACTGTGCTAATCCTTGTTTGTAGGGACAGGGAAGGACAGTGAGGGAAATTCTCATTGTGCTATACTGTGCTAAAGCATTCATCATCAACCATCTTTAAAAAAACATTTTTTATAGGGACAGAAAACTATAGGTAGGGAGAGTGTCAGTGTGTTTTACTGTGCTAAACCTTGTTTGTAGGGACAGGGAAGGACAGTGAGGGAAATTCTCATTGTGCTATACTGTGCTAAAGCATTCATCATCAACCATCTTTAAAAAAACTTTTTTTATAGGGACAGAAAACTATAGGTAGGGAGAGTGTCAGTGTGTTTTACTGTGCTAAACCTTGTTTGTAGGGACAGGGAAGGACAGTGAGGGAAATTCTCATTGTGTTATACTGTGCTAAAGCATTCATCATCAACCATCTTTAAAAAAACTTTTTTTATAGGGACAGAAAACTATAGGTAGGGAGAGTGTCAGTGTGTTTTACTGTGCTAAACCTTGTTTGTAGGGACAGGGAAGGACAGTGAGGGAAATTCTCATTGTGCTATACTGTGCTAAAGCATTCATCATCAACCATCTTTAAAAAAACATTTTTTATAGGGACAGAAAACTATAGGTAGGGAGAGTGTTAGTGTGTTTTACTGTGCTAATCCTTGTTTGTAGGGACAGGGAAGGACAGTGAGGGAAATTCTCATTGTGCTATACTGTGCTAAAGCATTCATCATCAACCATCTTTAAAAAAACATTTTTTATAGGGACAGAAAACTATAGGTAGGGAGAGTGTCAGTGTGTTTTACTGTGCTAATCCTTGTTTGTAGGGACAGGGAAGGACAGTGAGGGAAATTCTCATTGTGCTATACTGTGCTAAAGCATTCATCATCAACCATCTTTAAAAAAAAAAATTTATAGGGACAGAAAACTATAGGTAGGGAGAGTGTCAGTGTGTTTTACTGTGCTAAACCTTGTTTGTAGGGACAGGGAAGGCCAGTGAGGGAAATTCTCATTGTGCTATACTGTGCTAATGCATTCCTCATCAACCATCTTTAAAAAAAATTTTTTATAGGGACAGAAAACTATAGGTAGGGAGAGTGTCAGTGTGTTTTACTGTGCTAAACCTTGTTTGTAGGGACAGGGAAGGACAGTGAGGGAAATTCTCATTGTGCTATACTGTGCTAAAGCATTCATCATCAACCATCTTTAAAAAAACTTTTTTTATAGGGACAGAAAACTATAGGTAGGGAGAGTGTCAGTGTGTTTTACTGTGCTAAACCTTGTTTGTAGGGACAGGGAAGGACAGTGAGGGAAATTCTCATTGTGCTATACTGTGCTAAAGCATTCATCATCAACCATCTTTAAAAAAACTTTTTTTATAGGGACAGAAAACTATAGGTAGGGAGAGTGTCAGTGTGTTTTACTGTGCTAAACCTTGTTTGTAGGGACAGGGAAGGACAGTGAGGGAAATTCTCATTGTGCTATACTGTGCTAAAGCATTCATCATCAACCATCTTTAAAAAAACTTTTTTTATAGGGACAGAAAACTATAGGTAGGGAGAGTGTCAGTGTGTTTTACTGTGCTAAACCTTGTTTGTAGGGACAGGGAAGGACAGTGAGGGAAATTCTCATTGTGCTATACTGTGCTAAAGCATTCATCATCAACCATCTTTAAAAAAACTTTTTTTATAGGGACAGAAAACTATAGGTAGGGAGAGTGTCAGTGTGTTTTACTGTGCTAAACCTTGTTTGTAGGGACAGGGAAGGACAGTGAGGGAAATTCTCATTGTGCTATACTGTGCTAAAGCATTCATCATCAACCATCTTTAAAAAAACTTTTTTTATAGGGACAGAAAACTATAGGTAGGGAGAGTGTCAGTGTGTTTTACTGTGCTAAACCTTGTTTGTAGGGACAGGGAAGGACAGTGAGGGAAATTCTCATTGTGCTATACTGTGCTAAAGCATTCATCATCAACCATCTTTAAAAAAACTTTTTTTATAGGGACAGAAAACTATAGGTAGGGAGAGTGTCAGTGTGTTTTACTGTGCTAAACCTTGTTTGTAGGGACAGGGAAGGACAGTGAGGGAAATTCTCATTGTGCTATACTGTGCTAAAGCATTCATCATCAACCATCTTTAAAAAAACTTTTTTTATAGGGACAGAAAACTATAGGTAGGGAGAGTGTCAGTGTGTTTTACTGTGCTAAACCTTGTTTGTAGGGACAGGGAAGGACAGTGAGGGAAATTCTCATTGTGCTATACTGTGCTAAAGCATTCATCATCAACCATCTTTAAAAAAACTTTTTTTATAGGGACAGAAAACTATAGGTAGGGAGAGTGTCAGTGTGTTTTACTGTGCTAATCCTTGTTTGTAGGGACAGGGAAGGACAGTGAGGGAAATTCTCATTGTGCTATACTGTGCTAAAGCATTCATCATCAACCATCTTTAAAAAAACATTTTTTATAGGGACAGAAAACTATAGGTAGGGAGAGTGTCAGTGTGTTTTACTGTGCTAAACCTTGTTTGTAGGGACAGGGAAGGACAGTGAGGAAAATTCTCATTGTGCTATACTGTGCTAAAGCATTCATCATCAACCATCTTTAAAAAAACTTTTTTTATAGGGACAGAAAACTATAGGTAGGGAGAGTGTCAGTGTGTTTTACTGTGCTAAACCTTGTTTGTAGGGACAGGGAAGGACAGTGAGGGAAATTCTTATTGTGCTATACTGTGCTAAAGCATTCATCATCAACCATCTTTAAAAAAACATTTTTTATAGGGACAGAAAACTATAGGTAGGGAGAGTGTCAGTGTGTTTTACTGTGCTAATCCTTGTTTGTAGGGACAGGGAAGGACAGTGAGGGAAATTCTCATTGTGCTATACTGTGCTAAAGCATTCATCATCAACCATCTTTAAAAAAACATTTTTTATAGGGACAGAAAACTATAGGTAGGGAGAGTGTCAGTGTGTTTTACTGTGCTAAACCTTGTTTGTAGGGACAGGGAAGGACAGTGAGGGAAATTCTCATTGTGCTATACTGTGCTAAAGCATTCATCATCAACCATCTTTAAAAAAACTTTTTTTATAGGGACAGAAAACTATAGGTAGGGAGAGTGTCAGTGTGTTTTACTGTGCTAAACCTTGTTTGTAGGGACAGGGAAGGACAGTGAGGGAAATTCTCATTGTGCTATACTGTGCTAAAGCATTCATCATCAACCATCTTTAAAAAAACTTTTTTTATAGGGACAGAAAACTATAGGTAGGGAGAGTGTCAGTGTGTTTTACTGTGCTAAACCTTGTTTGTAGGGACAGGGAAGGACAGTGAGGGAAATTCTCATTGTGCTATACTGTGCTAAAGCATTCATCATCAACCATCTTTAAAAAAACTTTTTTTATAGGGACAGAAAACTATAGGTAGGGAGAGTGTCAGTGTGTTTTACTGTGCTAATCCTTGTTTGTAGGGACAGGGAAGGACAGTGAGGGAAATTCTCATTGTGCTATACTGTGCTAAAGCATTCATCATCAACCATCTTTAAAAAAACATTTTTTATAGGGACAGAAAACTATAGGTAGGGAGAGTGTCAGTGTGTTTTACTGTGCTAAACCTTGTTTGTAGGGACAGGGAAGGACAGTGAGGAAAATTCTCATTGTGCTATACTGTGCTAAAGCATTCATCATCAACCATCTTTAAAAAAACTTTTTTTATAGGGACAGAAAACTATAGGTAGGGAGAGTGTCAGTGTGTTTTACTGTGCTAAACCTTGTTTGTAGGGACAGGGAAGGACAGTGAGGGAAATTCTCATTGTGCTATACTGTGCTAAAGCATTCATCATCAACCATCTTTAAAAAAATATTTTTTATAGGGACAGAAAACTATAGGTAGGGAGAGTGTCAGTGTGTTTTACTGTGCTAATCCTTGTTTGTAGGGACAGGGAAGGACAGTGAGGGAAATTCTCATTGTGCTATACTGTGCTAAAGCATTCATCATCAACCATCTTTAAAAAAACATTTTTTATAGGGACAGAAAACTATAGGTAGGGAGAGTGTCAGTGTGTTTTACTGTGCTAAACCTTGTTTGTAGGGACAGGGAAGGACAGTGAGGGAAATTCTCATTGTGCTTTACTGTGCTAAAGCATTCATCATCAACCATCTTTAAAAAAACCTTTTTTGATAGGGACAGAAAACTATAGGTAGGGAGAGTGTCAGTGTGTTTTACTGTGCTAAACCTTGTTTGTAGGGACAGGGAAGGACAGTGAGGGAAATTCTCATTGTGCTATACTGTGCTAAAGCATTCATCATCAACCATCTTTAAAAAAACTTTTTTTATAGGGACAGAAAACTATAGGTAGGGAGAGTGTCAGTGTGTTTTACTGTGCTAAACCTTGTTTGTAGGGACAGGGAAGGACAGTGAGGGAAATTCTCATTGTGCTATACTGTGCTAAAGCATTCATCATCAACCATCTTTAAAAAAACTTTTTTTATAGGGACAGAAAACTATAGGTAGGGAGAGTGTCAGTGTGTTTTACTGTGCTAAACCTTGTTTGTAGGGACAGGGAAGGACAGTGAGGGAAATTCTCATTGTGCTATACTGTGCTAAAGCATTCATCATCAACCATCTTTAAAAAAATATTTTTTATAGGGACAGAAAACTATAGGTAGGGAGAGTGTCAGTGTGTTTTACTGTGCTAATCCTTGTTTGTAGGGACAGGGAAGGACAGTGAGGGAAATTCTCATTGTGCTATACTGTGCTAAAGCATTCATCATCAACCATCTTTAAAAAAACATTTTTTATAGGGACAGAAAACTATAGGTAGGGAGAGTGTCAGTGTGTTTTACTGTGCTAAACCTTGTTTGTAGGGACAGGGAAGGACAGTGAGGGAAATTCTCATTGTGCTTTACTGTGCTAAAGCATTCATCATCAACCATCTTTAAAAAAACTTTTTTTATAGGGACAGAAAACTATAGGTAGGGAGAGTGTCAGTGTGTTTTACTGTGCTAAACCTTGTTTGTAGGGACAGGGAAGGACAGTGAGGGAAATTCTCATTGTGCTATACTGTGCTAAAGCATTCATCATCAACCATCTTTAAAAAAACTTTTTTTATAGGGACAGAAAACTATAGGTAGGGAGAGTGTCAGTGTGTTTTACTGTGCTAAACCTTGTTTGTAGGGACAGGGAAGGACAGTGAGGGAAATTCTCATTGTGCTATACTGTGCTAAAGCATTCATCATCAACCATCTTTAAAAAAACTTTTTTTATAGGGACAGAAAACTATAGGTAGGGAGAGTGTCAGTGTGTTTTACTGTGCTAAACCTTGTTTGTAGGGACAGGGAAGGACAGTGAGGGAAATTCTCATTGTGCTATACTGTGCTAAAGCATTCATCATCAACCATCTTTAAAAAAACATGTTTTATAGGGACAGAAAACTATAGGTAGGGAGAGTGTCAGTGTGTTTTACTGTGCTAATCCTTGTTTGTAGGGACAGGGAAGGACAGTGAGGGAAATTCTCATTGTGCTATACTGTGCTAAAGCATTCATCATCAACCATCTTTAAAAAAACTTTTTTTATAGGGACAGAAAACTATAGGTAGGGAGAGTGTCAGTGTGTTTTACTGTGCTAAACCTTGTTTGTAGGGACAGGGAAGGACAGTGAGGGAAATTCTCATTGTGCTATACTGTGCTAAAGCATTCATCATCAACCATCTTTAAAAAAACTTTTTTTATAGGGACAGAAAACTATAGGTAGGGAGAGTGTCAGTGTGTTTTACTGTGCTAAACCTTGTTTGTAGGGACAGGGAAGGACAGTGAGGGAAATTCTCATTGTGCTATACTGTGCTAAAGCATTCATCATCAACCATCTTTAAAAAAAAAATTTTTATAGGGACAGAAAACTATAGGTAGGGAGAGTGTCAGTGTGTTTTACTGTGCTAAACCTTGTTTGTAGGGACAGGGAAGGACAGTGAGGGAAATTCTCATTGTGCTATACTGTGCTAAAGCATTCCTCATCAACCATCTTTGAAATCCTTGTTTTTTGGACAGTCAGGGAAATTGTCATTGTGCTATTCTGTGCGAAAGCAATCATCCTCAACCATATTTAGAAATCCTTAAGTAAAGGGACAGAGAAGGACACCTGAAGGTAGCCCTTATTGCTTTTTTCCCATCTCCCTGCAGGCCATCCATTAGAATGTCTGGAAGGCAAGCAAGGAGAGGCAGACAGTCAGGAGGCAATAAAAGAGGGCAAGCAGGCTCTGTGTCTGGGGGCAACAGTGCTGGTCGTGGACGCGGTGCATTGTCATCAGCACATGGCCATGGGACACGCTTGTCCTTCTTTTCGGCAGCTGGACATGTTGAGCCACATCATGCCGAAGACTTGGTAGAGTGGATGACCAAGCCCTCCTCCTCCTCCTCATCCTCTCTCACCCAGGCTCAGGGTACTGGCAAAGCAGCTGCCAAAGCGTCCTCTTCCCTGGTATCAATGTCAGACTCATCATCAGTCACTCCTTCCCTAGACCCACCATGTCCTCCTCCTGAGGTGTCCCCGAACTGTTTGAGCACAGTGTTGGGTACATGCTCCAGGAGGATGCCCAGCGTTTCGAAGGGTCTGATGATGAAACCCAGCTAGAGGAAGGCAGTAGCGTGAGAGCAGACAGAGGGGATGCTCAAGAAGGACACCAATCTGGCAGTCATGTTCCAGCAGCTGCAGCATACTGCCAGATTGGCTCCAGTGATGAGGAGGGAGGGGATGATGAGGTCACTGACTCCACGTGGGTGCCTAATAGGAGAGAGGAGGAGGAGGAGGATGAGGAGGAGGCACATCTCCAACGAGGCAGGATGCCCTTTGGTGGCCAGCGTAAGGGCAGTACACTGACGGAATCACACCGCAGAGCTCCGCCTGTGCAGGGCGCTGCCTCTGCCCGTCATTCAAAAAGTTCTTTGGTGTGGGCCTTTTTTGAGGCTAGTGCATCAGATCGCACAGCTGCTGTTTGCAACATATGTCTCAAGCGTATATCGCGTGGCCAAAACATCAGCCGCTTGGGTACCACATGCCTGACCAGACATATGTTGACCTGCCATGCAGCTCGTTGGCAAGCCTACCTCAAAGACCCACACCAAAGAACAAAGCGGACCTCTCCTTGCACCGCATCAGCTGGGATCTCCAACCCCACTATAACTTCAGTCCTCTCTGAAACATGCACTGAGAGGAATGAAGGTGTAGAATTAGGTGTGTCACAGCCAAGTACTTGCGGCCACTCTGCTAGCAGTACACCGACGTCCGATTCTAGCAGGCAAATTTCCCTGCCCCAGCTGCTGGACCGTTGAAAGAAGTTCACTCCCAGCCATCCACATGCCCAGCAGTTGAATGCTAGCTTGGCTAAATTGTTAGCGCTTCAACTGCTGCCTTTTCAGTTGGTAGACTCGGCCCCCTTCCGTGAGTTTGTGCAATGTGCGGTTCCTCAGTGGCAGGTTCCCAAACGCCACTTTTTCTCACGGAAGGCTATTCCGGCTCTCTACCGGCATGTGGAAGGCAATGTCTTGGCCTTGCTGGACAGGGCGGTCAGCGGTAAGGTGCATATTACCGCAGACTCATGGTCCAGCAGGCATGGACAGGGACGTTACCTTTCTTTCACGGCCCATTGGGTCACTCTTTTGGCAGCTGGGAAGGATGCAGGACAAGGTGCAGTAGTGTTGGAGGTTGTTTCACCGCCACGCCTCCAAAATGCTACTACTGGTTGTGACACACCTCTCTCCTCCACCCCCTCCTCTTCTTCTTCCTCCATGGCCTCTTCCTGTGCTTTGTCCTCTGAACCAGCGGTGCTCCGTAGCCGTTCAAGGGGCTACTCAAGTACGCAGGCAAAAAGATGCCATGCCGTGCTTGCGCTGGTGTGTTTGGGGGACAGAAGCCACACTGAGGTAGAGGTCCTGTCTGCTCTGCAGGGCCAGGCCGAGAGGTGGTTGACGCCACGCCAGCTTAAGCCAGGAATGGTGGTTTGCGACAATGGCACCAACCTCCTCTCCCCCCTCCGACAGGGACAACTGACCCATGTGCCCTGTGTGGCTCACGTCCTTAACCTGGTGGTGCAGCGGTTCTTGGGCAGGTACCCGGGCTTACAGGATGTCCTGAGGCAGGCCAGGAAAGTCTGTGTGCATTTCCGCAGATCTTATAATGCCAGTGCTCGCCTGGCTGAGCTGCAAAAGGAGTTGAACCTGCCCAAGAACCGCCTTATATGTGACATGCCCACCAGGTGGAACTCAACGTTGGCCATGCTGCAGCGGCTGCACACGCAGCAGAGGGCCATCAATGAGTACCTGTGCGACTACGGCACCAGGACAGGGTCAGGGGAGCTTGGTTTTTTTTCTCCACGCCAGTGGGGCATGATCAGGGATGCATGCACTGTCCTGGCACCATTTGAGGAGGCCACGAGGATGGTGAGCAGTGACAGTGCATGCATCAGTGACACTGTACCTCTTGTCCACCTGTTGGAGCACACGCTGCGTGGAATAATGGACAGGGCACTTGAGGCAGAACAGAGGCAGGAAGAGGAGGACTTCCTTGCCTCTCAAGGCCCCCTTTACCCAGACAGTGTTCCTTCTGTCCCACCCATCGCACAGGAAGAGGAGGAGGAGGAGGAGGATTGTGTCAGCATGGCGGTGGAGGCTGGCACTCAGCATCATCAGCAGCAGTCTTTTAGGGATGATTTACAGTCCCAAGAAACCAGTGGACTTGTACGTGGCTGGGAGGAGGTGACTGCGGATCATGTCGTCCTTAGTGACCCAGAGGACTCCGGACCGAATGCCTCAGCTAACCTACGCTGCATGGCCTCCCTGATCCTGCAAAGTCTGCGGAAGGATCCTCGTATTCTTATTCTTCGGATCGAGGAGAGGGACCATTACTGGCTGGCCACTCTCCTTGATCCACGGTACAAGGGTAAGGTTGCGGACCTTATGTTACCGTCGCAGAGGGAGCAGAGGAAGAGACAACTCCGGGAGGCCTTGCAGAAAGGTCTGTGCAACGCGTTCCCAGAGACTGGGAGGTTACAAACTCCTGGTCCTGGACAACGAGTTGCTGAGGCTTCGGCCAGTCAAAGAAGGAGCGGTGGGGAAGGTGGCCGTCTGACCGATGCGTTCAGACAATTCTTTAGTCCGCAGCCCCAAAGTATGATCGGTTCCAGCAACCATCGCCAGCATCTGATAAACATGGTGCAGGAATATCTAGGGGCAAGGTCAGACTTGGACACCTTCCCCACCGAAAATCCTCTGGCTTACTGGGTCTTGAGGATGGATCACTGGCCAGAGCTTGCACAGTATGCAATTGAGCTACTGGCCTGTCCTGCATCCAGCGTTCTTTCGGAACGCACATTCAGTGCTGCTGGAGGATTTGTCACGGATCACAGGGTGCGCCTGTCCACCGACTCGGTTGATCGACTGACTTTCATCAAGATGAACCAGTCTTGGATCACCACCAGCTACCACACACCTGATGCTGATATAACAGACTAATTGATTTTAACATGTCACATCCCTTCAAGACTGATGCTGATGCTGAGTGCCTGTGCTGTTATGTTGACTGGCTATCCTCCTCCTCCGAGTCCTCAATGATACGATTGATGATGATAGCTTGGAAGATCATTTTTGTTTATGGGTGCCGCCACCAGTGCCTAACGCCCAATTTTTCAGCCCCTGTTTAACAGGGGCGTGTAATTACAATTTTTGAAGCAATACTTTGCAACAGGGCTCATTGCTGTGCTCCAAGTACAGTATCTGTGAGGGGTTGGAGTGTTGTGCCACCAGTGCCTAAGGCCCAATTTTTCAGCCCCTGTTTAACAGGGGCGTGTCATTACAATTTTTGAAGCAATACTTTGCAACAGGGCTCATTGCTGTGCTCCAAGTACAGTATCTGTGAGGGGTTGCAGTGTTGTGCCACCAGTGCCTAAGGCCCAATTTTTCAGCCCCTGTTCAACAGGGGCATGTAATTACAATTCTTGATCTAATAATTCACAGCAGGGCCCATTGCTGCACCCACCAAGAGTAACTCTGAGGGCTTACAGTGTTGTGGCAACGCCACCACCACCACCACCACGAAAGGCCCAATTTTTCAGCCCCTGTTCAAAAGGGGCATGTAATTACAATTCTTGATCTAATAATTCACAGCAGGGCCCATTCCTGCACCCACCAAGAGTAACTCTGAGGGCTTACAGTGTTGTGGCAACACCACCACCACCACCACCACCACGAAAGGCCCAATTTTTCAGCCCCTGTTCAACAGGGGCATGCAATTACAATTCTTGATCTAATAATTCACAGCAGGGCCCATTGCTGCACCCACCAAGAGTAACTGTCAGGGCTTACAGTGTTGTGGCACCAGCACCACCATCAAAGGCCCAATTTTTACTACCACTGTTCAACAATTATATGTAATTACAATTCCTGATATAATAGTTGACAGCAGGGCGTTCCAGCACCAACCAAGAGTAACTGTGAGTGCTTACAGTGTTGTGCCAACACCAACAACTAAGGGGCCTATTTCTGCAGAGTATATACGGCAGGTCCCTACTTTCAAACATCCAACTTACAAACGACTCCTACTTGCAAACGCAAGAAGACAACAGGAAGTGAGAGGAAATCTACCCCTAGGAAGGAAAATTCTCTCCTGTAAGAATTAATATGGGAGAAAGGTGTCTCCTCTGTACTGATGCTTTATCACCAATCCTTGTTTCAAGAAAAACACCACATTTCAAAAACAGTTGTCATTGGGACGGAAAGTGAGGTGAAATGTTCTGAACAGGGGCACAGACAGCAAAACAAATGTTACAGGGGTGATAACCCTTACCTATGTTTTCCAAAAAGTTTAAAAATAGATTTTTGGGCTGGAGCTACACTTAAACAATGTACCTGTTCAAAATTACAAACACATTCTACATAAGAACAAACCTACAGTCCCTGTCTTGTATGCACCGCCTGTATACGGCTGTTCAGAGTATATAGGGCCTTTTTTATTTTGTGTGCGGTGTTCCCCTTAATATCCATACAAGACCCAAAGGGGCTGGTAATGGGCTGGGGTAGGGGGGGGGTCATGGGGTAGCTATGCCATTTTTCTTAAAGATTTTCATCCATATTACCGGGACCAGACATTACATTAAAGCCGCAAGCAGTTTTAAATGGCTTTTTTTCCCTTTAGAAGTGTCATTTTGTGCAGGGACAGTTCTAAACACGGGAAACACGTGGCACTTCACAGGCATACTTTAGACACCCCCCAGGTACGATATTTAAAGGAATATTTGACTTTTTTTTTTTCACTTTATGCATCATTAAAATGACTGCTCCCGAAAAACGACCGTTTTTAAAACTTCTTTTTGCATTGATACATGTCCCCTGGTGCAGAACCCGGATTCCCAAACCCTTTTTAGGACAATAACATGCATAATAGTCGTTATAATTAGCACTTTAGAATTCGAACGTTCGCATCCATTGTATTTAATAGGGTTCTAATGTTCGTACGAACTTTCGGTCCGTTCGCGGGTTCTGGTGCGAACCGAACCCGGGGGTGTTCGGCTCATCACTAGTCCTAGCTTTTGCCTGCTTTTATGTGTCAGGCTGAGTTAGTTACCAAACAACAGAAAACATACCTGTTTACTGTAGCTGTATTCGACAATGGACTGTTTAATACAACAATGCTATCTACCTATTTTCTACTTAAACCAAATCTGTCAGTAATCTAACAGTCATTCTTTCAGTTTGAGAGCTGAAAGAAATCTCAAACAAGTAATGTCTTACTTGTTTACTGTAGCTATGGACATGAATACAACAATGGTATCTAACCCCATTGTATGAAAACAGCATTTGTTTGAGAAATCTACTCAAACCAAAAGACTGAGGCCTCGTACACACGACCGATTTTCTCGGCAAGAACCAGCAAGAAACTTGCTGGCAGAGAGGTCTTGCCGAGTAAATCGGTAGTGTGTACGCGGCTATCGGGTTTCTCGTTGAGAAAACCGACAAGTAACCTCGACGAGAAAATAGAGAACCTGCTCTCTATTTTCTCGTCGAGATTCTCCTCGGCATGTTTCTCGACGAGAAAAGTGAGTGTGTGTGCACTTACCTGTCCTCCCGGAAGCCCGCGCATGTTTGAAATGAATTCGACGCATGCGCGGTAGCTTCCTAGGCATACGTAGGGTATACCAAGATGGCGGCGAGGGCATCGAATGTGACGAGCGCATGCTCGTCGTAGTCGATGACGTCACCGCGTACGCTCCATTCAAAGAACCGCGGGTTCTTTGAAACGAGCGTGTGTACACTCGGCCGGGACAAGTTTCTTGTCCAAGAATCTCGTCGAAAAAAACGAAATTTTTTTTCAACGAGAATCTTGGCCGTGTGTACGAGGCCTGACAGTAATCTGACCAACTCACTATTGTAAAATTGTCCCATGTATCCTATGTCTGAGTAATATAATAAAAATCATATTTTTAACAAACGCAACACAGCAGGTAACCCCATCAGTGTCCCCATGAAGTAGGTGTCCCCATCTCTGACTACTCCCATCTCTCTTTTTTCCTTGCTCTGTTCCTATGTCTCCTTCTCCATACACCATCTATCCTCAGGTCTTCATGATGTACAGGCGACAGGCTTTATAAGAACCACATACAGTCATACATAATAAAGCATTATTTGCCCTACCTTCAGAAGGTCTCCGCCATGCCCACTCCTGTGCCAGCTGACCACTCCCCCTGGTCCCACTCAGCTCCTCCCCCTCATCCCCTCATCTCACATGCTCCAGTTCACTGCAATTTTCTCTGCTGGACTGGAGGACTGTAGGAATGCTTCTGCTAACGCCCAGGTAGGAAGGAGGGAGGAGAAGAAGGAGGGGCGGGAGAGCAAGTGGACGTTCGTGACAGTGGCAACAGCTGAAGTTCAGTGCCCGCGGCTGTGCTACACTGCTGACTGTCACTGTGCATCATGTCAGCTGTGTTGGGCTGAGCTAGTGCCAGCATAAGCTTGAGGACCCTCCAGCTTTAGCATCCCCCCTCTCCTGGCATCCTAAGGCGGCCGCCTGAGCAGCCTTATGCTGGTGCCAGCCCTGATTGGGATGCCTGCCTTTCCACGCACATGAACTTTAATGGCATCCTAGTGTTAGTCCGTAGGATTCAATATTAAGTTGGCCCACCCTTTGCAGCAATAACAACTTCAACTCTTCTGGGAAGGCTGTCCACAGGGTTTAGGAGGGTGTCTATGGGAATGTTTGACCATTCTTCCAGAAGCGCATTTGTGAGGTCAGGCACTGATATTGGAAGAGAACACCTGGCTCGCAGTCTCAGCTCTAATTTATCCAAAAGGTGTTCTATCGGGTTGAGGTCAGGACTCTGTGCAGGCCAGTCAAGTTCCTCCACCCCAAACCCACTCATTACCATTAGTACGCTTCTTTTTGACAATTGTTGTCCAATTTTCGGCCAAGAAATGTTGGATGACAGGCTAGTAAATTTTCGGCAGACGACGGCTCCACGTCTGATTTTCGTATGGTCAGTACACAAATCCGTCACACAAAAAGTACAAACACGCATGCTCGGAATCAATACTCAGCAAACACGAAATTAGCAGAAGGGGCCCAAAGGATGGCGCTCAAGAGCTGAAATTCCTCGTAGTACGTCACTACGTTCGTGTTTGCGGCACGACAATTGGGTAACGTTAGTATGCAAAACAAGATCCTGGCACACGCCCTTTTGACAAAAATCAGACGCTCGGTTGTCCAACAATCGAACCGTGTGTACGAGGCTTTAGATTCAGATAAACTGCCGTGTGCATTTAATCTTAGTCTGGTTATACTTGCTGTTAATAGGTGATAAGCATTTTCACTGACAGCTAATGAGGAGCACAGAACAGAAAATACTTTTATCTTGTACTTGACAGTTAATTATGAAGACCAGAGGCCATTACGTTTTATATGTGTTCTTAGTGTGAATCTGACAGGGAAGGAAGTGAGATATAATGTTGCACAGGAACAGATTCCAGAATGGGATTTTAATGAATGAGTTGGCCCCAAGGTATAAGTATCACGTAAGATGGCGAAAGAAAAGAGAACATTTCATTGTGGAAATTTCTTCTTCTTATGAGATGAGATGAATATAAGAAAAAGATGCAACTATATAAACAGGCTTGCGGAAAAATTAGTTCTTCATATCTATGAGCTCTAAAAGAGAATTTTTCCTCATAGAGAGCAGGAAAATCTCCCCAAAGAGACATACCTGTAGCAAAAAACTACAAGTGGCCATTTCTTATACATGTAGTGGGTATTTGAATTTAGGGGAGGCATCTGGGTGGTAGTGTAACCCAGATGCACTGATTGTTAGGGAATTTGGGACCATTTGTTGTTCATGGAGGACTCTGGTGGTGTGAGGTTCCCTTCGGCCTGTGGGTGGCGCTGTCGCACTGGGCCGGGGTTGAGCCCTCACTGCAGTACTGTACCCTTTTTGTCCTCTTCCGGTGGTTGTACCGCAGGGCGGGGAACCTGCGGTGACCCTGGGGGAGAGGAGATAAAAGGAGCGGACGCCCGGGACACGTGGTTCAGAGTCGGAGGTCAGAGTCGCGCCCAGGCACCTTCAGCCTGGGTGTCGGCGTTCCGGAGTTCCGGGCCAAGGTGCCCTCGACCTGGCCGGAGCGGGAGATGGAGTCCATCTCAGGCACCTTTAGCCTGGGGTGAGGTACTATCGAGGAGGCCTGGGGCCCGGTGCCTTCGACTGGGTCCCACAAGGGTGGAGGAATCCGAGGGGGCCCTAAAGCCTTGGGTGCCCGAGTCTAAGGTGAGGAGGCCAGGAAGCGTAACCCCTCCGAACAGTCCGGTGCAGCGTTGCTGGTGACGGCGGGGCCTCTGGTAACTCTCTTGGACGGATGTCTTCCCTCTGACAGGGGCTGCGCTTAGCGAAGGTAATTCAATCTCTGTTCTACACAGTCGGTGGCAGCGACTGTACGCCATAACCGTTAGTGACACCACAATGGTTGGTTCTATATAGGGATTGTGCCTCGACCTACTCCCCACCTATACTGATCTGTTCTTTGGTCACAACCTGTCCGTGCTAAATGACGATTTATTGCTGTTGGAGAATAAATAAGAGTTATAAATAAGAGAATAAATAAGAGTTGGACCTTTTCAGTGGTGTGGAACCCCAGTTACTGGGAGCAAAGGGGGTCATTTACAGAAAAGACTTGGCTCTGGGTTATACACACGACCCGATGGTAAAATAGGTTCTGGCCTTCACCTCTATCTAAAAGAGGACACGGGCCGTGGTGTATCGCATCCCTCCTCCCATACTCCCCCCTAGACGAGACAACAAGCCGAGAAGAAGGGGTGAGAGGGGTGAGGTCGCTACATACACATTATTCATATATGGTTTACTTTTTTCACCATCAGGAAATCCACCCTGGAAAATACTATGCAGCCATCGCTGGAGTGAGTGCATGTAGACAAGAAGTGGCTGCAAAAAAGAAGCAGGATGTAATTGTTAATGACGCACAGCGTTTTAGCAAACTAAATGTCATTCAGTTGGAGTTAGCTCTGATGAAAAGGGCTTGACCCTACTGGTATCAACTGTATGTGTTGGAGAGGATGTTTTGTAGTACAGTCGAGAGGAAGAGAAAGTACTTTATGCAACAGGACTAGATGACATGTCTGTAATTTAAAGTGTAAGTTCACCTTTAAAGAAAAATCTGTAAGGTAAGCTTACACAGATCCCCCTCCTCGCCCCCCCCCCCATTTCACCATTTCAGCGGCGATCTCCTGTTACAAAACCCGTTATATCCATGCCAGGAGTCCAGGGCTTAGAAATCCTCTCTATAGCCACGCATCTTCTCCATAGCTGACAGGACGGGCTATGCGGCTGTTGATTGGTCGGCGCCGCCCATGTGATGGTGCTGACCAATTAGAATGCTCCAAAATGTCCCTCCTGACAAGGGACGTTTTGGACATTCAGCTCAGGAGATTTTTAAGCCCCGGACTCCTGGCGTAGATATACCGGGGCTTAGAACCAAAGTTTGCTGCGGTCCAGGCCAGCGGGACCGGGTGGGGGGGGGGGGGTTGGCGAGAAGGGGGACCTGTGTAAGCTCACCTTACAGATTTTTCTGTAAAGATGAACTTACCCTTTAACTTGTTTGTGTCTATTTTAATGAACACTTTTTTTTTAACAATGTAATGGTGTTGAAAAGTGTTGCACTAGGCGGGTGTACTCCCTCTTTTCCTTTTTGTTTATTTTTTTTTATATTTTTTTTAGGGTTTACATCTATTTTAACACGTTCTTACTCTATCCTAAAAAAAAAAAAATTATATACTGTAGATACACTTTAAAAACCTTTCTCTTGCACAGAACAATCCTTGTATAAATGTATTTGAATCTACAATATTTTCTTCTTGGGATGGGAATTACATTGTACATGTATATAAAATTTGTATGCTACAAAGGAGGTGAGTAGACAAACAAGCATTGTTCTTAATGTTTCCTTTGTGGTGGTTTTGAGCATAGACCAAGAGTGTTGTTAAGCCCTGCCTTCTCTAATGATTATTTACCTCCACTTGTACTAATGAAACTCTTGCCAGAAAAAAAGTTGCACCACATTTTACATTTATGTTTAGCTTGCTTTAGTACATGGGTGTTTGTGAACAGTGTTTGAATGTTAGGATAGATCACAGCACAACGTGGAAAAGGAATTTCAATATATTGCAGAAGGAGGGGAAGGCTTTCTATAAAAGCACTAGTAAGTAAGCTGATTTGGACTTGCTTTTGAGTCTGACGACCATGTACATATCCAGAATGGCACCATGCAATGTCCAGGAAGACTTGGAAATTAAATGATTATTATTGCTGCCCCTTTTCTTTTTTTAGGTTTAAATGAGCTGAACTATAGTTGTGATCTGGGGGTCAATTCACTAAACTTTATGGCATGCAAAAAATTTCATCCAATTCATATATTTTTTTTAAATAACGATTATGAGGTATTTACCGCAAAATGAAAAATGTGCTGGTAAATATTGCATAAAAAGCTCCTAAGTCTAACTCACAAACAAACCAGAGAGTAAAAAAGCATGCAATATTTACCACCAATGTTTAGCTGGCGGTATCACACGGTATTTGTCAAGAAAAAGCGCACTCCTTGCTAAGGAGTGGGTCGGGAAGCCAGCTGCCAAGTCCTTAACAACGGATGACTCATTAGATGTCAGTGGACTCCCCACTTTTTTTTTAAAAACGGGGTGGGGTCCCCCCCATGATCCATACCAGACCCTTATTCGAGCGAGCAGCTCGGCAGGTCAGGAAAGGGGGACCCGAGCAAGAGCCCCCTCCTGAACCATACCAGGCTCCCCGAATCACCTTGTATCACCTTTTACCCATGTTGACCACTTGGCCAGTGGTTTTTGGGTGGGGGGCTTGTGGGAATCTGGAAGCCCCCTTTAACAAGAGGGCCCCCAGACCCCCCCCCTATGTGAATGAGTATGGGGTGCATAGTACTTCTACCCATTCACCAAAAAAGTATCAAAAAGTAAGAAAAACACAGAAGACAGTTTTTGAAAACTCCTTTATTAAAAAAAACAGTGTCCCCCGATGTAAATCTATTTGCAAACACGCCTCCTGCCGCACCCGAAATAAAAACGAAAAAAAGCTCACGCCATTCCTGAAGGCTGCCCGCCTACTGCAGGCTCCGCCATTTGACATTTCTTATATAGGTAAAGGACGGGGCCACCTGGCTACGTTACCTTGTGGTCCCGACATCATGACCCAGCATTGTGACATCTCAAGGGGACGGGCAACCAGGTGACATAGCCAGATGGACCCGCCCCTTACCTATATAACAAATGTCAAATGGTGGAGCCTGCAGTAGGGCCTTCATGGGCGGCGGCCTCTGTCCGCAGCCTCTGTCCACCTCCTGTATCTCCTGTCTGCAGCTTCTGCCCACCTCCTGTATCCTGTCTGCAACCTCTGTCCACCTCCTGCATCCTGTCTGAAGCCTCTGTCCACCTCCTGTATCATGTCCCCAGTCTCTGTTCACCTCCTGAATCCTGTCCGCAGCCTCTGTCAACAGTCCACCTCCTGTATTCTGTCCGCAGCCTCTGCCCACCTCCTGTATCCTGTCCACAGCCTCTGTCCACCTCCTGTATCCTGTCTGCATCCTCTCACCATCTCCTTTACCATGTCCGCATCCTCTGAACATCTCTTGTATCATGTCCGCAGTCTCTGACCATCTCTTGTATCATGTCTGCAATCTCTAACCATGACTTGTCTTTTATCATGTCTGTAGTCTGTGAGGGGGAGTCTGGAGAGGAAGCAAGAGTGAGAGTGCCAGATGGGAATTACAGGAGGAGTCAGGTGTGTGTGGACTGTGGAGAGGAGACTATAGAATAACACTAAATCTAACAACCTGGAGCCATCTGACTGAGCCCTGCACAGTGCACCTGAGAGAAGGCCAGTGACAACGCCGCTAGGGCAGTCTGAGGTCACTGATGTAAGGGGACAGTGAATACAATAATGTAAGGGGGCACTGATATAAAGATTCCCCCTTCAGTAACACCCCCTTTCCTTAGTGTATTCACTCTGCGGAAGGTGGTCTCTGGTCATCAGAGCCCCTCCCCCCTCGTCAGAGTTCCTGGCATTCCCCTTTGCATCAGAGTCTGCAGGATTCCCCCTTACAGTGCAAGGGTGGACCCTGATGTAAAGAGGAACTCTGATGTAAAGGGCAATGCTGCAGACCCTGATGTAAGCAGGAACTCTGATGTAAAGAGGAATGCAGTGGAATCTGATATAAGGTGGTCTCTGGTGACCAGAGCCCCCCCTTACATCACAGTCCCCCCTTAGATCATGGTCTGCAGCATTCCCCTAACGTCAGAGTTCCCTTGCACTGTAAGGGGGAATCCTGCACACTCTCATATATAGGGGAACTCTGTGCTGGCTGGGTTATATTAATCTGACCTTCATATAAATGGATAAATATGGCTTTGGAATTTTGTTTAACTTAAACACATTGCTAATAGCACTAGCTACATGTTTATAGTTTAGATATTGATATTTGCACTGATTAGCACTGAAGACAACCATTGTAGGTACTTTTTTGCAGTGGCAGTAAAAAATGTGGCTCTGTCAGTAAATGGCATGATTGTTTGTCAGTAAAAAAATGAGTGTCGTTTGTAAAATTTGGCATCATGACAGTAAATTTGCGGAGTTGGCAAAACTGGTTCCCCAGGATGAAAATAAGGCATGTATTAGTGTCATTCCCAAACTTAACAAAGATACCTAGGATGCCTTCAACTATCGCCCAAATTCGTTAATTGATTGTGACCTAAAAATCCACACTAAAACTCTTGCTCTATGGCTTAATTCCTTTCTCAACCAATATATCCACCAAGACCAGTCAGGATTTATTAGAGGTCGCCAGACTCTAGAACAAATTTGTAGGACCCTGGCACTGGTTTACACAGTTCAAACTAATTGCGGCTCCTCTTCCTAGAGAGAGGTAATGTTGCTATCTTTGGACTTGCATAAAGCCTTTGATAACCTCTCATGGGATTATCTTTTTGTGTTTTGGAAACTCTTGGCTTTGGATCCCTTTTTTTAACAACTTTAGAGCCCTTTATCATGCCCCGATAGCTCAGGTCTCCATTAGGGGATTTAAATCTTCCTTGCTATCTACAGGATACAGAGAGGCATTAGATAGGGATGCTCGTTATCTCCACTCCTCTTTGTGTTAGCGGTGGAACCCTTAGCTGTTTCAATATGGACTAATCCTAATATACAAGGTGTATTTTATGGCTGCCAAGACCACAAATGTGCCCAGTTTGTGGATGACGTTCTATGTACATTTCTGCTCCACATACGACGATCCCTACCTTGTTATCAATATTACAAGAATTCTCTAACCTTACAGGTCTTTTGTTAAACTGTACTAAAACTGTGGCTTTGAATATTATGATCTACAATACCTTTGATTTCCAATGGGCCTTTTCTTCTATACCATATCTGGACATCCACCTGACTCAGTTTATTAAAAACCTTATACAAAGTGAATTATCCTCTGCTTTTTAAGCAACTATGAGAAGATTTGGACAGATGGGCTACATATCCCTTTTCCTGGTGTGGAAGGATCAATTTGGTTAAAATGAATTTCTTCCAGAGCCTACTCTATTACTTTAGGACTCTCCCTATAGTGATTCCTAGGCAGGAATTACTATGGGTGCAAAACCGGATTTCTCAATTTATCTGGAGAGGTAAATGTCCTAGATTGAATAGGCTAACACTATACACTCCAAAATCCTGTGGCCATAGGTGTGCGAAGCCTATTGCATTAGGGTGTGCACCCCAAAGCCAAAATACACAATACCGACCAGTCACTATGTTCATTTAAAAAAGGGAAAGGGCTGGTAAATTACATATTTACTGGCCCCTTCCCCACTCCTAAAACATCCCAGCAGCAACAGCTGATAGGAGAGGAGGGAACCTGGCAGCGCTGCGGGGGGGGGGCAGGGCAGTAGGGGGAATCTGTGCTGCACAGGGTGATTAGGGTGTGCCTGGGCACACCTGGCACACCCTGTGCGCACGCCTATGCCTGTGGCGAACTAAGACTTCGGGGGTTGATGCCAAGTCACTTTCTATGGTGGATAAAAAAAGTCTTCCTGAGAATTAGAGAATTTATTAACGGCGTCACCCAATATACATTGGCAGATTATATAGATACCTTACAAATGCCCTCTACTGAATTGTTCAGATATGACTAGATCACATCTTTTATACAAACCAAACTTCGCTTGTTAACTGGCCCTCCTACACTAACATTGTTCAAGATGTCCTGTAAATCGAGAAACCTGTCTAAAAAATGTTTTACACTATTTATACCTTACTAACTAACTATCTAAATGGCAAATTATCTTATATGAAACTGTGGGAACAAGATTTACAGACTTCTCTGGATTTATCAGATTGGCAGGACATTGCTAACAGTTTGTCTAAAACTTCCATCAACACAATCTAGATAAAATCTAACTATAAAACTCTTTTACGCTGGTATCTGGTGCCGACCAGAATTGCAAAGATGCATCTTACAGCAACTCTGAATTGTTTTAGATAATGTACCATGTGTGCATGTGTGGTGGTTATGCCCAAAATTATTATCTAGGCTTTGGATAAGACTTTTAAATCTTATTTGGTTGGTGACAGATATCAATATCCCCAGATCCCCGGAGGTAGCCTTATTTCAGAAATTAAACTCTGACATACCTAAATGGCTTAAAAGGCTCAACAGCACCGTGGTAATTCATTGAGAACTACAAGCTGACAACCGCAAAGGCTGCCGGACCTTGTAGTTTTCAATTCACAGAACTCTGTGAATTAGTGACATGGCCGGGCGGGCGGAGGGGAGAGAGCTGGGGGGGGAGAAGATCCCCTGCCATCTGCCTGCCCCAGCCGGAGAGGTGAGGGGGCCAGTGGATTTGTAACATGTTACAACCTGAATATGTGTGTAACATGTTACAAAAGGTGTACTTATACTATAAACACTAACGGAATTTTGGTCAATGACAAACTCATCTGCACCAGTGTTAATTTCGTCAACGAAAACGTTTTCGTCAACGATTTCGTCAGCGGCAATTTTAAAGTGATGAAAACGGAACGAAAAGTACAGCACGTTTTCGTCCTCTGACGAAAACTATGACGAAAATTTGATCCGTTTTCGTTATCGGACGACAACGAGACGAAAATGGTAAGGAGGGACGCTTAACAACTTACGGAGCTCCGCCTACTTATGCAATCCGCGCGCCCAGCGACATCGTAAGAAGAGTCCGACGCCAGTGGTGAGGCGAGGCCGCCCGCGTGAGGACACAGACAGGACACAGAGAAAGCACTCCGAGTCTCCAGACAGAGTCCTGCTCCCAACTCCCGACTACTCCGACTCCACCCGCCACTCTTCTCCCACCCAGAGAGGCAGAGAAAACAGAGTACAGACATCACTCAGCACTGCAGCTGCAGCAGTCAGAGCTACACAAATTGTGGTGGTACGTACAACAGGCCTGAGGCCTCCCCCTCCCCTGACCTCACTACTAGTTAGTACAGTACTCCTGCCCTTAGACGACCACTTGTTGTGTGTGTATGATGAAATTCCAGTCAGTGCTGTAGGCCTCCTCTGCTGCTCAGTGGAGTGGCACTGGCATCCATTCCATGCCTTTTTGCAAAATATGTCTCACTGTCGATTATAGGCCATCCCCTTAGAGTCAGACCAACATCCAGGCTCCAGGCAGAATGTGTACTGTACTGACTGCATGCCATGTATTTCCTAATTTCACAGGCCTACTCTACTCAAAGACCACCGTCGAGAGAACACTGCACTGCCACATACAGGCTTCCTCCCCCCCCCACCGTACAATATCCAAGACTCCAAAGTCCAAACTATTACTATACCGGAATGTCAGCTGTGATTATCACTGGTAGAAAGAGAAGAGAAGATCTATGGCTGTATTTTACATTTGATGTTAAGGACAACAAGACTCTTTGCAAACTATGTGGAGCGACACTCGCTGGTAAAAATACAACAAATTTGAAGCGTCATTTGGGGACAACTCATCCTGTAATTCATAAAAAGGTAAGCACAGCAACATGTGACAATATAAAATAAATAAAATGAATAAGAATTTTTTTTTTAAAGCGTCCCTGTCCCCACGAGCTGAAAACGTAAGTGGCCCCTGCATAATGCATATGTAAACGCCAGTGTTCAAATAACACATGTGAGGTATCGCCGCGATCACGAGAGCAATAATTCTATCATTAGAACTTCTCTATAATCTGTAATAACTCTATAACCGTTTTTTTTTTAAGATGTAGATGTTTAGGTACAGTAGTGTAGTTTCTCGCCAATTCGCCATTATTACACAAGTCATGTTGGGTATTTACTCCGCGTAACATCATCTGATCTTTCACATTATACTAAACAATTGAGCTTTACTGTTTATTTCTTTTTTTTATTCATGAAAGGGCCCTTTTTCCTAAAAAAAAAATCAGTTTGAAATACCGCTGCGCGAAAACCGTGTGACATATAATATAAACGACCGCCATGTGTTTCTATGCTATACATATAGTATATTATAGAGAGGCAACTTAGTTGGAGCTGACTGCCTGTGTGGGTGGGGAGGGTCACTGGGGTGAGAGAGCACGTAAAATCAGAATAACTTTAATTTTCCCCCCTAATTCAACCCCACAGATACTGAAAACATCAAATAATGGACAGAGTCAAGCCAGTGGCAGTGCACAACCACAGCAAACTATTTGCACTGCTCTTTTAGGTGCTTCAAAATATAAAATTGGCTCTAATGCCCCATACACACGATCGTTTTTCATGCCGTTAAAAATTACATTTTTAAAAATGGGCATTAAAACCTATCGTGTGTATGCTCCAGAGCATTTTTAACGACGTGAAAAATGGCCATTAAAAATTTCGAACATGCTCTATTTTTTCACGTCGTTTTTCATGTCGTTTTTTTTTAACGACGTGAAAAACGATAGTGTGTATGCTTTTACGAGGTGAAAAAAAACGCGCATGCTCAGAATCAAGTATGAGACGGGAGCGCTCGTTCTGGTAAAACTAGCGTTCGTAATGGAGATAGCACATTCGTCATGCTGTAACGGACTGAAAAGCACGAGGCTGAAAAGCGCGAATCGTCGCTCAACAAACTTTACTAACATGAAGGGTGGCGCCATCCGAACGGAACTTCCCCTTTATAGTGCCGTCGTACGTGTTGTACGTCACTGCGCTTTGCTTGAACGTTTTTTAAAATGATCGTGTGTATGCAAGACAGGCTTGAGAGGAAACATGAAAAAAAACTACGAGAAAAACGTTGGTTTAAAAAATGGCATGAAAAACGATTGTGTGTACACCGCATCAGGAACAACATGCCAGGGAGGAGGCCATAGCAAGATGGATTGGGCGCACCGGATTACCAGTCAGAACGATTGAAGATGAGGACTTTGTTAGCATGATGGAGACACTAGATAGGAAGCTGACTGTTCCAAAGAAAACTAAAATAAGCAATCTGATTGACAAACAGTATGAAGATGATAAACAAAAATTAAAAAAGAGAGTGGCTGCAGCTCGGAGAGTATCTATTTGCACTGATTTGTGGACCAAAAAAGGACTCTCAGCTTCATTCCTTGCCATAAGTGCATGCTACTTTTGTGTTGAACAACATAAACCTGAACACATATTGTTGGCCCTTGAACAAGTATCCCACCCACACACTGCACAGTCAATCAAATCCTGTGTGGACAAATGCTTGCAAGACTGGGACATACCAAAGAGGAAGATCCTTACAGTGATAACAGACAACGGGAGCAATATGGTGGCGGCATTTAAACAAACCACAGCAGCAGAAGGACCACCCAGCTCTAGTGAGGAAGACTCCACCATGACGGAAAGTGACTCTGAGGCTGAGACGGAAATTGATGATCTGCGGTGAGTGAGTGAGCCATTTTTATTCTTTTACATGATGACATGGTTGACACGGTGACACCAGTCAATTATCTAATGGCTATAAGATGATTGATATGGGGGCACAGCGCTATCTGCTCTAGTCTACGGGGTGCAGTCAGTCAGTGCACCTTTTTTATTTTTCCACTATAATTTGTCTTGTGTACTGTAAAAGTATTCCCATAAGATGTTAAGTGTTAAAATAATAGAATGGAACAAACATTTTCTATAGTATACTTTATGCTTATTGGACTGTGTGTGTGTGTTCCACTTGATAGGTACCAACAGATCGACATGGACCGGACACCATGTGTGGTGCATACGTTGCAACTTGTGGTTCACATGGTGCATAAGGAGGCAAGTGTGAAGAGAATACTGGATAAAGCAAGATCAATAGTGCACCTCTTCTGCAAGTCTTCAGTTGCAACACAGAAGCTATTGGGGCATTGTGGCCTTATTCTTTTAAATGACTGCCTCACATGCTAGTCAAGTACATTCAACATGATTGCAAGACTCCTCAAACTGAAAGAGTCAGTCTGCCAAATTGCAAACAGCATGGGATGGGACAGCTTGCTCCCTAGTGAATGGCAAAAGCTCACATCATTGCATGACCTACTGCTGCCTTTTGCAGAACATACCTGTACCAAAACCCTCCAGAGTGAAACCATGTCCATGTCCCTGGCTGTTCCTGCCCTCTTTGATCTGCTCAGCCATCTTGAGGACTTTAAACAGAACACTAGCTACCAAGACCTTGCCACAATTGCACAGAAAATGAAAGGGAGTGTCAACCAACGTTTTGCTTCATTCTTAGATCCAACTGACGAAATGTTCTCTCCACTTGCAGCAGCTGCTTGTTTTGTCTGTGAAACCCTTGTTGATGTGGCGGATGAGAATATTCAAGAACTGCTTAAAAAGGCAGAGGAGTATGCCGCAAGAAAATCCACATTGCCACACACACCCCTTAAGGAATTGTCTGACGATGATGTGGTAGAAGAACTATCACAGGAAGTCAAAGAAGCACTGCCACCGACATCCACATCTAAGCAACCAGTCTTTCGGTTTCTTTCTAAATGCTGCAGAAGACCCAAGCAGAGGATCTCCCTAAACAGCATAGAGCAGCAGTTCAGAAAATATAAAGAAGAGCTTTTGCACCAAGTTGCCATCAGTGAGGAGTACACCACCGCAACAGATTTTTGGCTGTTAAAGAGTGACACTTTGTATCACCAGCTAAAACCTTTTGCATTAGACCTGATGGCTATGCCAGCTTCTCAAGCCTTTGCAGAGAGGGTATTCAGTGTTACAGGTGACCTCTCTAGAGGTCAGCAGAATAGAGCAAGGGTCATGTTGGCATGAAGTGCTTTCCTTAAAATGAATCGAAACAAATAGGAGTGTTTTATTATTCTCTTCAAGTATTTCTATTTACCGAAGCATACCTAATACTTGTGGGTTCTGCTTATTGCGATAGGATAAGAAGAATCAGTAGTTGTCAGTCAAATTCATAGGAAAAATGCACAGGCTCAGGCAGAGGCTACAAATGCCATGCCATTAGTATGTGTATTCTGGAACAATAACAAGTCAACCACCACTTTTTATCAACCAACTTGTTGACTGACAATGTACCCTCTCTCTTAGCATTGACAAATTTGACAATATAGGTAAATATCACACTAATGAAAGAAAAATAGATCAGTAATGGTAATGGACGGTCAAAAAGGGCAACCGTCTTTTCTTTTAGTGTGATATTTACCTCTATTTTGTCATTGTGAAACTGGATGCTGAGAGAGAGAGGACTGGAGTTGATAAAAAGTGGTGACTGTTATAATCCAGTAAATCCACGCACTAATGGCATTATTGTAGACTTTGCACTTTTTCTTTGAATGCATCTGAGAATTAGAACTGTTGAAATAATAAACTGACAGTAAACTTATTCTTATTGTAGAAATAAGCATTACCCTCAAGTATTGGTTTGTTTGTTATGCTGTCACAGCATAGTCGGGAGTCGGGAGTCGGACTCGGGAGTGCTCTCTCTGTGCCTGTGCCACTGCCAGACAGGCACCAGGCACCAGGCAGTAAGTAAGTAACAGTGCCTGTGCAGTGTTCTGCTGTCTGTGCTTGGTTGACCATGGCATGTACATGTACAGCTATGGCCAAAATTACACCAAAATAATTTTGACCATGTCTGCTAGTGCTGATTCAGTGTTTTAGATCTTTTTGTGTCAGTCTCATATGTATCTGGGATACAATGATAAAACATTTGTATCCGGTAAAAGCATTGCATAAGTGTCAAATGCTTTTATTGACATTAATTTTATGCATTGCAAATGCAAAGAGTCAATATTTGCACTGCAGTCACGCAGTCAAAGTGTTGACTTGAGTTAGTTGACCCTTCTTTTTAAAGACCTCTGCTCTGCTGCAATTTGCCCTGGGCCTGACAATCGTGGTGGCATGTTGTCATTGTCAATCAAGTTCAACTTGTCAGAATTTGTGTTTATTTTTTGGGTTCCCTTTCCCTCACCCTCATCACCAGCCTCTTGAGGTTGGATTGACCATGACCACCAGTCCACTACAAGTTCAACTTGTTACTTCTCAAAGGGATTAAGGTCTATTTTCCCTGGCCATGGACCCAAAATAAAAAAAATTTGTTCCCAGTACCGCTTACTTTCTAGTACTACTTAGCACTTTTGCCTAATGGTAAGGAGCTGGAAAAGACATGTTGTTCTGTTCATCACCAAACTGTTCTTAGATGGTTAGGATTAGGACTTAGGAGAAGTTGTTCTCAGAGCCTGAATAGTATGTTTTTGTACCATTTATTCATGGCTGTGTTCTTCTTAGGCAAAATTGTTAGTGGGCCCACCACACCGCACACTCCCTTGGCTGAGAAGAAGCAGCAGAGCCAACCACGCACACATGAATGTCACGCAAAATGTTCCTATTTTTTTTTTGGGGGGGGGTATTTTATCCTTTTATTAAAAGAGCAATATTCTTGACAAAAAGTTTTTACTTAAATAAAGACGTTATATAACGACTAAATCTGTGTCTCTGTAGTGCATGTTCAAACCTAACCATTAAAAAACAACATATTTGATTTCTCACTCCAGCAGCAGTTACTATATAATAATGAGTTTGTAAATGGTAGAGAAATGCTTAAATGATGCATTACAATTACAATTTAACTACACCCATTCGATTTTAGACAACTAAAAGGAGTTTTAGTCGACTAAAAGGACTTTTAGTCGACTAAAACTCGACTAAAATGATTTGGAGTTTTAGTCGACTAAATACGACTAAAACTAAAACTATTGCAGAAGACTAAAATGGGACTAAAACTTAAATGCCATTCTAGTCCTGAGACTAAAGCCTCGTACACACGACCGAGTTTCTCGTCAAAAAACAACAAGAAACTTGCTGGCAGAGCTTTCTTGCCGAGTAAATCGGTCATGTGTACGCGGCTATCAGGTTTCTCGTCAAGAAAACCGGCAAGAATCTGGACGAGAAAAATAGAGAACCTGCTCTCTATTTTCTCATCAGGATTCTCCATTTTCTCGTCGAGATTCTCGTCAGCATGTTTCTCGATGAGAAAAGTGTGTGTGTGTACACTTACCGTATTTTTCGCACCATAAGACGCACCTGACCATAAGACGCACCTAGGTTTTAGAGGAGGAAAACAAGAAAAAAAATATTCTGAACCAAATGGTGTACTAAAATATTTTCCAGTGCCCATGAAATGCAGCCTGACCATTGCCATAGTAAACGCAGAGTGACCATTGTCATAGTAAACGAGTAAACGTAGAGTGACCATGCCATCAGTGGTGGGACACCCTGGGAAGAGGACGCAGTGGGAAGAGGACAGAGGGGACGCCGTGGGAAGAGGACAGAGGGGACGCCGTGGGAAGAGGACAGAGGGGACGCCGTGGGAAGAGGAGAGAGGGGACGCCGTGGGAAGAGGAGAGAGGGGACGCCGTGGGAAGAGGAGAGAGGGGACACCGTGGGAAGAGGACAGAGGGGACGCCGTGGGAAGAGGACAGAGGGGACGCCGTGGGAAGAGGACAGAGGAGACGCCGTGGGAAGAGGACAGAGGAGACGCCGTGGGAAGAGGACAGAGAGGGACGTTGTGGGAAGAGGACAGAGAGGGACGTTGTGGCAGTCAATAAGGCCTAGAGGATATCAGGTTAGGCACTTCCTAATGGCTCAGACCCTGGGAAAAGTAATGGATAATGGCCAACAGGCCCTCTTACCAGACCCAGCGAAATCGCAACAGTGATCCCTCTGGCTGGACGTTCGCTCACTCTGGGTTGCCCGGGGTGACTCTAGTCAGTAGTGTAGCATGTCTGTATCCTGGCAGCGGCTCGGTCTTTCTCCCTCTCTGGTGATGCGGGTACAATGTGGCTCCCTCTCTGGTGGTGCGGGAACAGTGTGGCTCCCTCTCTGGTGATGCGGGTACAATGTGGCTCCCTCTCTGGTGGTGCGGGAACAGTGTGGCTCCCTCTCTGGTGGTGGGGGTACAGCATGGCTCTCTGGCGGTGCGGGGTACAGCGTGGCTCTCTGGCGGTGCGGGGTACAGCGTGGCTCTCTGGCGGTGCGGGGTACAGCGTGGCTCTCTGGCGGTGCGGGGTACAACGTGGCTCTCTGGCGGTGCGGGGTACAGCGTGGCTCTCTGGCGGTGCGGGGTACAGCGTGGCTCTCTGGCGGTGCGGGGTACAGCGTGGCTCTCTGGCGGTGCGGGGTACAGCGTGGCTCTCTGGCGGTGCGGGGTACAGCGTGGCTCTCTGGTGGTGCGGGGTACAGCGTGGCTCTCTGGTGGTGCGGGGTACAGCGTGGCTCTCTGGTGGTGCGGGGTACAGCGTGTCCCCCAGCAGAGTATACTCTTTTGCTCCTCTTCTAACACCACCTCCCCCCCTCCAGCAGAGTGTTTGCATGCTGGAGGAACTGGTGCCAGAATTCTGCAGGGACTTTATTTCCCATGATGCCCCCAGTGTCTTCTGATTGGCCCTCTGCTGTGGCCAATCATGGGGAGGGAAACAGTGGGCAGTAAGCTGGGTGGCGGCCAGCAAATCCAATTAGAGCGGCTCTCTCTTTCTCTTCGGCTTACAGAAAGGGAAGGGGGCGGCGGGGGATGTACAGACAGCCCGCAGCTCTCCTCTCCCTGTCACAGCGCCGCTGCTCTATTTGCCAGAGAACTTGGCAGCGGCGCTGTGACAGGGAGAGGAGAGCTGCAGGCTGTCTGTACATCCCCCGCCGCCCCCCTTCCCTTTCTGTAACCCGAAGGGAGAAAAGAAAGAGAGAGCGGCTCTAATTGGATTCGCCGCAATGCAAGCAATGCGTAAGGGGCGGTGCCACCAGCGGCGGGGGGGCGGAGCCAGTGACGGTGGTCAGGGGATTCCAGCGGCTACGGGAGCAATGAGAGCGGATGACGGGCGGTGCCAGCGGCGGCGGGAGGGGCGGAGCCAGTGGCGGTGGTCAGGGGATTCCAGCGGCTACAGGAGCAATGAGAGCAGATGGCAGGGGCGGTGCCAGCGACGGCGGGGGGCGGGGCCTGTCATGTATTCGGACTATAAGACGCAGGGACATTTTCCCCCATATTTCTGGGGGAAAAAAGTGCGTCTTATAGTCCGAAAAATACGGTACCTGTCGCCGTGGAAACCCGCGCATGCTCGAAATGACTTTGACGCATGCGCGGTAGCTTCCTAGGCATAGGTAGGGTGTAGCAAGATGGCGGCGAAGGCATCGAATGTGACGAGCGCACACTCGTCGTAGTCAATTACGTCACCACGTTCGCTCCATTCAAAGAACCGCGGGTTCTTTGAATCGAGCATGTGTACACTCGGCCGGGACAAGTTTCTTGTCCAAGAATCTCGTCAAGAAAAACGACGAGTTTTTTCCTGACGAGATTCTCGGCCGTGTGTACAAGGCTTAAGACTAAAACTAAAACAAAATTTGCTGCCAAAATTAACACTGATCTGCACTAGGGTTGAGCAAACCCGAACTGTAAAGTTCGGGTTCGTACCGAACATTTGAGTTTTTGGGTACCGGACCCAGTGCCGGCCCAAGACATTGTGCTGCCTGGTACCAAGAATGAAATGCTGCCCCCCCCCAAATAAAATAAAAAATCACGCACACCGAAATGCCCCCACATCCATTATTTGATATGATAAATAAAGAGGAACTGTCATGGCTCTATACATGTAAAGGAGTATATAGAGGACCTGTCATGGCTCTATAAAATGGACCTGTTATGGCTCTATTCATGTATAGGAGTATAAAGAGGACCATCATGGCATTATGCGTGTATATAGAAGTATAATGAGGACCTGTCATGGCACTATACATGTATGTAGGAGTATAAAGAGGACCTGTCATGGCTCTATACATCTATGTAGAAGTATAAAGAGGACCTGTCATGGCTCTATACATGTATGTAGGAGTATAAAGAGGACCTGTCATGGCTCTATACATCTATGTAGAAGTATAAAGAGGACCTGTCATGGCTCTATACATGTATGTAGGAGTATAAAGAGGACCTGTCATGGCTCTATACATGTATGTAGGAGTATAAAGAGGACCTGTCATGGCTCTATACATCTATGTAGAAGTATAAAGAGGACCTGTCATGGCTCTATACATGTATGTAGGAGTATAAAGAGGACCTGTCATGGCTCTATACATGTATGTAGGAGTATAAAAAGGACCTGTCATGGCTCTATACATGTATATAGGAGTATAAAAGGACCTGTGCCTGGCCGGCGGCCGCAATGTCAGCCGTCCACCCACGATCGGTCCACAGAGAGCCAGAACGGGGAACTGTCAATGTAAATAGACAGATCCCCATTCTGACAGGGGAGGAGAGACAGATCTGCTGTTCCTAGTGATTAGGAACAGAGATTTCTCTCCTCCTCCAGTCATTCCCATCCCCCCCCACTGTTAGAAACACCTCCCAGGAAACA